>BMAU01018164.1:0-230000 GCA_019973935.1 Trichonephila clavipes | reverse complement strand
AGAATGGTTCAATAATTGTTTCGTACCAGAAGTGGAAGCCTATATGAAGGAAAAATCTCTCGATTTTAAAGTTTTATTAATTGTTGACAATGCAGCAAGTCATCCACAATTAGAACATCCAAATGTTCAACTAGTATTTCATCCGCCCAATACAACAAGCCTTATTCAGTCATTAGATCAAGGCATAATTGCAACTTTTAAAAAATATTATATTAAGACAACGTACAAATTCATCTTGAATAAACTAGAAAATGAGTCCTTAACAGTAAAAGATGTGTGGAAACAATTTTCTATTTTTGATTGTTTAATTCATGTTGCATCTGCTTCCGCTCAAATAAAACCTAGAACTTTAAATACCTGTTGGAAAAAGATCTGGCCAGCATGTGTAACAGATAATACAACCACTCAAACATCGACACTATCAGATGAAATAATTAATTTGGCACATGAAATTGGAGGAGATGGTTTTAATACCTTCAGCCACGATTATATAGATGAATTGCTTGTGGATGATGCATTAAGTGACAATGATATTATTGATTTAACTTTAGATCTAACTGTAGACGGCGTCGTAGGTCTAGAAGGTGATAATGACGAGGAAGAAAAATCAACTCCCCTCACTGGAAAATTAATTCAAGAAGTTCTTCAACTTTGCAGTAAATTAGAAAATCATTTTCTTATTAATGACCCCAATTCTGAACGAGCCTCTAAATTACAACGTGAGCTGCAGAACTGCATGTCTGGATATCGTGAAGTATATAAAAAAATAAAAGAATCATTATCGCAAAGTTTAATTACTGATTACATTGTCAGAAAAGGATGAGCTACACAGAACGAGAATGAAGTTTGTGAAAATCCGTGGCCTTTACCACAAATATCTATTGCAGAGACAGAGTCTCTTCTGATGATGAAGGTGATTTGGAACCACTTCGCAAACGGTGCAAACCATTATCAGATAGCGATAATGATTAAAAATGTAAAACTATATGTATTACTTTTCCATAAAATAAAATGAATTAAGGTTTGAATACAAGTTTTTTTTAGCTTTTGTATGAATTTCTTTCAGACATTCGAAGTAATTTATCATGCAGCCTATTTCTTTTCATTTCTGCAATTTTTTTATGCGGTTTTAAGTTAATTATAACTAGTTGTTTTGGTTTTATGCGATTTTAGAAAACTAAGGAACGTATCCCTAGTTTCTCTATTCAAGTAATGTTTTTTTAATGCGATTTTTTTAGATGCGTTTTTCGGTAGAACATATCTACCGCATAAAACGAGACCTGACTGTATATATATATGTATATATATATGTATGTATATATATATATGTATATATGTATATGTGTATATATATATGTATATATATATGTATATATATATAAATGTATATATATATATAACTTTTTGTTTATTCAGATTTTCTATTTTTCATATTTTTTCTAACAAAATCGAACTCGTCAGTATACGATAAATTATATTAGGATGTAGTGACCATCTAACAACAAAATTAAAGCTTTTAAGAAAGAAAGCTGATACTTTGGCAAATTGAATTAAATAAAAGTGATTCGGGCATATTTTCGGGGAAGGGGGGGCCATAAGTCACAAAAAATAATTCTTAAGCGCATACATTTCATACTATTTAAAAACATCATTCTCTAATATAAGATAAAATTGGGAGGACACTGACGAACATTTTCCAGTAATGAATTAGAATGAATGTGGAATCAGTTTTCATTTCATTTTTCCTAATTCTAACATCTTTTCAAAAGAAAAAGTGCAGTTAATTGATGCTTCAAGCGACGTTACTCTGCAATCAAATCTATGGCTTGCCAAAAATTTTCTTTATTGATTTCAATATGAATATATCTAATTAAAGAAAAAACCAATTACTATTTAATGAGAGGACACTTGCATCCATCTTCTTATGCGAAAACAGCTTTTCAAAAAAAGGTGCCATTAAAACAAAATATTGATTTCAGTTGGATGATCCAAAAGCCTTATTACGGTTAACAATTTCCAATGTATATTCGAATCTGGGAACAACCATGAGCTCTTTACAAGCACACACTTCAATTCAATTCTTATGATGTGAACGTTTTTAAAAGTAAATTAGAAGGCAAAACTGAAGCAACAAATGTATTTTTAATATATATCCGTAAAATTCTTGATAAGGGTCTTCTGTGTGACAATATAGTGAAAAGACAACTTTGTAGAAGCTGATGCATATGTTAATATCTTCATTATAACATTAGAGAAATCATCACGGCATGCAAGTACTTATGATGAACACGCTCAGTGCCAAGGCAACTTAAGAAAAGAGGATGGGTGCATTTATAGAGATTTCAAATTAGGGGATATAAAATCATTCGCTCATAATGATTGTAAGAAACGCATTTACATATGGTAGAATAAGCAGGAATCTTTATAGGGCATGGCTAGTTTTACGATGGTCAAATAAGAGTTTTAAAATGGCAAAAGTGTTGCTTCAAAAACTTGAAAATGACAGGCACTGTTGTAGGAAAGCTTTTCGGTGATCAGACCAAGAAAAACAACTGCAACTGACCGGTATATTATTCTGCAATCTAAAAGAGAGTGGAACTAGACATTTGGTAAATAGTTCAGCAACTACGCACGGCAAAAGGATGGCAGGTATGATTAATGATTGTAGCCAGTCGTCTGTATAAAGCTGGCATATTTGCTCGAAGCCCCGAATACTGCATACCATTAACAGTAGCACATCGGCAGCACCTTTTATATTGGTGTCGAGAACATAAAGATTAGTCATCAATGGATTCCTATTCTGTTTACTGATGAGAGTCCTATGAATATAAGCAACGATTCTCAACACCATATGATATGGTGAGAGACTGGGACGTAGTTTCATTCCACTAACATTGTCGTAAAAGACTGGTTGGGTGGTCTTGGAGTGCTTGTGTGGGGGCGAATTAAGTTAAATCGACGAACGGAACACCATAATTTGGATAACAGCTCATTTACATGAGATGTTAATGCGATGAGACTGCCCATCCTCATGAAACTACCCATACAAAGATAACAAACATCAATGGTTGATTAACTAGGCGCGAACTGTAAATAGTATACATCAAAAGTTAAATCAAAAGTTTAGTAGTTCTTTTCATCTCTTTGTAGTATGAATATTGTACGTAACATGTCGCCACAAGCTTCTAGAAAATGAATTGCCTGCAGAATGGATAGGCCAATATACTCCTCAGATTTAAATCTTCACGAACATGAGTAGGTTGCTTTGAGGAGACACCTCGCTGTAAGATCGTATCCTCTGGAGAACACCAGATACCGTAACAGATGCTCGTTAAAGAGTAGAAACTCTTACCTCAAGAAATATTGGAAATTTGGCATTGAGTATGAACAAATGGTGTTTAGCATCCATTTTAACTAGGGAAGGTCATATCTCTTACTAAGGGACTTTGGTTTGTTGTTTTCCTTCATGTCTGCACAATGTTTTTTACAACGCCATTCTGTCAATGAAACGTTTCTCTGTTTTATTTCATAATGTACATACATGCACAATTCATTTTTTTCCGACTGTTGTGCTTTCATCAACCCTTAAATGCTCCATTAAGTCTCTGTACTATGAATTTCCTATTCGAAATTATCCTATTGAAAAGTTGCTTAAGTTTTACTTACTAGTACTTAAGTTTTACATACTTACATACCATCGTTAAAAACCATTTGAAACTGCTCTTGACATAATGATGCGTTCTACTCGGACCTATAATAAGACTGAAGCATAAGTATCAATCTCAGAAAGAATCCAAGGGCCAAGATAAAAATTTAAACAAAGTTATTGGAAAAGAAAATAATAATTTGCTCATCACTGGACTAAGAATCAATAGACAGACATGTAAATACTATAGAGTATGTCGAGCACTTAATCTAATAATGGCGTACTAAAATTTCCACTACGTACCTTCTGTTTGCAAAAGTTGCTGATATTTTTATATTTTCAGTCAAGTGTTCAAAGATTTCAAATGACAACTTCACTAATTTTTCTCTCTTATTTTGAGATGGAATGTTATTTTTTTTATATACTACATGATTTGTATGAAAATTCTTGCCCTTCTTGTTTTTATTAATTTCTATATATATAGATATTATAGTATATAATACTTAATCTACAATCTATACCATTCTGTTCAAAAATTAATGCTCACACCGGAGAGTTTAATTTATTTTAAATCGTCAGGAAAACAAGTTAATGAATTAATATTAGAGCTAGAAAATCTAAAAACTTAAATTAAAATTTATTTGTAGTTATAAACGCATGAGTAGTATTAATCTTTTTGCGTGTGTGTTTTACTTCTGATCCTCAAAAATTATATTTCCTTAAGAAAAAGAAGTTTATGATTTGAGATTTATTAAAAAGTTGGTGTTTCAATAACAGGCTATCTTTAAATCATGTCGGCTTGTTTATTCTTGTGGCCAAAATTTTCAGAAATACATTTTCTACTTCAGTGTAAAAGTATCTACATTTAGTGAATACATTTGAAGTTTTAATGGGCATGTGTTCCCAGATAGTTTAAAAATATTTTATTAGATAAAAAGCGGATTATAAATCACTGATAGTTCATAAACTCGTGAAGATATACCATTTTCTATTGAATTCAATGAGGCTATTTGTGTGTGTGTGTGATTTAACACTTAGCCATCCAATTTCCTCCCTTAGCAATAAAACTGAAGTTTTTGACTTACGCCCAAAAGAAACGTGAAAGATTTTTGATTCCAAAAAAAATACATATCCATTGTGGAAGACTGAAAGTAAGTATTGTACAAAATCGTTAAAAAGTATGATCCGTCTTAATACTTAATGAATAAAAAACACACATTTTTAAATACATTAGAGAGTTCTGCCAATATTCTGAAATTTTTTATATTATAAACTGTTAACGTATTATTTTATAATAGGTTAAATTTCAGAAGGTTTTTGTAAAGTATACGCTTTTGGAGTTTACATTAAGTCAAAGTTATCCATTTACAGAATAAAATTTATGTCTTAGTAGTAGCAAGGGCTTTTAATATAGTTAAAACTAATATGATCAACATCATCGAGCCAATTTGTTGTCAGCAATTCGCATACACTACAGTCTTTAAAAGACTAATAAATCCAGCGGGAAAAAACAAGAAAAAAATAATTCACACAAGGTATGTTATATTTTCTACAATAACTTTTTAATCTTAATATTAAAAAATTATATTATAAGTATATTTTTTCACCTTTCGCAAAAAAAAAACAATGAACTTGTTCAGACTTTTTTATACCAAAAAGAGAGTGATAGAAATAAACATTCGGGATATTTTTTTTATTTCGACTCAATTTTATTATACCCTACAATAGTTGGAGGAAACACCTGCCTTGAACTTTAAAATTTCAACATAATAAACCTGTAGATAAAATCTTCTAGAAAAATCCCGATATTTTCACAATTTATATTTAGAGTACTAAATGTTGTATTATTGGCATCAATTTTAAAAAAATGTTTTTCGAATTAGTTATAAAAGTATAAACTATCAATATTTGTCCTGCTTTTTCATAAAATTAAGAATAAAACAGTTCTCCAAGCTAATACAAAAGAAGATACTGCTCAATAACATTTTAAACAATATTTGGTATAAGAGAAATTTCCATCAATAAAATAACTTAGAGAGTAACAGAAGAATTTGGGGCACAGAAAAATAATTTTACAACAAAAAAAAATAGCTAATAATATTTGTATTCAGCAGGGGGTGTATAAAAATTATAAATCCTTAGAGACCGTGAAAAATTACTTTTGAAAGATAACAACATGCTTTAAATCCGAAATTCTTGAAGATTTTAAAAGAGAATGTAGCATTTTCAATTACAGAAAATACGTTTTATGTATAACGTGATGCATTTTTCTTTAGCGCAAGCCAGTCCTTCTCAAACTGTGGGGCGCGCCCCCCTGGGGGGGCGCGATAACCCTTCGAGGGGGGCGCGAGCATCTTGAAAATATAAAAGGCTTAAATTATTTTTTGGAATGAAGTAAACAAAATGCTTTCTGACAAAATAAAAAATACACATTTACACTGATATAAATTATATATATCATCTGGTTTTCCACTTTCAAAAGATTCCACTTCAAACGCTCATTAGCTATCTTTGATCCCAAAACCAAATAAAAAAATATATTTTGTTTGCTTTGCTGTAATCCCGCTATGAGAGATTTTTTTTTATTACGTTTCTTGTAACCTCTAGAATAGTACTTTTGATTATCATCTCTTTGACCTTCAAACTTACTGGTATGCTTAACTCTCCGTCTACTTTTCTTTTGGGAAAGTTGTAAATAATATTTTTCTGTTGCTTTTCCCCCCATGTAAATGAGTTTTATGATGTATGGATAAGCATATTGAGCACTTTGAAGGATTAATTGGCCAAGATGTATTTTATGAGTAATCTGAAATTGCATCATAAAAAACGTTTTACACAATTATTTTTTTATAACTGACATCCATGTTTTTGTATCGAATACATTTTTTTCATGGGAGAGGTCGCATGAGGCGCTGAATCACTCCAAATTCTGGTAAAACTGTTTATTCGTTAACAGTTTCTTGACAGTATCCTCTGATATGACAGTCTTAATGGAAACTAAAATGAATTTGTCACATTTATGCCTCTTTTTTGAGAGTGGCAAACGGTTTTTTACAATCAAGGTACTTGTTTTGATCGAGTTCCCTTCACGACCACTTTTGTTCAGAAATATTTTCTATGAATATTCTATACTTTTCCCTACGATTAACTTTGTGGTTTTAATTGCTGTGTTGTACAACTTATTATGGTTTATAAATGTAAATGAGCAGAATATAAAAAATGGGCATCTGTGATCTCTCTATTGAAGGAAGATGAAACTGATCAAGCAATTGAAGAAACTGATGAAATAATGCATATTAATCGTGACAGCGAAAGTAAATATGACAAAAGTGATAGACATGAAACGTTTGAGTTGAATTGTAATTTTCAAATGCTGCCTAAAGAACTCTATCAAGAAAATTAAGAGGCCATAAATGTAACACTTCGCCTTGTCAAAAAGACACAAGCAAGAAAAGGTTACACACGCTATTCTTAGATCATCAAAGAATAGCAAAATTACAATAACGTGAGCAAAATATGACAGTTTTGATTGCATATAACGTTATTGTATTGTTAGTGAAAAATGTCTGTGATTTGTGTTCTTTATTAAGGTCACGCACATTTGGAACGGTTTCTTTAGTTTTTATGGATTTTTTCTCAAATCATCAAAGAAAAATTAAAAAGTCCTTTAAAGTAGGTAAGTATATTTTCTCTTAGTTAAATTATTCACTGCAATTGTGATTTTTATCGAGCACAGAAAAATAATTATAAAAAAAAAAAAAGGATTGGGGTGACTTGGTGAAGTGATCGCGCGACCATTAACGTTAGTGTGGAGTGGGCGCCTGCTTCCGGGTTAAAACATTTTGAAGGTTTCTCGCTTTAAATATTAAAAATAACACAATTGTTCTTCATTGGAATTTTACATTCGGTTTCATACTGTCTGCTGCCAATATTTTTGAGCAAATAACACACAGGGGCTTTTCTTCTCCATTTACTTCAGTAATGGTAAATCCAAAATTCAAGTATTCTTGAGAATATCTCCTTGATTTAATTTTCGGAACTATGCTCGTCTGTGCACTTGTTGATGCTTTATTATCGTCGAATGTTCGCTTACGACTTAAAAATGTATCCATGATTTTTTTTTGTTCCAATTTTCTGCAGTAATACTTAATAGTGTGAATTACAACTAACGCACAAATTATAAAATGTACATTCAAGATAGATTTGGTAGCTAAGAAGCATCGAATGGACCAAGACTGATTGGAATTGTACGAGGTACAGCATTATTACATGTTTTGCGCAGACGTCCGATAGTTTGGCCAGACTCACGCAGACGCTCGCGAGAATGTCAGATGTGATGGATATGAGAGAACGCAACATAAAGTAGACTATCTTTCAATTTCTACTATAAGTTCACTCTCTCATATATATCTTGTTCAAATTTTCAATCGTTGATAAAATACTTTCTATTCATTCATTCAAGTTCAAATACATTTTTTAAAACTTGTAGTGGGTGACACTTCATGTTAATACAGTTCTTTCAAATTTTAATTCATTAATTAAATTAAAAAATGAATAAATAGTAACAAACAAAAATTATAGTCCAAAAGCATTTATAGAAAGGAAAACTTTTCGTGCTGTCCCCTGTAACGCAATGGATAGCGCGCTGGGCTTTTAATCTGAAGGACGGTAGCTCGAATTCCATCCGAGATGGCCTAATTTCTAAGAATGTGTGTTATTTCTTCTTTACTTTACTAATTTCTTACACTAATTAAATTTAATTAATGAATAAATAGTAACGAAAAAAGAATATTCCAATACCCCATATATAGAAAAAAAAAAGGAAAAATTGCAAGGAAAATCGCTTTCTCTTTTGTCGCTTAACATTGTGATTCTGTCATATGTATTACATATTTGTATTAATTGAAACTATTTAATAGAAAGTAACTAAAATAAGTTTTTCTTTGTTGGCCTAAGTAGGAATTGACTTAAAATTTATTTTTTATATTACTTGTTCTAATGACATTTGTACTTTTAGAAATGCATGATGGACGAAATAAATTTTTAATTAAATGTCATTTTGCAATCTGTCCCAATTTAAAAAATGAGAAAGGAAAAATAACATAACATTATAATTATTACTTAAAAATAATTTTCTTAAAATATATATTATATAAAAGTAACGCATACCAAATTTAATACTCAAAGTGCATTATTATTGCATTCAATACATTATTATTGGGGGGCGATGAAAATTATGATTGAAAATTGGTCGCCTGTAGTGAAAGTTTGAGAAGCACTGTCTTACTTAATTAATTTAATTATTTTGTGAAAAAGTAGTATACAAACTGTAATACTTATGCTATTAATTTGTATGGTTTATAATTAAGATCGCGTATAGTAGCTTTAGCGTCAAAGTGCATTATTATTGCATTCAGTGCATTATTATTGCATTCAGTACATTATTAATGTATAAGGGGGGCGCGATAAAAATTGTGATTGAAAAGGGGGGCGCGATAAAAATTGTGATTGAAAAAAGCGGCGCCAGTATTGAAAGTTTGAGAAGCACTGGCGCAAGCACCACACTGCGAGGTTCTATTTAAAGTCTAGATTGTATCAAAATAATGGAAGTAATAGATATATATTTTGTTGAAAGGAGTTGATTAATTGTTGTCAATTACTTCTAAAGGCTAGAAGATCTTAATTTGTGTTACAATTTAACCCTTTATCTACCTCGTTATGATTTATTGCAGTTTTTTCATAAAATTATATATTTTTTATTCACTGCATTGAAATTTAAGAGATATACAGGAACAATATACTCTACTTTGGAAAATTTAATCCGCTAGAGCGAATTAATTAATTAAAGATATTCAACTGTAAAATTAATTATGTACACTGTTCATTTAAAATAAACCGTCATATAGTTTGCTAAAATCTTCATTAACATATAAAAAAATAAGACACCTTTTGACATAAACTATTTTTTCGGAACAAAAAGGACAATTTTTGACATCCGCTGAAAACGCCGTCAGCTAAAAACGCAATTTCTGCTATAAAACTATTCGCCTTTCCCGCTAAAATGCTTATCATAGAACCCGTGCTGCCATATATCTTGGAAAAGTGGAATTAAAAGAATATACCTGCTAAGTATCGTGAGAGTATTCGTAAAAATCTTTCTTCTATGTAATTTTAAGGTGAGTGGTACTTATAAGTACCGTCGGTAGATAAATGGTTAAAGAAAGATACTAGCTAAAAAAAATAAATTCTATCACTGAAAGGTTAAAATGAAATCATGTAATACCAAGCTCATTATTAGGTGAGAATCTTTTTTCACATAATCAAAAATAATACCTGTTTTCCACTATAAAAAACGTTTATTTTTTGGTAGTTATGAATCATTTATATTACCTAGAACTGTAAAATAAAATCTCAATTTATAAAATATTAAAAAGTGATAATCAATTTTGAAACTTGATGCACTATATATCAATGATGGCAAATGAGCCATTTATATAAACACTTAACAAAAGAGGCCCCTACTAATGCGCAAAAGCTTCAATACATATTAATGTATAAAATATTATTACAGATATAATTTTTTTCGTTATGTTTGTTGCTTACCTACGAACAGAAATGTTATAAATTTTACAATCTTAATCTTTTCATTCCCTGTTTTAAAACTTGTAAGGAATTTTTAGACACAGAAAACTGTAAATAATACAATTCATTTTTTGTTCTGTAACAGAGAACGTTTTGAACCTTTTTGTAAATATTATCATTAATATTTGTTTTATTAATAATATAATACATTTGATGTCATGTTAATAATTCAGAAAATGTTCTACATTTCTCAACATCTTTTTTCTCCCTTTGTGAATGAAGGAAAGGAAAGAGTAGTTATTTTGATGATTTATATTTTACCATCAAGCAAAATATTTCGTTCTTAAATGAGATGTACATATAACAATAGCCTTAGGAAAGGTAATGTGTATTTCATTAGATCATATTACAACATGTCCCTTATTGAAATCGTTTCCTTTAAAAGGAAATTAAAGGATTCGGCTTGTAAATACGCTTAATGTAAAACTGGGCAGGTATGCAGATATCAGTCCTCAACTATTCAACAAGATTCTTGGAGCCTAAAGTCTAGCTGAACTACAGAAAATTAATAGTCAACTAGAGTGGTCCTTTTCGAAAGTTTCTGGTAGGAGATTTTTAGTTAATGCATTTCATCAAAATGTATCATTGAGAATATCATTGAATTTCTTGAATATTTGAATTTTGATTATAAATAAATAAACGTGTTTTGATTTCGAAAAAGGATTACTAAGGGCAGTATGTTTGGATTGGATAGTCTACAAGTACTATGAGGATGTAGAAACATTCAGAGAGCAACAATAAATTATGAAGTGGAAAGTATACAATTATGAAAATGCATGAATGAGTGGAAACTTTTAAGTTTTTATATCGTAGACTAAATAACGGTACATAAAATATATGTAGGCATTCTTCAAAAGGAGAAACGGGATCAAGTACAGTACAAATGAGTAATCAGAATATTAAAGTTTTGCAGAAAATAGTATAATCCGAAATATATACATTTAATTCTAATCTTAGGGTACTGTACTGTTATTTAGTACATCTCTAAATGAACATGTATGAATATGCAGCAAATTTGAGAATTCGGAATAATGCAAATCAACACCACTTGAACAGAAATAAAAATCTTAAAAAAGAGGCATTCTCCAGAAGTCCAAAATATTTCATCAATTTAATGCCCGAAAATATATGAAGGGTATTATATAATATTTTCAAATAAATTCGTATGAAACATTAACATTGATATATTCTGAATTTCTTGAAATATTCATATAACCTAAAAAAGTGTCTCCTTAAACTAAAGTTATATATTCAAGCAACTTATTGTTTTAATTCATCTTTTATCTTATATTGCTAATTTTAGACTAATATTTACTGTAATTATAAAAAATAATCACTAAATTTCAGGATTGTGTTTTTCTTTTGTATTCTTATATCTACTTAAAAGGTACACACCAATATTAAAGTCGCAAACATATATTTCGGCATTCTAAATTACTACCATTAAAATTGATAAAAACATACAGGCAAGTACGTATTTTGAAAAACGTGTAGTACAATAACAACCTTCGGTTTTTAGAAAAAAAAGTTGTTAATCGTTAGTTTTTGCAGAACTGTTAGAATAAGATTGTTTAAGCATCTGGGGAGGGGGGGGTTGCCTGCAATTTTGTGAATATAACATTAAAACAAACACGGTAGCCTGTTTGCAGTGAGAATGAGTTCTCATAACCGTTTAGATGATTCCTTGAGATGAAGAGCCGTTCGCATGCTGAAACTGACCAGTCAATAGGTGCCTCAATGATTACAGTCGCACCGAAAGTGTAGTCTCCCATCTGCGGAATGAATTCTAAACAAGTGATACTGTCACCAAAACAGTCGAACACGGCCACCACAGAGCCACGACACCTGCGCAAGATCACCCTATGACATGAGTAGACAAAAACTCCTCAACTTGCTCGTGAACTTGCTGTTAAACCTAGAAGAATTTTTAGGCAGTCTATAGACGCTTAGCAGAGACTGGTCTTTACTCCCGGCGTCACTTCGTGTGTGACTGCATTCAGTAGAATTGTGGAGATGAAAGCATCGGTAGAGGATACCACAAGAATGAGGGCGTGTTCTTTTCAGTGATGAGTTGGAATGTATCAAAGTGATTTTTGATGAGTCTTCGCCTGGAGTGAATATGGAGCTCGCTTTCATCTCTTCATTGTAGCAAAAATCTACAGATTTGGAGACAAAAGAATCATTGTGAGTGGATCGTACACCACTGTACGTACAGTGATAATATAATGGTAAACTACTGTACGTTTTCGATATGGTTTCTGTCAACTCACGGCGCTATAGGGATCAGGTACTGGAACCTATGTGAGATTTTTCTGGGTGCTTTGGGTCAGGACAACATTTTTATTGATGGTAATGCGTAGTAGCATTGCAGAACTCACTTTGTTGATGAATTTCATGAAGAAGTGGATATTCTCCATATTAACTGACCTTCGAGGTCTTCGGATTTCAATCTTATTGAACATGCTTAGAATGGTCTAGGAAGTACCATTTCTTAGAGTAGCCCCCCTCCCAGGACTCGTGCTTTTGGAAGGATGGGTTTTGTTGCCCTAAAACATTTATTGACGTCATAATAAACCGTATAGCAGCGCATTGGGAGGCCTATATAGCGGGGCATGGTGTGGTCCTCACTTATTAATAGACGAACTTTCCCCTAGGTAAATGCTTTATTTCTTTTTCATGATTTTACAATTTTTACATAATCTATACCTTAAATCACAATTAAAATATTTTCCTCATTGTTATATTGCTATATTCTTTCTCGCGTTGTGGTATGTCTCTAGCCAAATTTCATGGCAACACAGTAAATAGTTTTGAATAGTAATAGCTTTGAATGTTATAGTTTTAAATAAAAAAAATAGATTTTTTTAACTTTATTTCTATACCACTGAAGAAATATTTTGATATTCTTGGTGTTTCTATTATTTTCTCCTTTTCCTCTGAGATTTTGGAATGCGTAACTAATAAAAGGAAAAGTTTAATCAAATTATAAAATGAAATTTCTTATATCTAGCACAAGGTCTCTTATAAAACTTTCTGTGGTTTATATCTTCTGATGTAGATTTCTCTAAAATTTTTATTCATTTGGTTTTCAAAATTTATAAATAAAATTTTAGGTTTGGGTTTCCCCTTATTCTTTGCTAGTTGATAGAAGATTGTGTACAAATCTGAGGTTTTATAATGTTTACGAATTCTTCAATAGGAGTACATATTTCTAATTCTTGTTTATTCTTAAAAATTGATTATTTTTAAGGTATCTGACTACGTTCAGAACCGTGATTTACAAAACGCATAAATGGATAATTTTCATGATATTTAGTGCCACTTAGATTAGAATATAGGCATAAAATTGTTTTAACTACAATTTGACAAAAAAAATTTATTTAAATACAATATTTTGGCAAAAAATTAACTTTGAATAATCTTTTTTCCAAATGTTCTTTTCTGAAAAATGCTTCTATTAGAATAATATTTTGTCTGTATATATCTCAGACCTCTGTCCAAAGGCTCAACTAGAATTTTTAAAATATATAGCATAGAAGTGGGTTTATTCATATTTTACGACAACAGAGGGGAGCAATTTATCAACTATCAATTTTGAAAAATTCACATTATTTTCAGAGTTACAACCAAATGAAATAATTTTCGGCGTGTATTACTTAAAATTTCTCCCCTCTGTTGTCGTAAAACGTGAATAAACCCACTTCTAAGTTATACATTTCAAAAACTCTAGTTGAGCCTCTGTAGAGTGGTTTCAGCTATTAACAGGCAAAATATTATTATAATAGAAGCACTTTTCACAAAAGGAGAATATTTTAAAAATGGGTCATTCTATGTTCATTTTTTGTCAAAATATTGCACTTAAATAATTTTTTATTGTAATTCTATTCTTAAAACAACTTTATATGCATTTTCTACTCTAAGTGACACTAAATATCATAAATACTATCCATTTATACGCTTTTACAAAATCACAGTTCCAAACGTAGTCGGATACCTTAACAGAGGAAATGTTATAGGCAATATATTTTTATCTTCGTTTTTCTGAAAAAAATTGCTGAATTGTTAAAGAACTGAATTAAGCGTCGAGTTCTAAAATAAATATTGTATTAAATCTTTTAGCACTGTAATATTTTGACATTTATACCTACCGTATATTCGAACAAACTTCAGTGATTAAAAATGCGATAATTGTCGCACTATTTATCCCAGCTTACCTATTAGTGGTTCAAATGTTTAAAAATACATATTGTTGAATAGTGAAAAATTCCATTTTGCATAAATTGCTTGAAAGTTTTTAATTCTTGAAAGTGAATTAATTCTTTAATGAATCCACGCTTCAGAGGCAAAAAATGTAATTAAAACTATTTTTCTTCGGCTACAAAGTTTATTAAATCTTTCTATTACAACGTTATTAAAAATTTATAAATTGAATGCCGTTTTCTTTTATCTATATTCTAATACTCGTCTTAATTTTTAAATGTCATGTGCGTAGTATTTTTAAATTTGAGCATAATTAAAAAATATTTTTAAAAAATTCGAAACAAGCTCTCGAAAGATTTAAATTGAAATCATCTGCTGAATTTGTTGTACATACACTCTGATTAAAGATTAGGGATAATAGAATCAAATTTTAGAGGTTAATGCCTCTTTTGCATCACCATTGTAAGCATTCATTTAACAGTGTTGACTTATTTTGTGTACGTATATGTGCAGGAAAATAATTAGCCTATTTGTAATTTTCTATTAACTTAAAGGGAAATCCTACTGTACAGTACAAAAAAATTCATAGATAAATAAAGTACACTCGGTCCTCTATATAACGAAGTTGCTAAATTCCGAAAAAAATTTCGTTCTATGTTCAATTCGTTATATAGAAGTTCACCTTTCAATTTTCTTTATAAACCCCTTAAAACAAATTTTAAATTCACAAACAATATACATTAAAAAACGTAATTATTAACATCTTTTTGTATCTTAACCCTCCAAGCGGACAGCACGGATTTTTCTGCCCTACTAGAGAGGCTTCGAAAACGGACCACACGGAATTTTTCGTAAGGCCGGGGACTTACCAAAAATGAACCAAACGGATTTTTTCCTCCTCAAGTAATGTGTTCAAAAACGGTAAAGCCGTGTTTTTCCGAATTCTTTTCCCCTCTTTAAAGGTTTAGTATTTTGAAAGATAATTAGAGACGGTCGGGGAGACACAATGGGCATTGAGGGAAAGTTTTATGGCTCACGGGGAAACCGGTTCTTCCCCTGCAGCAATCGTAAAAAACTGGGAAGAATTTCTTTAAACCCTAAAGTGTACGGAAATAATTGCAAGTCAACGAGTTGAGAATTCTCATTTTTTGTTTACCTTAAAATTCTCAAATGGAATTAAGTTTTTATAATGTATGTCTAAGTTTTTAAAAAATATCTGTAGTATTTAAATTCAAATTATATATTAAAACATTGAAGGTAATTTACTGTTTCATTTTTCTTATTTTAATCAATACTTTCAGGGATTTTTTTTAAAAATGATTATTTTCTTATGTGTCAAAAAAATAAAAAAAAGTTTCAAAATTTAAAATCTTTTAAAATTTCGGACACTTCTAAACATGAATAATTTTTAAGCTTCTGTATTACATTATTTGCAAAAAAATTTTATGCATTGTTAAAAAAACCCTATTTAAATCTTTTAGTTTTTCATAATTTTAAAGCCAGGTATTCAGGGCATCTTACATAGAATCCTTTGTTTTGTATTGTTCAGATAACAAATTATATTTGAATTTTGAATGTCTGAACATTAATTTCATTCAAAGAGAACTTTGACTACAAGCTTATATTTTTGAACTTGAATCTTCAAATAAAGAGTATTTAAAAGCATCTGGGCAAATTTACAGTTAACATTTGCGCATATAAATAAATATAAAGATCCTTTTTAAATTCAAGTTAAAAAATATATATTTATGCATAATCCCTTATCATTCATGTTCCATTAGTGGTTGACTGAAGAAAAGATTATTAAAATTTGGACATATTTTTATAATCTTAACCATGCAAAACTAGGAATTTGTATTAGCTCCACTGAAATTCTGCATTGGAATTTCGAAAAAGATATTTATACGTGTCTCACATACTCAGTTGAAAAACATATATTTACCATAAATACTAATAATTCTTTGGATATTTAAAATTATCATTAGATTATAATTTTTTAATATATATATATATATACAACTTCTAATATTTTTTCAAGTATTCCTTAAATTTCATATAATTTAATTAATTGAGGGGATATTAAAGTCGCACTCTCTCTCTTCTCTACTCAACTACTTGAGGGCTTTTGGTGACGGACCTGTGGCCGGGGTACCAGGTGGTCAAGGTATCGAATCATGGTTGGCATGTCTCGAGTTCGAGCCCAGTGCCACAAAAGACCCGCCGTGTAGGGCAGCGATGCACGTTCAATCTATCGAGAGGTGAAATGTCCTCTCGTTGGTGTGGTGTGGTAGTTAGGAGAGGGGGATGCCATCTCAGGTGTCGCCCTCGTCATTTGACCATGCTTCAAAATTACGAGGTTCATCACTAAAAGCCCTCGTGTAGCTGAACAGTGCGACGTTAATATTCACTCACTTGGCGACGGACCTCGTAATTTTAAACCATGGTCAAGTGACGAGGATGACGGTTGAGCATCGCTCCCTTACACTGCGGATCTTCAGTGGTGCTGGGGTCGAACTCATGACACGCGAGCTACGAGTCCATTACTTTGACCATTAGGCTACCGCGGCCTCACAATGTGGTTGAAAACTGCATGGTGTTGATAGATTAGATCAGTGTCTATCTTACTATCCTTTTGCCCGAAATCAACAGCGAAAATACTACAAGAAGATTTTTCGACATTTGTTAAGTCAAATTGTGTGGAATTCCTTCGTTATCTTTAAAAAAAATGGTGGGATTTTAAATCATATTGGTTTTTGAATGAAACTGATAGAACGATTGATAGAAGGAGGTAGTGATTCTATAGTTCTCGAAACTTTGTTTCCCCTAAAATTTCTGAAAATGTAGCACGCTTAATTGGAAGGCACTTCCCTTCATATGTAGAAAGTGACTGTTCAAAAAAACAAAAAACATCGCGAAAATGTGTGGTATGCAACCTTAAGATAAATGATAATGGAAAACGCATTCGAAAAGAAACTCGTTTTCAATGTAAAGACTGTGATGTTGGACTGTGTGCAGTGCCGTGTTTCGAAAAGTATCACACTGCGACATTTCTGTAAACGACATGTATGTGTTTTTCTCATACTTCTTTGATATTTTTTGCTATTTATACCTGTTAAAATTATTTTTTATAAAAGGTTTTTTGTAATTAATTGGAAATTGAATAAAACCTTTTCTTACAATTATATGTATTTGAGGATGAAATCTGATTTACTTTATTCAGGATTTTTAGTAAATTTTATTTTCTTAGCCAACTTATTTGTTTTAAAACATGCATATTTGTGTGTTATATAATGAAATTTCTAACTATCTAAAATTATGACTGGCTCTTTTCTCCATTAAAATCTTTTAGAATTTTACAAATTAACTTGCCATTATTCATTATGTTCTGAATAAGGAAAATATTTCTAAATATAAATAATTTCTGACCTAATAAACATATAATTGTTTTTACCTACAGTTTGGAAAATGCATTGAAATTAGTAGCTGGACAGGATTTTTACATATTATAAATTTGTTTTGACTGCCACTATGTTATATATTTATCTTCCATTCTTTTTACAGAATGAATAGAGGTCGTAAACAGTTTTGTCACAGTAAAATTAATTTTTGTTTTATATTCAGATTATACCATTATATTGATACTGAAAATAATAGGTTATAGTTTGACAAGCCATTATTTCACAATTTTGAAGCATTGAACATTTTTGACGATTTAAAACTTTTATAAAATGCTAAATTATTAAAAATATTTAATTATTGTAAGTAATGTATATTTCTTAGATTATTGGAAACAAAAAGTATAAAATTTAAAATATATCTCTTTGTTGAATTTTAATAATTATTTTTATGGCTAAACCTGAAAAAAACACAATTTTTTAAAAATATTTACATTAAGATATTTTAAAAAAATAACTAGAGCACTCAGACCTAAATCCATATGAATTTTATAGAACATATGTTGGGGAATATTTACAAGATATTTCACGACTCTAACTTGAACAGGAAAAACGCCTAAGGGATGAGAATACACTCTCATCTTCAAAATTAAAAATCTGAGAAAAACACATTTAAAATTTGTAAAGGCATAAAAAAAACTCCAATGCCTGTAAAGCTTTAATTTTTTAATATGTTACTATCCAACTTATGTTCTACATGAAAATTCTACTTGGAATAAATATGACTGAAAATATCTTTTCTAATTTAAAATTTTCTTCGACATAATATTGATAACAATTGTTAATTTGATCAATTATTCCGTTTTATCAGAACCTTATATATTCTCAAGAGTTTTAAATGCAAAATATTTATACAGAAAATAGTAGTGATACAAACGTAATCCAGAAATCACCAAGATTGTAAATAATATTTTTTTTCTTAGTTCCCCATCGTGGCAGGTAAGCAAGTTTAAGTTTTTGTTGCATAACTTTAAAATACTGTAATGTAGTACTACAATATATTTATTATAATGTAGTTTGTGGTACGTCAGGGAAATATTTAGTTCATTCTGCAACATTTGCATTCTGTAGTCTAATTGTAATATCACCTGAAAGCTGGATTTTAGATTTACCATTTTCAGTCATATTCCATCCCTTTAAAGTATTTATTATCACAGTAGCCTGCGTACATTTTGGTCGTGGCATTTTTCAAAAGAAAAAAAAATAATGAAAACAAAGTAAAGAGCTTTTAAATTATATAAACTATGTGTCAAAAAAATAAATAAATCTTAATTAAATAAATGTGAGAAAACTCAAAAACTTAAAAACATAAGCAAACAGAAAGGATTTTAGAAATTAAAATTGCAGTTAATAGATATTTCACACGAAATAATGGATTGTGTTAAAAAAATATTTTTAATTAATTCAATCTAGAAATTCAAAAATGCTTTAAAATGAAACCGAATTTAAAATCAAAACTTAGAAAATTAAAATTTCCGCAGTTTTAAGGGGGAAGGCATAAAACTGTGGTGCGCTTTCGAAGCAGTTCGCGAAATTCAACAGAAACATTTTCGCTACCACTCGCTTTGAAAAAGTAGACCGCTTTCGAAGTGAAATTCAATTAGCGGGTCATCCCCTCAGAGGGTTAATATATATTTGTTTTATAAATCTTACCTATCAAAGAAAAAGAAAGAAGAACTTCAAAGAAAGTTTCTTGACGCCTTCATCCACTTCCTGAAGAAGAAATTTTTTTTGTTTGATGCTCAAGCACTTACGTTTTGGCTCTTTCAAGCTACAAAAACGAAGTTACCACTACGACTGATCAACACTACAAATGAACGGAAACTACTTCAAGGACATGGGGACACAAGACAGCTCCAAAGTGGGTGAAAGGGGATATGGAATATGTTTCTAGTGAACTGACAATGGGGGTTTAGGTTACACTTCTTGGATGAAACACCCAGAATTCTATTACTTTCAGGGAGTTAGCTCCTAATAAAACCAGATCAAGTTTTATGACTACTATAAAATGTGTTAAAAGAGAGAATAACTTGAAATGTCCAGAAATACTTTAAAAATAGGGAGAGAAAAAATTGAATCACAAGAAAAAAAGCTCCTTATATAAAAAAAGAACTTCGCTGCAGAGAGGTTACTTTATGAAGAAAATCGTGAAATGTTCTTGGTTCCAAGAAAAAGTTCGTTACATAGAGTAAATCGTTATATAGAGGTTCGTAATATGGAGGTTCGACTGTATATGAATATAAATGTATGTTAAAATATTGGCTATTAATACAGGATATTCAGGTGTTCCTGTAAGGGAAAGTATCAAATAACTTCTAAAATATTTAGATCGTTCATCTTTGATTTGCGTTACTTTTTTAGTTTGTGTATTATTTTATTTCAGTCTTTTATCCCTTCAAGAGTGCCAATAAATGAGTACAAGCTCACTTGGAAACTAAACACTGGGAGTTTTACGTAAGACTGACCACCTGAATGGAATATCTTCTCATTCCTTTCAATGCCCAAGCACAAGAAAACTGAGATGGGCTCAGTAGGCCTTAGTTCTGATGGTCTGCTGCACCATCGAGTTTAGTTTATTAATTTTTTTACAATCATCATCTCAGAGTTCAGAAACAAAATATTTGTTAAGAAATAGATGTGTTGTAATACATATATACTGTTTTACAAAAGACAACATAATCTATAAACTTATTTGTTTTTCACTATTCCTACTATTAGTTCACTCTCTCCTTACATATATATATATATATATATATATATATATATATATATATATAGCTTGTTAAATTTTTAAATCATTAATAAAATACTTTCTATTCATCCATTCACGTTAAATTACAATATTTTAAACTGGTAGTGGATGTCACTTGATACCAAAAAATACAGTTTTTTCAAATATTAATTCAACAATTAAATTACAAAATTAATAAAAAGTAACAAACAGGATAATAATAATCTTTAATAAATAGTCCAACAGGATATATCAAGGAAAATCGTTCGTTTTCTGATATTGTTATTTCTTTTTTACTATTTTATTAGAATAATTAAATTTTATTAACGAATAAATAGTAAAACAAAGAAACAAAAAAATAGTCCAATACCACGTATAGAAAAGAAAATGGAAATTTGCAAGGAAGATCACTTTCTATTTTGTCACTTAATATTATGATTCTTTTATATGTGTATACATGTTTATATTAATTGTAACTATTTAATAAAAAGTAACTATAATATAATTTTTTTCTTTGTTGACCTAAGTAGGAATTGACTTAAAAGAAAAATTTATATCACTTGTTTATACTTGAAGAGACATAAATTTTTAATGCAGTCATAGAGATATAATGTTGTTTGAATTCTAAATAAATAACCCTCGTGTTGCTTTAGTCTGGTATTAAGTCTATTATAATTTTACTAGTTGCAAGTACCTGGCTTTGCCCGGGTTTAAAATAAGGGTTTCTGTAGAAGCTTACAAAACTGTTTATTTTCATGCAATAAAAGGGTACATTTATTTTAAAGCAATGTGATAGACAATGTTTTTGGCAGTTCCCTTTGGAGTGTGTACAAAAAGATTTTCATCTCTGCCCACTCTAAAGCAGGCCACATACAACTGCCCATGAGAAAAGCATGGTGTATGCAAGTCTATACTCTCCTCCCTTTTCTCATAGGCATGACTGTAGCAAAAAATGACAATACATTCCTATGAATAAAGGAATGGAATGGAATGTAGTAAGTAATGTGATATTTGTTGCAGTATTTGCTTGCAGTAAAGTAAATATAACAAAGCAGTACTGCAAATTACTTACCGCTTTTGTTTAGTAAAGTTTTCTCTAAAATGAACCCATGGCTCAGAACATGCACATGGAGCAATCTTTTTGGCTCGAGGAGGCCAGAGTGAGGTTGGGATGGAACGAAATCTGTTTAAAAATCTTCCCCATGTAATTTTGTGAATGTGTACCAAATTTCACGTTATTTGGTTGTCTGGATCTTGAGTTATAAGGAAACAGACAGACAACAAATGCGTCTTATATGCATATATAGATATAGATATAGATTTGTTTGAATTCTTGTGTATTATTACTTTTGTAAGCTTCATGGCATATTTTATGGTGTACCAGTCTTTTAAAGCTGACTGAGCCACAGGAACATTTAGCTAGATATAGCTAGTTATAACATAAAATTAAATCTTAAAAAGATATCAAATATAAAAGAAGGCTCAATATTTTGATTAAATCAGTATAAACATTTTCGTGCAAACACAATATATATACTGTAAAATATTTATTTTGCTGTTTGCCTTTCAGACAGGCATCAAACAAAATTTTAAAAATTGTCAAAAACCGATAAAAAAACATATTTAAGAAAAATAACCACTGATTAATTTTTCCAAAGATATCGCAATGTGTAAAAAAATATTTGCAGTACATAATCACCAAAAAAAATGTAAGTACTAAAATATAAAAAAACAAAAATTATATATTGAATTAATTAAGGATTAGTGGAGGGAAGGATAAAAGAGGCTAAGATAATACTCATAATATTAATTTCATATTGGTAGGCTACTCATTTTTGGCATCATTTTGAAATCACGCCAAGTTGGTTTTGCGGCCAGTCTAATGTTATCGTAATGTACAAAATTAAAGGTACTTATGTATTATCGCAACCTATTGGTGACGTTTTACAAAATTGCATGATTGCCAATTCAACGCATAAAAAGTAGCGAGTTGTCTTGAACGTTGGTGATTGTGCAATAATACGTAGGTTCTAAATAAAAAAATTATCCAAAGTATATATATCCCGAGCATAAAAATAAATTGAAAAATGAAGTACAATACTAACATTAACTGATATAAAAAGAACTGAACTAACTCTATAAATGCAAAAGCATAATTTGAAAAAATATGGTACTTACATATAACCGCAACATATTGGCGACATTATATGAAACGAAGCAAATGACTCACAATTCAGCATATATATGACATGCGAAATTGGGGTTGCCACCTTGGCAAGTTATTTTGAACGTTGGAGATTGTTAGGATAGTACATAAGTAAAAAAATAATTTATTTTACGACTACCTGCTTCCTCAACATACTCATTTTTGGCATGATTTTGAAATCACGCCAAATTGGTATTTTGCGGCCCGTCTAATGTTATAGTAATGTACAAAATTAAAGGTATTTCTAAATTATCGCAACCGATTGGTGGCATTATACAAAATGAAGCACATGATAGGCAATTCAACGCATGCAAAGTTGGGATTGCCAAAGTGGCGAGTTTTCTCGAACGTTGGTGATTGTGCAATACGTAAATACTAAATAAAAAAAAATTATCCAAAGTATCCCGATAATAAAAATAAATTGAAAAATGAAGAACAATAATAACATTAACTGACATAAAAAGAACTGAACTAACTTTATCATTGCAAAAGCATAATTTGAAAAATAAGGTACTTACATATAACCGCAATCTATTGGCGACATTATATGAAACGAAGCACATGACTCACAATTCAGCATATATATGCCATGCGAAATCGGGGTTCCAACTTCGCAAGTTATTTTGAACGTTGACGATTGTTAGGATAGTACATAAGTACCAAAAATAATTTTTCTTACGACTACGTGCTTCCTCAACAGGTATTTAAGCCATTTCTCTGTTTTGCTCATTCTCTGATGCCTATTCCAGTTTGATATGTAATTACTACCAACACTGCTTTTGCTTGAGCAGTACAATTACCCAAGTTTGTATTTCTGCAAGGCAATTTTATGCACTGAAGCCAGTAGTATACCCTTAAAGGTTAAAATAAAGACACATATAAAATTGCAAAATATTATTAATTTCATACAATCTAAAACAGATAACGAAAACGGAAATACTTTACTTATGTTAATCACAGTAATAAGAACTGAAATACCATTATCAATAAGAAGTTTAGTTATTCAAAATTATAACCTTCGCATTCTTAAGAAATAAATAAATTCTCCAAAAAAATACTGCAATTGTAAGTTGTAATTTGTAAGCAAAATCACACACATAAACATCCCGCGATAATACTAAAATGTTGCCAAAACAACAAAACAAAATTTTAGTTGTTGAAAGAAAAATCCTTAAAATAAGGATTTATTCGAAAAAAATAATCCTAATTAAATATCAAAGAATAGAATAATTGAATAAATATTCCAACCGATTAACATAGCTACACACACACACAGTAAAAATATGTAATAATCTTGAAAAACTTCATGTAAAGTATAAATTGTCCACTTAGTGAGAAATGTGACATAATATGACGTCATAACACTGGAAAATCACTTAAAAATTAAAAAATTAGGAAAGAATTATGAACGCCAAACATATTTAAGAACCTTCCTCGTGTAAATTTGTGAATGTCTACCAAATTTCACGTTATTTGGTTGTCTGGATCTTGAGTTGTAAGGGAACAGACAAACAAACAACAAATGCGTCTTATATACACTGGTGTGGAAAAATTAAGGACGAAGGCGAAAAATTAGCATATCAGCTGAACGAAGAGGCAGAGCGGACAGAAAGACCAATCAGGAGATTAAGTAAGGTGATGTACGGTAGCACATGCGCAGATATGCAGGTAGACGTAATGGGGGAGTGTCTGAGTAGTATAAAGCATGTTGTCGGTGTAAGATCCGTATTTCTGGCAAAGAGATTGCACGCCGTATAACAGTTAAAATCACACCGAGTTGCTGCCTCAGCGAGAAATGGCGAATAATTAATCTGTTAGACGACATCTGGATGCTTTTACCCGAGGTCGAATCATTGGGAAGTTGTAGGAAGGCCGCAGTGTGACAAGTGTGGCTGCAATTTCAAACTACAGGAACAGCTATCCGGGGGTTCAGTAGTGGTCGTCCACGAGGAACCACACCCGCAGATGACCGGTACATTGTCTTACAGGCCAGAAGAAACAGGCGGAAGACAGCGGGAGAAATCGCGAGACACACGACACAGGCGAGTGGACGACAGATATCGCGTTTTACCGTGACCAGAAGACTGCACGGTGGTGGTCTGTTTGCACGACGCCCTGTACGGTGTGTATCTTTAACGCCTGCCCATCGGAGAAGGCGTTCTCTCTGGTGCCGGGAACACCGGAATTGGAGAGACAATGAATGGGGACGAGTACTCTTTACAGATGAGAGCAGATTCAGTTTGAGTAGCGATTCACATCGCATACTCACCTGGAGAGAGCGGGGAAGCCGCAATCATCCCTCGAACATCATTGAAAGGGACAGGTATGGAGGTCGCGGTGTTCTCGTTTGGGGAGGCATCATGCTTGGTAGTCGTACAAACCTTCACATCTTAGACGCAGGTTCAGTGAACGGAACCCGTTACTGTAACGAGATTCTTCTTCCATATGTGCGTTGTTTTAGAGGCGCTATGGGTCTGCAGTTCCTTTTCATGGACGACAATGCACCATGTCATTGCACAGTAGCTGCCGAACAGCTCTTAGAGAGTGAGGATATTGAACGTATGGATTGGCCGGCACAATCTCCGGATCTCAATCCCATCGAGCATGTATGGTATTTTCTAGGCAGACGCTTGGCAGCTCGTACCTTACCACAAGTAACGATTCGGGAGCTTCGATTGGCGGTGCAAGACGAATGGGAAGCAATGCCTCAACAACTCATTGACACCCTCATTCTCAGCATGGGCAGACGCTGTGAAACATGCCTAGCAGTCAGGGGAGATCATATCCCCTACTAAAGACCGGATGTTTCTTGCTGGACACCCATCACAGGGATGTTTCGGCCTTCAGTCGCATTGCGCTCCATGCTACTTTTTCAATCAAGCTTCTTTTTATCCCTCTGATTTCTCTGTTAGTAAGTGTTTCTTACATTACACATGTCCTTACGTATTGGGGATCTTACGGTATTAAATGTGTTGATTTGGAAAGCTTTTGTACAAAGTTATATTGAAAAAACCGTCTCGTCCTTAATTTTTGCACACCAGTGTATATATAGATATGATAAAATATAAGAATATAACTTGAGGAATTATTCTTTAAAACTACTCAGAATAACATTTAAGAAAAGTTAAAGCATAAATTTGGTTTTAAATTAAACTATTTTACCTCATTTATATATAGACCCTTTCCATTATATTTATCTCGGCTAATTAAAATTTCATCCTATATTAATTTAAATGTCTGCATTTATCTTACGAAGCGGTTGTTATATTTTCCTAAATCTTTAATTTCGTGGGTCAGTCAGGACGATTATATTCATTCTATTTTTATGTCATTCCAGTAATTCAGTCCAACTTTTAGGTATTTTGGTTTATTAGATGGCACACAGAAGACAAGTACACTGCGCAAAGGACATTACATAACCTGTTCTACAAAAAGTATCTCTCAGATGACTTGCAGCGCCATCTATATTCATTTAACATTTAATTTACACAACAGCGGTTATTAGAAAATTATATATTTTTAATTTTTAAGTGCATTTTTATTAAAATTAAAATCCCTTATATATTTTACCGTAAAATTTTGCGTATAACGAGCACCTCTACTTTCAAGCTGAAATTTTTTAATGTTTAGGTATGTTCACCATATGACGCGTGTACCCCCTTTTTAAGAAGTAATCTGAAATTTACGTGAGTAATGATGTTATGTTTTAAAGTGATTTATTCCAGGTATTAAATTAAGCTTTTGAAAAAATAACATACTTCTTGAACTCTAATCCTTTACATTCGTAAGGAATATTTTTATATCAGTATTTCGATATGTGTAAAAAAGCCCTATTTTGTGTATGCGCATCTTTTTTTTTGATCCAGCGAATAAATTGCACCTGTAAATTTCGATCTTATTTTTGAGTTAAAAGTGCACTCTATAAGCCGGATTTTACTGTAAAAATAATTATTCAATTGGTTTTATTCCTTAGTTTAATTTATCTCAATACATTACAATCATCTACTAATTGTAAATTACAGAATATTTCCTTTGCCATTTTTTTTTCCAGTTACCCATCACATAGCCCGGGAAAAGATCAGTTTTGTTCAGACCCTTGGAGAAGGAGCATTTGGCAGAGTGTTCTTAGGAACAGTGGATTACTTAACTCCGGATGAGCCAACTACTTTGGTAGCTGTCAAGACACTGAAAGATACAGAAACTGAGGATGCTAAAGAAGATTTCGAACGAGAAGCTGAACTCTTGGCTAATTTACAACACACCAATATTATTAAGTTTTTCGGAGTGTCAACAGATGGTGAAGCTCTAATGATGATCTTCGAATACATGGAACATGGAGATTTGAATAATTTTTTAAGGTAAATATTTTAATTCAATACAATTCGCCTTAAAACTAACTCTTTAAGGTCAACAATGAACTTAGTTCGTATTGATTTTCATTCTATTTTGTTCATAAATCAATTACATTTCACTTCAGCATTCTTGCTCACATAGTTATATTGAGTATCATTCATGCAAGAAGTTTTTATTTTTAACTTTCTTTTGATAATTATAAAAAAAAGTCAATATAAGCTACGTAGATGGTTCTACAGATAGAATACAACTAACATTAATATAAAATTCCAGCTTGCCTACACTTCAGAGAGAACTGCAGATTTTTCTATAAGATTCGATTCTGTTCACTTCACTTTATTTTTTTCCTACATAAAATGAGCCCCATGCTTCATCTCCTATATTTTTCATGCAATATTTTTTAACCCTATCATAAGTAGCGAATAATAATGTATGAATCTCTTAACCCTAATCAAGCCAAAAGACTATACGCATGAAAAATCCAGATATAGCTTTAATCTAAACAATTTAAGAGAAGAACCAGTAAACAAAAGATTTCGAACAAAAATTCAAAATTTTAAGGAATTTATTCGAATATTGCATAACATACTACCAAGCAAATACAAAACAGTGAAACATACTCGTAGTCAAAACATTTGAATCATGAAAAGAGCTTCGTCGAATAGAGCAGGATTCAAGATATCAAGTTCCGTAAACACAAGAGTTGAATTTCAACATAGCTGTCTTTATTTCGAGATTCCAATAACATATCTAGTGAATACAAAAATCGCTGTTACGAAATACTTGAATGTATGTCAGTGCTGAAAAAACTGTTGACAGTTATTTGAATTCCTCTGTATTCAAGTAGGTTGATAAATCAAAAACAAATAAAATAAATTTACTCATCAAATAAAGGCAAATTAAGCCAAGTGACATTTAAACATATTTATATACATAAATAACAAAAAAGGACTGAAATACTGTGACTTAACTTCAGTTTATAATCAAACAATAAAACACATTAATTTAGTTTCAGCTCATGCCAAAATTTCTCAAAAGTAGTAACATAAGTATTCTTAAATATATCTATTATAAACATAACAGAACATATTTTATCTGATTACAACAAAAGTTTCCCGCCAACTGTAACAGTCTGCACAAACAGTTCGTACTCGCGTATTTGCTCATATTTTATCAGATGATTTTTGGCATTTGAAAGAAAGGGACTTGCTTCAGAACAATGTGTTATGAAATCTGTAAAAAAATATCGTTCTCATTATGTACAAGGTGTCTGAAACGGAATTTAACACTACCAACTTAGATCCCTTATTTACTTCCAGTCTGGTTGCAGTAAGTAAGCTACAGAATGTCACTGAATCATGTGTAATATTTAAGGTACTACTGAAGCTTAATTTGGTACCGAAAATTCAAAAACAAGGACTATGACATTCAAAAAGTAGGGCACACTGACCCATCTAATGGTCTCTGGCGTACAATTTTGTCACAACAAGATATTAATGTAAATTTTTTCCGTTTGAAAAATTGTCAGGAGTTTAAATCTGCTTAAGCGAAGGTAGCCTTTTGCAAGTTTGAATTTTATTATTTTTTTTTAATCTCAAACATTCTAAGTCAGCTATACTCAACCTGCGGGCCGCATGTGACCCGCCGAGCTATTTTAAGTGGCCCGGCCATAGCCCATTGCTCTGAGAAATTCACTTATTTAAGAAAATTGTATAAAAAATTTGGTGGGAAATTCTATGTCAAGAAATATATATCAATTTTGCTTTTTGCTGTCGGTATCCTACAGGTACGAATTGATATTCTTGTTCTATTTGGAACAGTTATGGTTAGTAATATCAGACAACAGTGGAATGAATAGTAGGTGAAATTAATTTTTATACATCTTTCATATCTTGCAAGAAAAAAATTCGAAGAAAATATATCGTTTCAAGACGATTGGGAAGTAAACTATTTAGTAGTGAAAAACAAACATGGATCAGTGGTTGTTTGATTTGTCACGAAAGTGCTGTATTTAAAAAATACCAATAAACAGGAATCATTCATCGACACTGTTCCTCGAAGATCTCTTTCAAGAGGTGATATAAATAGGCTTTTTTTAAAAAATAATTCTTGCAACAGAAACAAAGTGTCTTGTCTGGTAATATCACAGCTGGAACAAAAACATCCAATGTAGTTTGTTATATTATTAGTAATCATGTAAAACCGTTTACTGATGCATAAATTCTGAATGAGTGTTTCTTAAATGCTTCGTATTTAGTGTCAGTAACAAAAATAAAAAATATATAAAAAAATAATAATGAAAAAAAAAGCAAAACAGGAGTGATAATTAATAATATTATGATCAATTTTCCACATTTTAAATTTCCAGTGTTAGCTTGATTTTATAGCATTTCTCTTTCCCCCTCCCCCATTTATCCTCGTGTTGCGGCCCGCATGAAATAACTTACATATATGTATGCGGCCCGAGTGAAATGGCTGACATATGCATGCGGCCCAGCAGAAAAAAAGGTTGAGTACCCCTGTTCTAAGTAGTCTCTTCCACGAATGGTATTCAAAGAAGTATTTAACCAAAAAAATAAAGCTATGTAGTGAATACTTATTATTACTTTGTGACGTATCCCATTATAAAATAAAATATATTACTTCTGTTTTTTTTAAACGACCAAAAAATTAAGTGCTTCGAAATAGACTAGTTTTAATTTCTGGGTGTTCAATGGAAACTAGTGTCAAAGTTTGCTGAACATAAATTAAAAACGGAGCTTTATTGCGGCATACTTATCAGTAAGAGCTTATCATCTGCAAGTATGTTACTTATCTCTAGCAACAGAAACAGAAGTTGTCCAGATATATTATCTTGTCCCATGGGATTTACTGTCTGGACAAACATGAAAGACTGTGGTCAAGTGATCCTTCTCTATATTCTAAGGCTTTCATCCAATTTTCTTTTTTCTCCTTTTCCTGTCCAGACAACAAATCTGCATTTGAATATATTTATGTGATACATTTATTCAATGGTCGGCAAACTTTCGATTAAGAAAACTCGTTATAAGGGAAACAATGTAATTATAAGTTATTAAATAGCCACATTTGTATACTTGAGCGTGCGTAAGTGCAAGTGAGCGTGGACATTCGGTAGTGGTCAGGATCAAGACACTGGCATTTTCAAAAGAATATGTTTTTACAAAATTTAAGTAAAGTTTTACAGAAAAAGTAGGATTTTTAGTGAGGTAAGTTTTTTTCTGTGGCCCAATGCAAGAGTAATTCTAGTCAAGATATCATAATGTTCGGAATTAATCTTTTAAATTTCATGAGAAAATTACCGTATTTATAATACATTTGCGCAGACGGCTAGGTGGCGTAGCTTGTTTGGTGCTGGTCTTGTACGCTTAAGTTTGCGGGTTCGACCCCGGCCCAAGTAGATGGATTTTCTTGATGGAAAAAATCGATGCCATGTGTTGTGATTATGCGGTATGTAAGAGACCCATTGAGTACCTGTTTGACGTGGGTGCTGTTGGCAAAATTAAGTTCCTAGTACATTTTCGTATCTACAGAACTCGGATGCCCTCCTCTGGGAAGGAAACTGGACGTTAAAATTACACTTGGAGATTGGTATTCCACCTATACAGTGCCGCACTTGAAAGAGATACTAGCTCCCGTGGAATGTACAAGATCTACAATTGTAAGATTCCACAAACCGCAGTCCATTAGAATTAAAAAAAAACAATATCTAAGTGCTTTATTCTTGAATTTCCTATTAACGCTAGTAATTAAAATTGAATTTAATTTTTCTTAGATATAAAATTATTTCAAATTTCTAAACATGTCACAAAATATGGAATGTGTCTTTGTCATTTCTGTTGGGAGCTTGAGTGTGTTTTGTCCACTCATTGTCCATCCATGTACTAATATAAAATGAAGTATGTTTTGTATATCTAGAATGAAATTGTTAATTGAGCTAATGGGGAGAGGAGGGAGAGAATAATTCATGTATATTAATAGCTTCAAAGCAGTTCCAAAAAAGTTAAGAATAACAAATAAAGATTTTTAATTATTTGTATTCATAGATTAGGAAATATTCAAAATCAAAGAGCTGACATCAAAAAGATATATATTGCGGTGCAATTGTTAATTTTCCATCTACTTAACACTCGTTCATTTGTGAAAATAAAAAAGCACCTACTATGCACATTATCTTTTATTTTTGAACAGTATGAATTGAAAGATGCTTTATTGCATAAATACACAGCTAAAAATAAAATGAAATTAATTAAGACTAATAAGAATCTTTTTTAAAAAAATAAACTGTAAGTGGAAGAATGTTACAAATTATCAAATTACAAGTTTCACAATTTATCATTTGTGCGGAGTAATCTAGTAGACAACTTCCTAATGATTTTTTGCGAATTTTTTTCTTGTACAATTGGTTGGATTTGAAAGAAGTCTGGAATATAATCTTTTGATTTTTCTCTGCTTAGTTGTAAGCAAGCGTCAAATTTCACAATGAAGAAGGTTTTTATAAGTTAAGCATACTAATTAAGCTAATTAATTGACTCACGTTGATTTAGTTTATTTTGAGTTGTTAAATGAGAAATTAATTTTATCCCGTTGCAAATTAAAATTGCAAGCACTTTTACATTATCTTTTTTTCATAATTTGAATATTGTACGTAAGATAATATGCCTAAATAATTAATGAGTACTACTTATTGTTTTGTACAGGGTGAATATAATTAAAGTTGATATTTCAAAATGCTCTAACTTTAAAACTACCAGATGTAATGACCATATATTTTGCTAAAATAATCGTGAGGCAATGGAAATTTGTTTGGAGAAGAGAAACAAAATGTTTAAAAATGAAATGATTGATAGCACAGTCAGGCTATGAAAAAAAAATGTATAAATTTATGGATGCGATATAAAGGCAGAGCACTAGAAGAACATATAACAATGCGTCTGTTTGCTTCACCTAGACTCTGACAAAAAAAAGGAATCGCGATTTGCTCGTGAAATTTTCTTATCAGACCGCTGTTATTACGTTAAAAGCAATCAAGAAGTTCCAGTCATTGAAAGGCATAAAATCCAACACAACTAACACATAGGTTCAGCAGAAAATGATAGATAAGTTCAAAGGGACTGGTTCATTTGGCATGGAATGTCTATCGGCACCATGCATTAAATACTATTTAGCATCTTACACTGTTATCCGTACAAAATAACTCATGCTACCTCTTTCCCTAGAAATTCGTGAATCATTTGCACTACGATTTCTTGACCATAGTGACAATGAATTATTCTGTGGTCTGACGAAGTACATTTCTTTCCAGTAAATATGTATAATAGCAGTATATGGGTAACCGAGAATCCACTCATGGTACAATTATTAACTCTTCATTCTGAAAAGGTCATCGTGTGGTGCGGAATAACGTAGATTCTGTCGTCGCTCCCTTCTTCTTTCAGGAGCCACATCTGCTGGTCCTGTTACCTGCACCGTTTGTGCAAAGCGGTAGGAAGCCCTTATTATGTAAACATGTATGTCCTTCCAACACTTCTACAGAGTCAGAGTTGTTTATCGCATAATATTTGTAAAATATGTCATTTCACCACACAGTAGTACTCTTGTGAAGCAACTTAATATCTTTCATTTTGGAGATTATAGAATCATAAGTCACCATTCTCCAAAAACATTTCCACCATGCTCCCCCAACTTAAGCCCCTGGGATTTTTAACTTTGGGGTTACCTTAATTATGAGGAAGAAGATCTAAGAACCTACAGGGAATGGCTTGCTAAGTTAGAGAACTTGAAGTCCAGCACCAAGCACCACATTCATTACAAAAGCATAAATACCCTCCAATCTGTTGTACAGCAAGCCGGTTTGCATTTCCAGCTATTAGATGAAGAAGGCGCGGAGGGCATATTGAACAATTTATGAGTTAATCATCAGTACTGTGTTTGTTTCATGAAGCTCTTCTTTTTCCCTTGTCTCTTATTTTTGGTCTAGATATTAATTTCGAAATACATTCTACTACATTAAATAAATAAATCATAAAAATATATCAACTGTAAAAACTTATTTAAAAATATTTAAAGGATAATTGGAAAAATATATCTAATAAAAAACATTCATTGCTTGACTAACTAATAATTTGCTCGAAGCAGACATGGATGTTGTCTTCTCTAAAAGAGTGCTTCTCAAACACTCAATATTTACGACCCAAAATTCAATCATAATTTTAATTGCGCCTCCTCTCCATGCAATAAGAATACATTGAACTCAATAGTACTATATTTCGACGCTATAGCTGCAATACGAGTTTAACCTCTTAAGTGCCACTGGCGTATATAAACGTCTCACTCGGACAAATTGTTAATTGATCCTGACGTATATATACATCTTTCGGAAGGAAATATTTTTTGTGCAATGCCATCCATACAATTATTCCGAAGTTTATCGAATGCATTAAAAGGACTCTGATCATTTTTGCGAAGGATTTACTTATTTCAGAGGATTTGCTTATTTTTGTTTTCTTATCTCCCTCCCTCCAATACATCACATACGCGCATCTTCTTGAAAAACGGTGGCATAGGGGAGCGAAACTTTTAATCAGCAGATAAGGCATTGATTACAAACCATACAAATTATCAAGATAAGTGTTAATTTTTGTATATAATTTTATATATGACAAGCCCATGGGGTCACTGGTAATTATGAAACTTGTTCTGAACTTTGTTTTGCTAAATTAATAATAAAATACTCTGTGCAGTTCTTATACATTTATAAGTGTATTATATCAGTGCAAATGTGTATTTTATATTTTATTATGTCAGAATGTATTTTGTTTTGCTTACTTTCAGCTAATTAATAATTTTTTAAACAATTTTTTGTTTTCGTCTTTTCAATATGCTCGCGCCCCCTTTGTAGAGTTATCACGGCCCGCTAGGAGGGCGTGCCCCACAGTTTGAGAAAAGCTGCTCTAAAAGGTTTTATTTTTCTTTTTTTTTCAATTATGTTAATTATTCAGTGCGAATGAAATGCATTCATACATTTTTTTAGAATTTTCTCTATTCAATTCCAAAAGAAAAATATCGAAGTATTCCTTCGGAAAATCTGTAAGAAGTTAATCAGTTATGTGATAATTCAGTTACTTCTTAGATCAACTAACATCTTATTTAAGTTATTGATAATTATATACACATTTTTTTCATTTGCAATGTTTTTCACGGAAGATCATTAAGAACATTTTTTCAATAATAATATATATTGATGCATTGATTGTTAAAACAACCCATAGTCATTCACCAAAGTTCCTGTCCTTATTTCCCTTTCCTTTATTTAAAGAACTGTCCATGTCATTGGTGCAGAGTTTCCGAAATTAGTTCAGATTTTAAAGAAGTTTTGTGCAGTCTTTGAACCAATAAGTGAGTCTGTAAGTAATCTTTTGAAGTAAATACAGGGTGTATCTGTGCAACTATTACAAACATTCTGGACAAATAGAGTATTCCTAGACGAGGGGAAGTTACAAAAGCGCATGGTCGGAAATGCTTTCATGGCGAGGTAATGACGGCCCAAGAAATAAAGGCCCTGAATAAGAGGAGAAAACATGTTTATTATCTTTAGAAAAACATTAAATAGTCAAAGATGGTCATCAAAGTATGTGTTCGAAATTACAAACCCGGGCTATGATGTAGGCCACCCAATTCTGGTTCATAGAAGATCGGAATTTAGCGAAAATACCTAGGTGTCCAGCACTTCTCCAGTAGCTGTCGCGATGCGTTCAACTAAGTCCTCAACACTGTTAACGGGAGTTTCATACATCAGTGAATTGACGTATCCCCATAAGAACTAATCAAGGCAAGTGAGGTCTGTTGATTCGAGCAGGTCAATGTACTGGACCACCAATCCTTCGATTAACGTAGCGTCATATATCGCGTACACAAGTCAAAGGCTTCCTTGCATTTTTACTGTTACATTTTTACATGATTTCTCCTCTTACCTTTGTCCTTTCTTTTCTTATGTTTTGTGGCATCATTATCACACCAGGAAAGCGTCTTCGACCAAACATTGCTATGTGATTTCCCATTCTCTAGGTCATCGGTAGTCAAACTTTTTTTTCTGTAGGGCCGCATAAATATGTTAGCTATTTAACGCGGGTCGCATACATATGATGGTTATTTCACGTGGGCTGCAAAATGAGGATAAATGGGGGAAGGGGGAAGAAAAGCTTTTAGACCAAGATAACGTTAGAAATTAAAAATTATGGAAAAGTGATCAAAATATTATAACTCCTGTTTTGCTTTTTTAATTATTGTTTTTTTATATTTTTTTTATTTTTGTCACTAACACTAAATTAGAAGCATTTAAGAAACCCTCCTTCATAATTTCAGCATCATTAAACGTGTTTCATATGATTATCAATAATATAACAAACTTGATAGGATGTCTTTGTTACAGCTGTGATATTACCACTGACAAAACACTTTGCTGCTGTTGCAAGGATTATTCAAAAAAGCCTTTTTATCATCTCTTGAAAGTGATCTTCAAGGAAAAGAGTCATTGAAAGATTCCTGTTTATTGGTATCTTTTTGAAACACACCACTTTCGTTACAAATCAAACAATTACTGATCCATGTTTGCTTTTCACAACAAAATAATCAACCTCCCAATCGTCGTGAAATGATTTATTTATTTCGAATATTTTTCACTTGCAAGATATGAAAGATAGTTAAAAATTAATTCCAACAATATAAAATTGTCGCTACTCCGCTGTTGTCTGTTATCACTAACCATAAACGTTCAAAATAGAAAAGGAATATCGATTCGTACGGGTACGAAACCAACAGTAAAATCAAAATTGATATATTTGGTTTCTTGACAAAGAATTTCCCACTAAGTTTTTATTACAATGTTCTTAAATAAGTAAATTTCACAGAGCAATGGACTATGACCCGGCCACTTAAAAGGCTCGTTAGGCCGCAGGTTAAGTGTTGCTGGTATAGATGATCACTATGTATCCTGAAAGTTCATAACTGTTGAACTGGTGCATTCTGTATCAGGAAAATCATTCGATATGTTAACTATAAAATTAATATGGTTAAAATTAAATTTCAATTAACAAATCATATATTCCATTAACATTTATATATGTAATTTATCAAACCATATAATTCCATATTCATTTCCATCAATTCTATAAAATTACTAAATTTTTGTTTTGCTTCGAGACTTCCAACACATCGAACAACTATTTAAATGCATATCAGATTTCAAATTGCTTCCAATTCCATATTTGCTCATCAAACAATAAAATTAGATTCGGAATGCAAGAAATGGAATTATAAACTCAAAAATAGTTCATCTCTGTCACCTCCAAGAAAATATCAATTTCTTCCTGTTTTAAAAATAGCCAGAAGCACTATAAAAATTCTGAAAGCATTATAATAAATAGTATTTTTGATATATACTTTAGACCCGGAACCATATAGATGAATTTAATATTTCAAACGTATCGAAATATAATGCCGAAGAAATGTCAACAAGCGTGTATTCTTAGATTATTTTTCGAATAAATAAAACGGAAAGTATATGGAATATATATTTCTAAATCGAGATGATTTAGAAAAAAAAACAGTTCATGGAAAAGCCGTAGAAAATGTATAAAGATTTTCGGATGGATTATTATGAACCATAAAATAATCAAAAGTGTTTGGGATCAAAGCACATAGACTCCGAATTTGGTGCTTTGCAAGAACTGATAAAACGTTTAAATATTTATTCTAGTGTGTAAGAAAATGACAGAATAATTTTCAGCATGCTTATATTATCTTAAAATAAAGATTAAATCATCAATTTGATTAAAAAAACTAATTTTGAAAGAAGAAAACTTTATTTCATTTGTGACAAAAATAAATTTACAGTTGAAATAAATGATTTTTTGCAACCGATCATATTAGAATCAATATTTTGAAAGGAACCATAAAATATGGATTACTAAAAAAAATGTTTTATTTTAGGCAGATCTATACGATTCGCAATAAAAAGTAAAATCAATTGCTTTAAATTTTTTAAGAGATATCAAGTGATATTAAGAAACGGGGGAAGGGGGATACGATGAAAAAACAGAACAATAGCGTACATGTTAACAAAACAGTTTTAATGAATGTTTACAATAAATTCTTCTAATAGTGACCATCGACATTGATGCAAAAAGAACAGAGGTAAAGAAGCAATTGGCGAACTTTCTAGAATTTTTGAAGCATATCGCAAGTCTCAATAGCAATTACCGAAACTTTTGGGATTGTGTCTTCCTCACAGTCAAAAGGAGTCTCATACAGCAGAATCTCCAGCTGTCCGTACAAAAAGGAACCAATACACGTGACAAATCATGTGATTGTCGTAAGCCTACTTCAGAACCACATCTCTTGATCTAATAGTTTCAAAAAGCAACGTTCATATTATACCGTACATCTTCTTAAATGGGCTGGAGGTCCAGTGTTCTGAAACCACGTACTCGATGGGAGTTTAGTTGAAGTATTAACCAGCAAATATGGCAGTATCTCTTAAAGAAACGTCCAGTATTTGCCCTGGTCAAGTCTTTTCAGCAGAAGATAAGGTTCTATTAGGTGGGTCACTGATTATTCTTACCCAAATATTGATAGAGAAGTTTCATGCATGGATTTACAAACATTACCAGACATGTTTATTGTGGTTATTAAATGCCCCATCTCGTGCGAAAGTGCATTCATCAGGGAAAAGAATTATCAGCAGAAAATCCAAGCATATGCTGTATTTTGAATTCTACTTGGGATAATACTTTTGATGTATGAAATCTGCATGACAATAATAATTTTCTTCATTTAATGCTTGGGCTCGTTGAAAAGAGTTTAGATGAACCTTATCCCTAAGTAACTATCATGCAGTGGATTTTGGCCAACAAAATCTACGATCCATATCTCGTGTACTTTATTTTTAAATTGAGTAAATATTTTAGAGGTCTAAGGAAACACAAACTTGGGAAAACGCTCGCTATGCATTCGTACTGTCTCCGTAGTTCTTTAGTTTGCAACTTTGAAATGAAATGCATGAATGTTTTTCAGTATAATTGTAGTGCAACATTATTTACCTTACGTGAAAAATGTTGAAACACTTACAAGCTTGAATAATTTTGCAGGACTAGCATTGGCACCTTTTATGCACTCATGTGCAAAATTAAGATCACATTCATAAAATCTGTGTTGACAAGAAGTTTCGCACAGAGACGGATTAAAATATAAAAAAAAGAACATAGCAATAAAACAATATGAAAAAGATTTTAATTGTGAATTAAGATACAAAACATATCAAAAAGTGTGAAATCATGGATCAGGGATAAAGCATTTACTTCGAAAAAAGTATGTCTAATATGAAGTTTGAGCTGCCATATTGTTTATGAGGGTGTAAATAAAAATGAATGGCAACAAATTCATTTTTTCAAAAGCAATACTTTTAATTCAACGTGTCCTGGGAGGGGAACTACGTTGAGAAAAGGCTCTTCCTAGATCATCCCAAACATATTTAATAGACCAAACATATTCAATAGAATTGTGATCCGAAGATCTCAATGGTCAATTAATATGGCGAACATCCTTTCCTTCATGAAATTCCATTATCGTGCATTAGCATCCATAAAAATGTAGTTCTGGCTCAAAACACCCAGAGAAACTTCACATAGATTCCAGGACCTCATCCGTATAGCGCTGTGAATTGACAGAAACTGCATAGAAAACACAGTGGTGTACGACTACGCAATATTGCGCCTCCACACTCAAGGATTCCTTTTCCACCAAATATGTAGGATTAAAAAAGAGGGATGAAAGTGAACTCCATATTCTCTCCAGGTGAGGATTCAACGAGAATCACTTTGTGTGGTAAATTTTGACTCATCACTAATAGGAACACGCCCCCATTCTTGTGTCGTGCACAACTAAAGTTTTCAGCTTCATAATATCGGGTCTGTCTTGCTGGATGCAGTCAAAAAGGCGCACCAGACTGGATGCCGGGCATAAAGGCCAGTTTCTATAAGATTGCTGTAGATTTTTTTCCTGGAAATTCTTCTTTCAGACACAGCAGCAAGCTGAGGAGCCATTGTTCGCCAATTTTCTCGAGCGTGTAATGCCAAGTAGTTATCCTATACCAATATTAATGCTCTGTGGGGGTCTTGTTCGGCTGTTGAGATGAAAGTAACACTTTTCCATAACCGGAAGATCACTTTCGGATCTTTTGTAACCATTGAGCCCCCTCCACTTGAGAATGGCTAGTTTTGAATCTGCCAACGGCTCTCCATCTTAAGGAATAATCTAAAACATTATACGAATATATTTTCACTGCAAACATACTAACTTGTTTGCTTTAATGCAATATTCACAAAACTGGAGAGAAATTTCCGAGATTCTTGAACGGTCTCAGTCCAGTAGTTCAGCAAAAACTAACGCTAAACAACATCTTTTCCTAAGCTAAAGGTTGATATTGTACTTCCCGTTCTTCAAAAAACATATAAATGACAAAAATTATATCAGTTTTACTGGTGGTATTTTAAACTTATGACGGAAACATGTTTATCACCTTAATTTTGTACATGAGTATAGTTGTAGCGTGAATTTTCTTACAGTTCCAAAGTGGCATTTGCTAGCAACTGTTGAACAAGAAACCGCAAGTATCTTTTTTCCCTTATAAATCACAACACAAATCTTGTTTTAAAGTTGGTGGTGCAGCCATTTTGAAACATGTTGACACTTTTGCATTTCAAATTAGACCATGTGTTTGATTAAAATTGATTACATTTTTGTGTATCGCCACCTGTTAAAGTTTTTCTCATTGGTATTTCAATCAAATGCTGCTGTCACCGTACAATTAATGAAAGCATTTCATTTTACAATGCTTAGTGAAAATTAATCAAAAGGGAGATCAAAGTTTTAAAAGTGAAGTGTGTTATTCTCAAAAAAGTAGGTCTTGATCAAGTTATTGTTTCAATCTTTTAAGGTCACGATTTTAATGCCTGTTGTATGCACATAAACGGTACAGATCTCGTATATTTATTTAAGTGGTGATCTACCTGAGGATCATTACGTCGTATTCCTCTTATCGTATATCATCTTGGGTGACCGGCACACCTAGCTTTTGCATTTTCAAAGATTTTGCACGAGAGCTAACTGAAAAAATTTCTTCCAGTACCATAGGCATAATCTCGTAGTAAATTATTCCAGTTTAATGAACAATCATAAATGATCTTTGTATTGGGTTGGCAACTAAGTAATTGCGGATTTTTTTTTAGAAAATCAAAGACAATTTTTTCATGGAACTAAATAACTTTATTCTGCAATGTATTGCCCATTTTGATCAATGACCTTTTGCCATCTTTCAGGCAGCATCATAATCCCACGTTCATAAAACTTCTGGTTTTTATTAGCAAAAAACTGAATCAAGTACGATTTGACATTATCATCATTATTGAAATTTTTACCATCCAAGGTGTTTTGTAAAGATCGAAACAAAAAGTAATCAGATGGCGCAAGGTCAGGACTATATGGTGGATGTGGCAAAACATCCCAACCAAGCTCCAATATTTTTTGCCAATTGACCAAAGATGTGTGTGGCCTTGCATTGTCATGATGGAATACAACACCTTTTGATTTGTCAATTTTCTTCAACTGCATTGTTTATATTCGTTTGTTGTTCAATGTAGACATCAAAATTGATCGTTCGGTTGGGTGGTAAGAGTTCAAAGTAGACAATTCCTTTGTAATCCCACCAAACTGATAACAAAACCTTCTTTTGATGAATATGAGCTTTTGATGTTGTTTGAATTGGTTCACCTGGCCTTCTCCGCGATCTTTTCCGCTTGATGTTGTTGTAAGCAACCCATTTTTCATCGCCAGTTATCAGCCGTTTTAAAACTGGATCATTTTCATTACGTTTCATTAGCAAATCGCAGCTGTTAATGCGTTGCGTTAAATGCATTTCTTTCAGTTCGTGAGGAACCCATGCATCGAGTTTTTGAACATAGCCAAGTTGTTTTAAGTGATTTTCAATGCATGTATGTATTGCATGAAACTTCTCTGCATTCTCACGCATTGTACTGTGACGATCCGAATCGATTATTGCTTTGATTAGGTCTTCTTCAACTTCAACTGGACGACCAGAGCGTTTTTCATCTTTTAGTGAAAAATCACCAGAACGAAATTTAGCAAACCAATTTTGACACTGCCGTTCTTTTAAGGCTTCGTCACCATAAACAGTACATAACTTTTTATGAGCTTGCGATGCGTTTTTCCCTTTGCGGAAATAAAAAAGCAAAATATGACGAAAATGTTCCTTTTGATTTTCCATTTTTCAACGAATGTCAAACGAAAGCTACGAAACCGATCAAAAAACTTTTTTTACTGATTGACAGCTGAATTGCCAACTAGCAAGTAACAAAATGTGTTTTACATTATACTACGTCTGCAAAACTAAAAATTCAACTGAAGCCATCTATGTGAGTGAAATCCGCAATTACTTAGTTGCCAACCCAATACTTGGACGAGAATTTAATGTCACTTTTTTTCGATCAGTTGTGCTACACGAGATCTTATCGTTTAAATGAATGTATTAGTAGTACAATATTTCACTGTATGACGCGTGTAATTGCTTTGAACTTATATTTTGCTATTTTATCACATATTTGGTTACTAATAGCAGACGTGTAAATTCTGAAGAGATTGGAGACTCCAGCAACTTTATGATATTCTATTGAATTACTTATATTTCTTGAAATCAAAACTACAAGTTTTGGTTCACTGTTCTTTTAAATCGATCGACATTGTTATCTATGATGTAATTGGGAATGATCGACATTGTTCTTGTAAACGTTTTATCATCGTTCAGGAAGCGACAAATAATTTCACAAATTTGAGACTCGTAATTTGCAATAGAAGAGTTAAACAGCATTTGGCGTTGGATAATGTGATAAATAATCAGCAGTGATATTTTCCCTTTTGGTAGGACGCAGAGTTATAAATTTGAAATTCGCTAATCTACCAAAATCGGGGCTAATTTCTGGTCTTTTGCATATTTTCGAACTGCTTAAGAGTTTTTATATTTATCAGAGAAAAGTTGGAGCTTATGGGGAAAAAAAGGTAAAAGGGAAATTTATACATAAGGCTGCGATACATTCAACTTCATTGCTACTCAATAACATGGAATTTTCATTTTTATATTGAGGCTTAGATACACCAAGTCCAAAACAAGATGTGCTTTCTTCTATAAAATGGGTCAATAGCTATTTCAAATAAACAACTACAGTAGAAGAAGTAAAGGCAATTTTTTTAAAATTTTGACTATACGTTGTTGGTCATCTGTTACATTGTATTAAAATATTTTCGGTCATAAAACTAATAATATTTCTTGAAGGGATATAAAGCTTCGCTTTTAAAGGTATTCTAGTTTTCTTTCCCTTCACTATACAAGTGATTTTAATTTGATGTGACGTCTAACTGCCGTAATGATTTACCTCTTTAACTACGTTGTTCACTTTCTTTTATTTTTGTTATAATAAAATCTCAGAATTTTTCCCCTACAGCTGAATCTTTTAATAACATACAGTCAATCATTTCTACAGATTGGGGAGGGAGCATTGCAGATATTTTTCAGTCCTTTAAAAAAAGCAGTTCAATGAGTTAGTGAATATTGCGTAATCAAGAGTATGTTTTTAACTGGGGTTTACGCACCCAAGGAAAGTTCTTATGCTTTATGGATCAATTTAAAAGTTTGTTAATGCTCGACTGATGTTGTGCGTGTTTTGAATCAAGGTGTTTGTTACCTTGGAAAAAAATTTGCTCGAAATATATGACTTTTTTTATGCTGCAATTTATGACTTTTCTGGTGAATACTTAACATCTATGTTGTTAATTCCCTTAAGAATTTTGTGAAGTTATTTTAGATGATATTTGGATTATTGTTCGATTTAGAAGTATCGTATGTATATGCATATGTCAGACCCCATGCCTGCTGGTAAAATAAGGAGGACATAACATTTAAACTATCTGTTCTTTATTGCATATCGATCAGAGCAGTGGCGCACACAGGAATTTTTTAAGGGAGGGAGGGGGGCGGGAGTCCGGGGTCGAAAGTTCACCATTCTTGTATCATGCTCCTTTTCATTTTGTCGATTTTCGGGAACAAAACACAGTAAAAACTAGTTTTTGAATAAATAATTAGCATTAATTAATAAAATTAATCATTAATAGCAAGTAATTAATAGCATGTAACCTCCCTTGTGTGCGCCACTGGATCAGAGTTAATCCAACATGGTGGACATTTTGACGCCCAATCTAATACAACAAAATTCAACGTTGCGACAAACAGTCACCAGTCAGTATTTTCGCTTATGCTCTAACTACGTCAGTGCTCGCTCTACTTTTAAATATTATTCGCCCTCAAGAAGCCCAGTGTTTGATTGATTAGTGCATTGCGCTTCCACACCATAGGTCCAAGGTTCAAATCCCGGCTGGGAAAGATTGACTCCGCCTTTAATCCTCTTCAGTGAATCGATAAATGAGTACCAAGCTTGCTTGGGAGCTGAACACAGGGAGTTTCGCGTCAAGATTGACTACCTGACCGGACCACATGACTACGGACCATGCACCTCAGGGACAAAGGTTACGTATACTGAGTTGGGCACAGTAGGTCTTGGCCCTCTTTGGCTGTTGCGGTACTGAGTTAAGTTATTCACCCTCAATTCCCTACGCGATAGTTAAGAGTTAGCTCTATTTTTATTTAATATTCACTTAATATTGAAGTTTAACTGACATATACCGGGTGGGCAAGAAGTCTGTAGGAACTGTAAAAATTTATAAAACCCAGAACATGGAACAAAATAAAAAAATGGTTTGCAGGTTTAGCATCGATAAGTCACGGGATTTTTTTAAGATAAGAAAAAGAAAAAAATCAAAAAAAGGCCGATTGGTGGCGTTTTGTACATAAGTGAAAGAAAAGACTCACAAATAATAGAAATTACATTACCAAATCATTTATTACAGCAGCATGTGTTACAGATATCCACCACCACAAGAGATGACACATTTCAATCGTGTCACAAACCCAGCAACGGCAGAGTGCAGAATGGCCGCCTGTATAAATGACAGCTCTCGGTGGATGACATCTTTCAATTACGACTGATTGGACGGACAGGATTGATACACCAGGGAATTTAAAAGCCCCACATCCAAAAGTCTGCTGGAGTCAGATCTAGAGACCGGGGAGGCCATGTAAACTTGCAACGTTTGCTAATAATTCTTAGATTTGTTCGTCCAGATCTTACAAAATCCTTGAGCGATCCAGTTTACTCAAATCGCCGAATAAGCTTTATGAGGCATATCACTGTTGAATGCCCTTTTCCAGTATTTACATTTTTCTTATGTCAGAATTTACGCAGCGCAATAGTCGCTGATTCCTTGTTCATAAAAAACAACTGCGCCAACAAAGCTTTGTCTTTCTCACTCAGCATCCTTCTTCACTTAGTTGGCATACAACGGAGAATTAGATCTGGATCAAGGCATCAGTATTTGTGTAATCGCCTGTCGCATTTGCATATTTGCTACTAAGTCGTTTGTACCATTGGCATCTGTCGGCAAGTTTTGTTTCTTATTTTTAAAAAAGTCCCGTGACTTATCGATGCTAAACCTTCAAACCGTTTTTTTTTTGTTAATCTTCCGGGTTTTATAAGTATTTAAAGTTTATACGGACTTTTTGTCCACCTGGTATATGTCGAATATATGTATTTACATTACTTGGAAGAGGAATGTTCTTTGAATCATTGGATTTCTGAAAAGAGATTAATGCAGTGGTTCTCAATTTTTAACTACTGGCGACCCAATTTTCAATCATAATTTTTATGGCACCCCCCTAAAAATAATAATGTATTGAATGCGATAATAATACACTTTTGGGCGCTAAAGCTGCAATATGATCATAATTATAAACCGTACAAATTAACAAGATAAATATTAAATTTTGTATATGTGTTACTTTTAAGTATATATATTTTTATTTTTCTGTTTTACTTTTTAGTTCGATTCATTATAAAAGCGCGTTTTTTTAGTTTGTTTTTAAACTATAACTTGTTTTATAATTATTTTTACTATACACGATAAAAATCACAATTCCAGTGAATAATTTAATTAAGAGAAAATATACTTACCTACTTTCAAGGACTTTTTTAATTTTTCTTTGATGATTTGAGAAAAAATCAAATAAAACTAAAGAAAATGTTCCAAATGTGCGTGTCCTTAATGAAGGACATAAATCACAGACACTTTTCGCTAATACAGAAACGTTATTTTCCAGTAAAACTGTCATATTTTGTTCACGTTTTGCTGTCATTTGATGATCTACAAATAAGCATTTTGAACTTTTTCTTCCTTGCGTCCTTTTGGCAATTTCAAGGGGAAGTGCTCCATTTATGACTTCATAGTTTTTTTGATAGAGTTCTTTAGGTAGCATTTGAAAATTTCAATTCAACTCAAACGTTTCATGTCTATCGCTTTTCTCATATTTACTTTCGCTATCACGATTAATATGCATTATTTCATCAGGTTCTTTAATTGCTTGATCAGTTTCATCTTCCTTCAATAAAGAGTTCACAAATGCCCATTTTTTTATATTCTGCTCATTTACATTTATAAACCATAATAAGTCGTACAACACAGCAATCAAAACCACAAAGTTAATCATAGGGGAAGTTTAGCATATTCATAGAAAATATTTTTGAACAAAAGTGGTGGTACAGGGAACTCGATCAAAACAAGTACCTTGATTGTAAAAAACCGTTTGCCCCTCTCAAAAAAGAGGCATACATGTGACAAATTCATTTGAGTTTCCATTAAGACTGTCTAATAGGAGAGGATACTGTCAAAGTAACTGTTAACGAATAAACAGTTTTACCAGAATTTGGAGTGATTCAGCGCCCATGCGACCGCTCCCATGTAAAAAGAGAATTCGATACAAAAACATCGTTGTCAGTTCTAAAAAAATTGTTTAAAACTCATAAAATACATCTCACTCAACTCATAAAAATACATCTTGGCCAAATAATCCTTCAAAGTGCTCAATATGCTTATCCATATATCATAAAACTCATTTACATGGGGAAAAAAGCAACAGAAAAATATTATTTACAGCTTTCCTAAAAGAAAAAGAGACGGAGTTAAACATGCCAGTAAGCTTGAAGGTCAAAGAGAGGATAATCAAAAGTAGTATTCTAAGGGTTAAAAGGAACGTAAAAAAAATTTCTCATCGTGGGATTACAGGAAAGCAAACAAAATATCTTTTTTTATTTGGTTTTAGGATCAAAGATAGCTAATAAGTGTTTGGAAGTGGAAAACCAGATGATATATATATATATATATATATATATATATATATATATATATATATATATATATATATATATATATATATATATATATATATATATATATATATATATATATATATATATAAATTACATCAGTGTAAATGTGCATTTTTTAATTTGTCAGAAAGCATTTTGTTTTACTTCATTCCAAAAAATAATTTTTTAAGCCTTTTATATTTTCAATATGCTCGCGCCCCCCTCGCTGGGGTATCGCACACCCCCAGGGGGGCGCGCCCCACAGTTTGAGAAACACTGGATTAATGTATTCTTTGGAAAAGTTATTGGTGAACTTTAGGAATAATATTATAAAGTGCATACAAATGACGCGTGACCTATGGTTCCTCAGCCCAACAAATGGTATCTCAAAATCACGATTAGAGGGATTGTATTTAAAAAGGTATTTATTGTCAGATTTATAAAATTTCGTTTAACATTTCTCTGACAGAGGCTATTCATATATATATCAACTTGTCTTGTGCTGTATGTTATAAATCTCATTAAGTATTGTTTCTCTATCAATAATGCTCCATAAGTGGTAGAATTTTGTGTAATTAGGGCACTTTGATATTTTCTTCGATATTATCTCCAATGATCATTGAATGTAATCATATTGTGAGATATTAAACGAATTTGTTACTTATCTCCTTGTATAGCTTCTGCTAGACGAGATCTATGGGTTTATTTACCCTCAAAAAAGTCATATACTAGCTTAAGAAAACCTAATAAATCGTCATAGAACAAACCAAGGTATCCAAGAATATGAGTCGGAGAAGTCTGCTCGATGCTACACTTTGGACAAATCGAATCGGTTTTATGGCCACCCTGAAAGGCAAGGCTTCTTAAATGTCCACTAAGAAATCTAGAAACTACCATCTTGATGCATCTGTCGCAATTCATACCAAGGATCCTCCAGGGGAGTCAGCTCGATACAAAGTATGAACCAGAGGTATGAGCCATGTCTTTTTATCAATATGTTCTCTGGCAGAGTACAAATCAAAATAAGTCACCTATTAGATGTAGCCAGAGGCTCTCTGGCAACCTCCTTTGCTAAGGCATTCGCCTCCTCATTACCCCATTTATCTATATGCGAGGTGTCCACAGAAAGTGCACATCACAAGATGATGAGACTTATTTTAATTTATTAAGGGTAGAAGAATCTAAAAAGCTCAGAGTTCTTGCATTGTAATGTGATTTTTAAATCTTGATGAAAGAACATCTTTGATGACACATCCAGTTTTTATAATGTTTACCTTAAATATGTTGCCGATTTTTTGGCAGATTGTATTATGCATGACATAGCATTAAACTACTCCTGCTCGTTTCTCCAATTTGTTAATACGAAGATTTTGTTTTTAATTTTAAGACATGATTGAACACACACATATGTATATATTGAATATCTGAAAAGCATTTTCAGTGTTATTAGCTAATGTAAATTGAATAATATGTGAAGAATTTAATTTCAGTTGTTTAATTGATTTAACATTTCTATTAAAGGACTAAAAACTGCTGCAGTATTTTTATCTACACTATTGTCCACCGAAAATGCAGCACCAAGAAAGACAACAGATAGCACTACAAAATTTATTTTGAAGATAACATGTTGACCAAGTATCAAATGATTAAATTTATAGACTTCTGTCAAGTGTGGTTCCTGCCAGAATCAGTAGCCAGAATAGCCGCCATTGTTGTAGATCACCGCAGCCACACGCTTCAGCATTGATTATAGGAGACTTTGGTTGTGTTCTTGGGGTACAGCAGACCAAGCAGCTTCCACACGTTGCCAAAGTTGATCTGGTGGGGCAGCTTGGGGTGTAATCTGGGTCAATCGTTGAACAACCTTGGACCACATGTTTTCTATCGGTGAAAGATCCGGAGAGCGAGCTGGCCAGGGAAGCAATTCAATCTGGTGACTGACGAAGAACCTTTGGACAATGCGTGCATCGTGTGGTCACGCATTATCCTATTGAAATATGGCTGTGGTTAAGCCCTGAAGGAAAAGAAGAACAACTGGCTCCAACACCTCCCTCGGATATGTAGCGCTGGTTGTTTAAAGTACCAGCAATGTGTACTTTAGGGAGTGCGAGAGTGATATCCAATACCGTCCCATACCAGAATACTCGGTGCAAGACCAGTGTGGCGGTGCATAACGCAGCTATTCAGCATCCTCTCTCCACGGTGTATCCAGACTCGAATTCGACGGATGTGGCAGACAGATGCGTGACTCGTCAGTAAGATAACTTCATTTCATTCTGCTGCCTACATCCTTCTTTCATCGCACCATTGGCGGCAGAGACATCTTAGGTTCTGCGTCAAGAGCAGACAAAGCAGTGGACGTCTTGCGGACATACCGCTCTGCTGTAAACGGTGTCGAATGGTACGCGCAGACACTGAATGATGCGTTACGGACTCAATGTGCTGTGCTATGGTTCGTGATGTGACTGTGCAATCCGTAACTGTCATGCGCACAGTTTTCCTGTCCTCACGTGAAGTGGTGCACTAAGGTGGATGCAATCGACCACGTCGGTCTGTCGTACTCTCCTGTATCCGATGGTCACATCCGCATTACATTTGTTTGGTTTCGTCTAACACGACTACCGATTACCTGAAAGATAATCCACAATCTGGGTAGGCCACTATCCTTCCTCTGTCGAACGCGGATACTTGATCCAAAGCTGATCACATGTTTTCTACGAGACATAACTGATCGTTTTTTGAAAAATCCACAAGATAAACACAATTGCCAAATTTGAAATCGTCGAAATGTTCAAGCCTTAAATAGCGCTTTGAGGTGGAGCCACAGGTGCGCGTGATGTGTGTCTGCGCTGAAATTCTAATCATTTGCATATCTCACCTCCGTTAATGCATGTAGTAAATTTCATGTTATTTGCATGCTTTCTTCAGGGTGTTGCATTTACGGTGGCCAGCAGTGTATTTGAAAAGAAGTAGGTGCTTGATTTTATTGAATAGGTTCGCGATTTTTGAGAGCTTCAACTTACTTTCTTCTTCTACAATTGGTTTTCTTTTCGTGTTTCCACGTTATTCAGAAAATTTTCAAGTAATTTATTTCCGTTATTTGACTCTTTTAGAAGGCTGACGAGTCCATTTGAGTACTCATTGCTTTTAGCATTATCTTTCACAATACACGTTATTGAACTATTTTGATACCCAGAAGTAGGCTGATTTAAAGAATCTCACTATCTTTCTTCTGCAGTGAAAGAACTTAATTAGTTGTTTTTCACTGCAATGATTTCAAAATGAAAATTAAAGAACTATGGAATAGAAAAAGAAGTAACAATTTGGTGAATAGGTGACAGCAGTTACATTGATTGGCGACGGAGAGAAGGAAATCTTCAACATAGCGAGATTGTACTTGGCATCGTTGGCGGGAACCGTTGAAAGAATTTAAGTAGAGATGGAGATCTAAGATCACTTTATCGAAGAAAAGATCCCTCAGACCAAAAATCGATTCTTTAAATCGATATGTAGCCCTGAAGCAATTCAGGGAATCGATATATCACCCTAGAAAAACGACATTTGATTTTTTTTTTCTGTTTTGGTAAAAACCATAAAATTATTTACAATTAATACAATGTACTATCTTTAAAACTACTTATCTTTATCACTGGCACAACTATATAGTGCAGCGCCTGGGGCGTTAAATACATGAAAACCTCGGATTTCAATTACAGTGAATGGAATTAAAAAAATTCAAAATGGAATGTTCAGCTAATGATACATATAAAAAAGTTTACCTATTAAAAACTTGTGATCTTAATTTTTATTTTTCAAATTTGAATTTTTTTTTATTATAGCAATAAAATAGTTATTAAATAAAAAAGACAATTATTAATAAAATATTTGTTTATTTAAACGATGTACCTTTATACATATATAACATATCTTTTTCGACTTCATTTATTTGAATAATAGGGGTGTATTGGAACTACTATTTTCGCTGCACTGTAGACAGGCTACACTACAGTAGAAGCCACTCTTTCGGCAACCCCAAGCAGCCGCACATCCCTTTTTGCAATTACAAAATAATATTTGCGATAGATGATCCGGAGCTGGCAATTGATTCATTGTTATTGGAATGGGCATGTTATTGAAATGCTTCCATCCCCAATTATCAATATCTACGTTATTTCGTAGCCATATCTGGATTTGCAAGTACACTCTTTTTAGATGTACAAATACTGCATCAGTTGTAGGAGGTAACGATGATAAAAGAACACTTGTATCTTTTGCCGTTGCTTTTATGAAAGAATTGTATCTCAATGGATTCAAATCTTTAATTTTTGCCGATGCTCCGTATAAACACAAAATGCATGTTACACCCGCTTTAAATATATTATTCGAGTCTTCGTTGACATTTTTGAATAATTCTGCTGATTTGTGAAAATCATGACATTTCTCAAAATTTTTGGCAAACTTAATTTTGCCTTTATTGAAAACGCAGAAGTAGTATCACAACCCGTGAAAGCATGTAAAAAAAGAATATGTTCTTTACATTTTGGGAGCGTTTCTTTTAAACTTCTCGAGGAAAATATTTTTTGTTTGACTTTGCCTTTGGATGGTTTAAAAAAATATATTCCACAATCCTCATTCACTAATGCCGTTAATATATCCAAGACGTCAATGTCTTCTGAAACTATAACAACATTGTTTGTTTCTAAATTAATTCCTGTATCAACAATTAATTTGTCTGCATTTTCTCTCCGCTTGGTATATAAAAATATTGTTATCAGCTAATTTAATTCTCAATATTTCTATCAAGCGGCTATTATTTTTATTATTCGACAAAAATTTATCTTGAGCTATTTTCAAAGGCATATTTTCATCGAATTCAATGTCTGCACATTTGTTTTTCAATGCACGACGATTCCTTTCGACTGACTTAATACAGTTTTTCTTATATCCTTCAAATACCACGTACGTGTTATTATTAGAATTATTTTTTAAATATCTTACATAATGCTCACATATCATTTTAAAGGCTTCATTCAATTGCCATCTGTAACGATGTAATAACATGCCTCCATCAATAACATAATGATCATTTTCTACACTCTTTAAATTAATTGCAAATTTCCAGGAATAACTCGTAAAAAGTTGACTTTTTGGTCTTCCCCATCTTCAAATGGACAAAGCGGATATGGTGCCAATTCATAATTTATATAATTTTGAAGCTGTTCATCGGTCTTTTTTAAAACACAAATACGTTGAAACAGCAGCAATGGCTCAACAGTAATCACATCTTCATGAATTTTAATCTTTGCTATTTTTCCCCCAAAAGAGGATTTATTTTATCTTCCTTGATAATTTCAATTCGCGCAAATTTTGTCCTGATTTTTTCATTACCGTCAAACCTTGTTCAAAAGCATCGTAACAATTAATATCTTTATCCCCAGTAATTCCAGTAGTAATAGATATTATAGCATCTGCATCAGGAAAAGGGCTGTGTTGTATGAAGAAGTCCACCAGTAATTTGACATCGATATCATCCCTATCTTTGCTAGCATCTGTCGAATCACTATGTTGATGACTTTTATTAAATGATATGTTACAAAAATGTTCTATGCCTTCAATAATATCTTGGCTATAAATAACTCCTCTGATCCTTTTATATACTACACTTTCAGTGGCACCACATTTAAAAGGACCTCCTTCGACGCTCATTACTTTCTCAAGGTTTGCTCAATAGTTTGATCACTCGCACTGCCTTTAATCATCAATTCAACTATTTTTAATTGATCTTCTAATAATTAACTGCATATTTTCAATCTACTTACTTTAACGAAGAAATCAAAATTCTTATGTAGAAGTTTGATAGGAAAAAATCGTTTTCAATATAACTTCCGTCAGAAATATACAAAAATTTTCATAAAATCACCAAATTTCCACTTTTAAATGTACACAACGTGCACAAGACACGTGTCATTTATAACTGAACTAGTACGAAAAATTCCGTTCAGGTGAATCTTGCAGCTGCCGCTGTCGTTCTCCCCACGACGTTTTACTACGTTATCAAGGTCTCTACATCCCTTCAACACACTCAGGTATGTTTGAAAGATGTTCATTTATGTAATCTATGTCTACTTAGGTGAAATAAAACGTATACATGAAAAATATATTATTTTAAGTAGAATTATTAATGCTCGATTATTAATTGTTTATATATTTTGGTTTAAATAATAAAAAATTAAAAGCACAAAAAAAACATTTTGGGTAAACTTTGTAATTTATAGCATAAAAAAATAATTCCTACATCAATCATATAAATTCCTTCTTTTAACGAAAGTTCGAGGCCAAAACCCCCCGGGCGCTGCACTAATAAGCTATATTATTTAATTTCTAAACTTTTTAATATAACAAATAGATTTAGAAAATAAATGTCTTCTTTTATACAGGATACTTTGATATGGCATTAAAAATGATTGTATTGTCGAATTCCCTGAACTAAAAAATTCCCTGATTTTACTCATAAGAGATCGTAAACGCAGACTTGATAAAAAAATCGACTTCATAGAAATCGATCTACTAGACCTCGATTTTTATGTGAATCGATTCATCAGGTTGCGATTCGAATCGATTTAAAAATTGATCTTTTGCCGGATAAACTTAATTCGGCTTATAGCGTCTGAAAATTGAGGTTAGGCTTAGAAGCGCTGCAAGCAAATTTTTAAACTAAATATTTTCTTCCTTTCAAATTCTTAAAAATCGTGTGAGTGAGAAAGTGAATATTGACTACGCACTGTTCAGCTACAAGAGGGCTTTTGGCGACGGACCACATAATTTTGAGCCATGGTCAAGTGACGTGGACGACACCTGAGCTGGCACTCCCTTCCTAACTACCACACCCACGGGAGGACGTTTAAGCGCTCGACAGATATAGCGTGCATCGCTGCCCTACACAGCGGGTCTTCAGTGGTACTGGGCTCGAACTCGTGACAAAACCAGCCACGATCCGATACCTATTCCACTCGGCTACCGCCTCCACTAAATTTCGTATAGTCCATGAAAGAAAGATTGATACTGGAGATGTAAGTTGAAAATGGAAATAGTAATTATTCAACCAATACAAAAAAAAAAACATTCCATATGAATTAATTGTAAACTCTGGAACATTTAATGAACACACACACATTGGTGGTTTTTCTCTCTCTTCGCTCTTCTTTTTTTTTAATCTCTGACGCTCGGTATTTTAGATTTTGTAAAACATATTTGTAGAAAACATAAGCGCAGTATCTTACAATTAATTAATTTCAGTAATCATACAATTAATTATATAATTCTTAATGAGTTTCTTATCATCAAATTTATTTAATTTTGTTCATGTTGTTTTTCGGTGATATTTTAGTATAATACAGAAATATATATACAAGAAAGGGGGGGAGGAATATAAATTAATTTTTCTTATCGAAAAGAAATCCGAAGGATAGAAATTTTTTTAAAAAATTTCCGAAGAGATGAGCATTTTCTATCGTACAATCAATACAGCTAAACGTTACTTACCGTTCACGAAACATAGCAATAAATAAATGTATGTGTATCACAATACATAAATAAAAATAAAATAAATGCATCTTGCAAAGTTGTTATCCATAATCGGATTGAAAACAATCCAATTCGGTTTTCCCAAAAGTATATTATGTTAAGCGAAAAAAATGAGAAATGTGTGTGAAAGGGAAAATTGATTTACCTTTTATGCATTGTCAAACTCGTTACTTACTTAGTATACGAATTTTGATACATAGAACGTTTATGTTTTCTTTAATTGATGAATTCAAGGAATATGACTGCATTTTTGTCATTTTTATTTAATTTTTTCACTTTCATCTCTGGGGCTGAAAATATAAACAATTTTCAAATAGATATAATTCTTTGAAATTTAAATTAAATAGCTCGAATTTTTTACACATTATTTATAAAGGAATAAAGATTAAAAAAGTGTAAAATGTTTAAAATGTATTCACACTTTTAAAATTATAAGAATGTGAAATTAGGAACTATTTCTGTAAGGTATATTAATTAAGTTTTACGTTGCGCATCATATTATCTTAATTAGTAGTAGCACTAATTGCTAGCAATAAGTTGATTTATAAAGTTAAATATATCATTATTACACTGAAACTATTTTTAGAGATAGACAGAATATATAATACATTATATTTTTTTTAAAAAAAAAAAAAAATACATTTTTTTAAACGAAAATTTAATTTTAATATTTTTCAAATATTTTGAAATACAAATGATACATATAATACTAAAATTAGGTAAGATTTATAGAGTATGGTACATTTTATAATTCTATAAAGTTGTGTACATCATAGGCTACTATTTCAGAAAATAGCATGAGCAACGTAAAATTTACTTAATATTTATTACAGAAATGTTTCTTAATTTCATATGCTTATAATTTTAAAAATTATGATATTTTTTTCAAATTTTGTTCTTTTTTAAACCTTATTCTTTTACAAATAGTGTAAAAAAATATTCGAATTATTTAATTTTAATTTCAAAGAATTGTATCTATTTGAAAATTGTTTGTATTTTCACCCCTCGAGACAAAGTGAACACCCCTGAGAAACAAATCAGGTCGCACATTTAAAGAAACAAATAAAAATGCATCTACAAGAAAATCTTGGAAACTTTAAGATACATTTATTTTGGAAGTCCACATATATTTTCAGTTATAAAAGATAAAATAAAACAAAATATACACAGTTTTGAATTTGAAAAAAATATATTTTTTCAAATGAGGGCCATTGTACTCCAATAATTTTTGGTCTCGGGATTCATTATATGTTTTACTCAAATTTGAGTCAGGATTTCAAGAACCAGGTTTAGGTGTGCATATCACAAAGTTATATATAATATCTTTAGATAATTTAAATTCTCATTATATGCATAACTATAATGTTATATTATTGTTACATAAATAAAAGTTACGTTTCAAAAATAAAACAAGTAATATAAAAAAAAATAAGTCAATTTCTACACACTTTGATCAACAAAGAAATATTTTATTTTAGCTACTTTTTATTAAATAGTTACAATTAATATAAATATGTATATACATATAACAGAATCATAACCTTAAGTGGTAATTAATGTTTATTAATTATCCTTTAAGTATCGTATTATCATCCAAAAAAATCGTACACATAAAATTTCAGTTCAATTGAATGCTTTAAAACTATGAGGGAAAAAAACCTTTTCAAGTTTTGATACAAGTCGCCAAAAATGATGTCAACGTGGTTGTATTTAGAATTCTTTAAATAATTAGTTTTAGTCAAATAATTTTTATTAATTAAAATTAAATTACTGTGTGTATTGTGATCCAAAATAATCATGTATATAAAATTTGAGCTCAATTGGGCGCCTTAAAATGTACTTTATTAACGATTAAAAACTCAACCAAGATAAATAAATAAATATATCGAGAGTTTGAGCTAATAGTAGGAATTGAAAAGGAGAAAGATTAGAAATTTTTTCTTCATAGCTGGCACCCGGACCCAGGTCCTACCCTTGGAAGGGGACCTCCTTTCGTTCTCGATTCAACCTCAATAAGATCACGATCTGAATAATTTTGTTTGCCAATTGCTAGTCCCGGACATTGTCTCCAAAAAACTTGGAACTTCGAACTATCTGCCAACTGGCAACAGTGGTAAGATTGCACTGTGTTATTAACATCGTCCGTGTCTAGGTCTAAGCCTACCACCACATTTAGGAAAAAGGCAGCAGTCGGTTGGTGCTTCAGTTTGCGAGAGTGCGAGTCCCGCAGATTTATTTGTTGCGAGTAATCATTTATACAAGTATTTAGCAAAGAATAGTGTATACTTAAAAGTGTCTAAAGTGGGACTCTTCTCTAGTAAAGGAATCAAGAAATCTTAAGACGCCATTACTTATATAAGTACCTTTATGAAAAGAAAATTTTAAATTTCGTTAATTTTTTAATGTTTTATTAAAATTTAAAATGTCATTGTTTTACTTAAAGATTTAGTTTGAGAAGGAAATGTATTATATCAGAAACATTTGAATCTTTTCTTTGAACATTTTTATTATTCGTTTGTTGCTTTTTTTTTTATAAAATTATATTTTTTATAACTGTTATTAATTTTTTTAAGCATAAGTTGTTTATTTTCAGAGATCGTTCTCCTAACACTAACAGTTTAAAGGAAGATAGACCCAAATACCCGGAGTTGACAATTCAGGATCTTATCTATATATCAAGTCAAATTGCCGCTGGGATGGATTACCTCGCCAGCCAACATTTCATTCACAGAGATTTAGCTACCAGAAACTGTTTGGTAGGAGATCATTTAATAGTAAAAATCGGAGATTTCGGCATGTCTAGAGACATCTACAGCACGGATTATTATCGAGTAAGTCAAACGCTGTATTTTTTTTTTTACATTCTGTTTCGTGATAAATGAAAATTTAAAATTCCAGTACTTAAAGATATTTCTCTCTCTCCAGTATTATTAAATGGATATTATCTTAAAACTTGAAATCACACACAAGAATTCTAATTTATATCATTTTTGTATCATAAAATATTTTAGATGTTTTTTAATTGAACTATTGATACTGGGAATTAAATTAACTATTGATATATTAAAAAAAATTTAAGAATTAGGCACCCTGAAATTAATATAGGTTTTTAAACACCCAATTTCAATATTTCAATAGTTAATAATATTACAATGTTACATATAGTTAATAGTGACGCAGTTTTAATATTTTTGAAACACTGTTTGTTATTTTATGTTTGTATAAATGGTGCAATTTTGATAAATTTGATTATCATTTTTTGTTTTTCTATGCAAATAATAACTTCTATAAGTACATTAATTTCGGATGGAGAATTATAAGAACAATAGAAGAAACTTTCATAATACATTAAAGATCTCTCGCTTATAGTTCATAAGCGCTTCAGTTATTAGTCTAAATCAGTGATTCCCAATGGGGTCTATATCCATCCTCTTGGTTCTATGACGACCTTCAAGGAGTCCACGTAAGCGAAAAAATAATTTGGGTGTATGAGGTGTAAATGAGGGCTTACGATACAGGCTCTCTTTAAACCAGATCGCAACATTAATTTTAAAAGAAAATTTAATTAAATGGAAACCAGATTTACCTATTTAACATATTTATTTATTAAATTTAATGAGGTTGATTTTCAGTAACAAGGACCGTCATTTCAGCGTTTCTTGTCAGAATTAATGTAAGCAAATGTGCTATTAGACGCCACTGAAATCTCTCAATTATTTGTCACAGACAATCTACCAAAAAATGACGTTTTAACTTACGCTCAACATTTAACTGCCCTTTATGAAGATTTTGAAACTAGGTTTGAGAATAACTTTCACTAAGGTAATACCACAGAAGGCAGTGAATTAATATGGTCGCATTGAAAAAATTTACAAATGTCAGATTAAAAGAGGAATTGATCGGAACAGGCACTAACTGATATCTTAAAATAAAGTTTAGAAACGGATATCAGCAATTTTGAAAGCATTATAGCGAATAAAGCAGTTGATTCATCTATCCCATTAAAATCATTTGTTTGTATTATGCATTAATTAAATTAACTTTAATTGAATTAATTAATATATGTCTCTCGGTAAGTTTTAAACACGATACTTCACTACAGTTAGAGATATAAAATTTAAAATAAAATAAAAGCTCAATATCAACTGTTAAAAAGACATTTAATAATAAATTTTTTAAAATTCAAAATTAGAAAATACCAAAACCTACTCCAAACCTAAGAACATCGCAAATGGGTTTGTGAGTCAAAAGGTTTTGGGAGCCTCTGGTCTAAATTATTTCATAATCATCTATCAGAATTTTTTAAAATTTTCTACATCTGTTAATTAATGAACCATGTTCATATAAAATTTGTATTTCCATAAAATAGTTTTAATAAATATATATATATATATATATATATATATAATAAAAAAGTAAACTTATAAGTAGAAATATAACAAAAATATAGATAAAAATAAAAAAAAATAGCAAATTTTTAGCCTTAGGTTGTACAATTAAACATAGTTTTAAAGCCATTCAAAACTTTATTTGTACATTTACCTACACCTCTGGCCTGCAACAAGAGGAAATAGTGTAAGAATAAGATTTAAAATACTAAAGGTAATAATTATATTACTCAAAATAATGCTGAAAATACAAAAAACTAAGTTTTTTTTTATAACAAATACTAATTAAAAAATTATTCTCACATACTAAAGTCAGAAAAACATTAAATATCAATTTAAAGTAGATGATTTTAAAAGACAAGATAACTGCACAACCACAAATCAGGAAGTCAAACTTCGCACCTAGGTGGATCGGTGTGACAGTACAATAACAATCTCATAAGGTAAAATAGATAAAATATTAAAAATAAAATAAAAGTTATGTCTAAAAATCTTGACAGCCAAAAACAAATTAATAAGAATCTTTTTAAAGTAAAACAGAGGAAAATAAAAAAATGAAGCAAAGAGAAAATTACGTACTACTAAAATAGTTTATATTCTGCGGTGCCATCTTGTGAAAATTTACATAAAAAAATAATGACCAATAAAATTAAAACTTTTTACCAGACGAAAATAAAGAACTTAGAAGAAAACGTAAAAGTAAAAAGAAGAATGGAACTAATCCAATTTTTTTAAAACTGACGTAAATCTTAAGTTTAATATAAATGTGAACATAAAAAAAATTATGAAAGGATAGTCATATTCTAAGCAATAATTAATGAAATATTTTAGATTAAAAATTATATTTGCATTATTGCTAGTCAATGTATCGATACAATTTAAATAATTAAAAATAATATTTCGATAAATACTCGTAGAAATAGATATATTTGAAATTCAAAATGGTACCTTAATAATATTAAAATTAATGGCCTTTTTTTAAATAAAAAAATAGTAATATTTAATTTATTATCAATAATATACAAAATAACATCAAAGTAGCCCTTTTTGAGAGGATTACTTTTAGTTTTAATGATATTCAAATATATGGGATAAAAATTAATATTAAACGTAAATTCAGTTTTTACTTAAACAATTATATCAACCATATATCTAAAAATATAAAAATAATATTTAGTAACTCGAATATTTTAATGATAATGCACATATAAATTAGATGAAGTATAGCTAACAGGCTTAGATCGCGGTAAACTTTAATTTGCATGCATAAATTATACCGTTAAACTTAATATAGTTCTATTCATATATATATACCATTTCACACATGTTCAAATATATTCCATTCTATTTTATTTCATAAATAAATAAATATATTTTCGTATCTACTCAATAAGTAATTAGAGTTAAAAAATTTATTCCAGTAGATTGAGTTGAGTTGTTTTCTTCCCTCAGCAAGCTGGGATTGATCTGAAGTGAAAATTCGCTGTTTACGTTTTTAGTGTTTCTGCTTTATAACTGTTTGCCTCTCTTTAACGTACTTATTATTGATGTTCGTACCAATTTACTCACACACGATTACGTTTAAAAACACTCCTTTGTTTAGTCTTCTGGAAAAATCTGAAAACTTCACGAATGAGAAAACTTCAAAACGTTTTGCATTTCTTTAATCTCCTCAATTTCCTCTGATATTCTTCTGAGACTATGACTTAATAGGCGGTAAAATATGCCTAGGGTAATATAATTTATTTCAATCAGATTTTTTCCTCTAAGGAAATGTGTTTCAAGTAGATTACTTTACTTGTTTTCGAAATTAAAGTCAAAACAAATTTTAATCTGAATAACTCTAATTGAGATGATGTTATTTAGATCACGGACAGTGAACACATTTGTTCATCGTTGCTTTCTCTACAATATCCATATTACGCGTGTGTTAGTTTCAGTGCTTGCGTAATTTTTTCTTCTTGTTTCGATTTTCATATGGAAAATTAAGCAAACAACAGGAAAATAATAACCTTTACGTCTAAGCAAATAAGAAATATTTATCTCGAACCAGAGATATACTCTTTGAGAAATGTAGCACAGACACGTAAAATAAATCAGCTTAGGATATGAAGCTTTGAAGGTATATTAATCATTCTCAGATCTTGAGAAGCATTTGAATCTACTTGTGAGTACCATATCTTATTGTTAGTGTCAAATGCTAAAAGCACGATCTTTATAGATGATGTAACTAATATGAACTGTCTTTGTAAGGTTGGGAGACACAATATGTTGCCCATCCGATGGATGCCACCTGAGAGTATCCTTTACCGGAAATTCACTACGGAGTCTGATATTTGGAGTTTTGGTGTTGTGTTGTGGGAAATCTTTTCCTTCGGCAAACAACCGTGGTATGAATTATCTAATCATGAGGTAAGGATTTGATCAATATGTTTATAAACTCAGTCCGCATTTAAAATATTTATTTCATGCCGTTGTATCTTCAGCATTCGATTATTATGCTTTGAAATAAAAAGGTTTAGTTTCTAATCTCTTTTAAATGTTTATTGTTTTTTAAAGTAGATTTTATTATTTAGGAGTATCAAAATATACATATGCTAAAATAATGTAGCTGATTATTGTTATTTAAAGTAGATTTCTTAATCTATACTAGCTGGTATATCCGTTCTTCGCACGGGTGAATTGAAAAATTTAACAATACAGATAAAGGAATAAAGACGTTTTTAATGGGTTAATTTTACGTGAATTGCAAAATAAGCAAAAAAAAAAAAAAAAACTTTCTTACATATCTCAGCTGAAGAAAAATCATATTTGTTAAATTTTAAGTCTGTAAGTTTAATTGCTGATAAACAAGATTTTTTTTATTTATAATGCCCCGTAACTCTCTTGTGGGTCGAATTCTGAAAACAACTTCCTAAGCTTATCTCTGCTCAGCAAAAGTAACATATTCATACAAATTTTGTGTAATGAATGCTTAAAATGCATATTTCATTCAGGTATATTCGAATTTTTAAGGTTTTCACTGTAGTAGTCTCCTAAGTACAGTATACGTACTTCAAAGGGTATGCCAAACAAGTAAGATCACCATTACGTATAAATACTCTTATATAAATATCTTAAGGGGTACTTGTTATAGTAATTTCCGTTTTAGGTGTATGCGATCATAAAACGTTTAGAGACCACTGTTCTACTTGCTAAAATAAAAAAATCCTCGAATTTTCAGCCTATAATATCTCAATTTTTCGTTATTGTTTAATGACTTATAGTTATATCACTTTCTTATAGAAATTGCTTCAAAATTTCGGTACTATAAATTCTATTTTGCTTTAAAAAATTTCCAATAATGTTTTTTGAGTGGTTGGTTGGAAAACGTAAAAAAATATATTTGTCTTTGATATTATCATTCTGTCTTCATATTCAGTCGTCGCTCTCTGCTGACCGCAATCTTTTTGAAACATTGAAAGTTCTGCCCAATCATCTAATCCTTCAAATATCGTCGAATGGTGGTATCGCTCCGAAAATATCAAACGATAGCGTGATTTGACCATCCCGCTTTATTTTAGTGCAACAGTCTTCCAACTGTGTTACCTGGAAACTTGAAGTTCCACGAGGCATAAAATAGGGGATACACAAGTAAAAAAGTATAGAAAAGCAAAAAAATAAATGTGTAAGAAATGTATTCGATGAATAATATTCTCTACAGATTTTGTTTGACCAAGAGTATCTAAAGCCAGGATTCTAAATGTAGTCACACTTTGTACACAAAAGAATACTTTAAAAAGAGATTCAGAAAATTACCTTAAATAATTTAATGCAGCTTTTATTTCTTTGCGTTCGGAAGTTCAGGTATTACAGCAAGAAATACACTTTGGAACGAATTAGCTTTATTAAAAGTGATAAACAAAAACATTGATGCTTTAAGGGCAGTCGGAAACCTCTATACCGACAATGTTAAATTGGCTGTTTTCGAGGAACATTTTCTCAAAATCTGTTATATGTACATGCTTGAAATTTTTCATATAATTAAAATACACATTTTTCATTATACTCAAATGAGCTTTTAGCTAATTTTGAATTTTTTCATAATTTATAAAATATTTTATCAAACATAGTTTACGTTAACCCGTTTTTCACATAAAAAATTTGTAAAAATAAATTTTGGGGTTTTTTACAAAAAGCTCATTTCAGTATATATTAGCCATCATTATAAATATATCATAAAAATTTACATACCTGTGAACAGTAGTTTCTAAGAAAAGGAACATCGAACATCAAAAATTGACATTTTGAGAAAAATTGATTTTAACGTATAATTACTTTTTAGTTAAAACATGCCAGCTCCATATTCTAAATCATCAGCATTTTTAGTAGCTCATCATCTTCTTTCTTCCTTTTAAGTCTTTTTTCCTTCCTAACTTCCTTTGTTTTTTGTAAACAATAGTATTTTGCTCGTAACAGCCTCTGTTTGTCGAGGCACTCCATCGCTTGTACCGTGTAATCACCAGGCTCAATACACACTTTTCTCAAAATTTCTAGTTTTGATACATTCCCCATATTAAATGAGGAAACTGCATCATATGTACCCAGTGACAAAACTTCTAATTGTACAAATGTTTTCTTCGGTACACGAGACCATATTACATTATTTACACTTTCGTTAGGATTTTGCGTACCTCCATGTAAACACTTTTTTAGCAATTCTGGATTAGCTAAATCCCTAAAAACAGGTCGTATGGCCTCCACAACATCCACAGGTAAACTATTTTTGTGATGATAAGTCTCCCAAGCAATTCTGCTTTTTAAATTTGCACCACGTATCTGAATCAGAGGGACAAAATCCATGCTGAGGTTTTTCATCGGTTGATAGCTTGTGTAAAAATATTGCCCATATGGCTTGTTGCATGTCCTTCACGCTAGACAAATTTCTGCGGATAGCTAGACCATAATATGCTTGCAGACGGTCGATTTCTGCCTCTGTCAATCTATTTCTTCCGCATAAAGGCTTTCCGTCAGAAAGTTTTTGTCCTCTCATCTTAGTTTTCAAGCGTCGAAGACGTGTCCCCATTCTTTTTCATAACATGACCTATGCATTCTAATTTCTCGACAGAGCAATGGTCACCATATACTTTGTTCTCGACAATAGAAGTAAACGCTTTGGAGTCTCCATCTCCTAAATATTTTGTGTACCGAACATTGTAGAGAGACTGGGAACGCTGAAAAATGGATAGAGCTCCAGCTACTTCCATCTTACCGCTGTAGCCTTCAAAATTTCTCTTACAATTTTGAAGATGCTTGGTTTTGTTCGGACAAATACAATGTTTTGAAAAAACTTCGACATCTATAACTTTGCCGGTATCAACACTTGTGACTGTCACCAAGCCATTCTTCGAAGAAAACCACGCTTCTGCCAGCTACCATCAACAGCAACAGCAAGGTCCCTTTTTCCATCATTTTCATCAACGGCTTCACGAACAGCTTCTGCCATACTGTGTTCACAGGTTTCTCTTGTTGCCTGCAGTAAAATGTGGTTGTACTTTGAGAATTTTGTGGGTGGCGGGGAAGATTCATGATACCGCAAAACATCCTAGCAGACTCAGCACCTTTACCTATGCATCGCATAGCATACACTAGCCGGGTATTCAGTTCGTAATTCTCAGAACTATCGCATTTCTTGGAGTTAAAAAAGTATAGTTATATTTACAAGAAGGACATTTTAAGTGAAACTTCACAGCTTCACCACAGTTACTTTCACTGAGGTGCAACCTGAGTCCTGTTTTTCACACTTTATACATTTTACAGCTTCAAAAAACACACAAGCTAAAAGGTTAATGTCCACAATAACATTTCTGAAACCAGAAAAGCCTCATCCGAATATGAAATATCCATGTTTACAATTTTTTCTCTCACTGGCAGATGGTTCAGTTTCATTAGTACAAAGCTTTGCACCATCAGCACAATTTTTTTCATCAGCAGAGTTCTTTGGAACAGTAGAATTGCTTTCACCACAACCATCATTACTTTTATTACATCTTCCTTTATTAAAAACTCCTCTTCGTTTCTTAAATACTTTAGTCGATGCTCTAGGCATAGTAAAATCGATATATTATAGCAATTTTTTGAAAGTTTAAGCTGAATAATGTTAAAGAATACTTGCGAGTTCAAAATTACAACGCAGTTTTGAAAGTGTAAACAAACACTGATTTGACCGTTAAAAATACAGTGAAGTTTCAAATGGGTTAGGAAATAAAATAATAAAAGGCTCAATTTATACAATAAAAGATAAATGTTTTGATTTATACCAGACGCTCAACTTTTAAGCCAAAACAAAAAACTTTGTTTACTTTTACGCTTGTCAAATGGGCGTGGCCCAGTTTCAACGATTATTTAAAAATAGGTTTTTAGGGCTTCTACTTACCCTAGAGGTTAAAGTAAGGTATTTTTAGAAAGGTTAAAATCTGTACTATGTGGAAATGTAAAAATCTCAAATTGTCAAAAAAATAAAATTTTACCTTTCCGACTGCCCTTAAGAAAGAGTGAAAAGAATAGGGAAAAATGACCCTGAAAAAATACCTTTTTTTTAGAAAATTGAGGAAAACTTGTGGCAATTTGTTTGGGGGAGTATTTCTTTAGCTTCCTGTATTTATGCAAGTAAGATAAAAAAAATGGAGAATTTTCATTCTGTGCTTAAACAGCAGTTTAACTATATTTTCATTTTGAAATTCTCTTGGAGGCTCTTAAGATTAAATGCATGAAAGTTTTAATCATTGTGTAAGATAAAATTAAAAAAAATATATTACTGCATTTACTTTTATTATTTTATTTTTTATTTTTTCGTTTTACATTAAAAAATAAACACCATTGTTATCAGTTTCTCAGAATATTTTTATGTTGATAGACAATCTTAAATGCGTGTTTTTGCACACTGAATACATCTTTCAAAAAATTTTCAATAGCATTTTTTTTTGAAGATGCACTTTTATGTTTCCCTCTCATATTGAAACAAAATATCTTGAGTCACTTATAAAGCCTGATAGTAGATCATTTAAAAAACAGAATTTTAAAGAGCTTTAGAATACATTCCATGACTATTTGCGATAAAATAATAGGATAATGATATCAATACTATGTTCGAAATAGAAATAAATTTTGTTTTTATTTATCATGATAGTTTTGCTTTGTGTTTTGTCATAAATTAACGCCTTTATAATTGTTAGATATTAATTTATATTACTTCATACTGTTAGAGAATTTTTAAAAAGAAAAATGTGTTAGAATGTTCCTTAGACTACTTTTTGCGTAAGATTAAATCGATTAAATTTGAAAATCTTACAAAAATTCGTTTTGTCGTTTTTTTTATTATCATTAAAATGGATTTACTCTACATCTTAATGGTGATTTTTCACACAGTTAGTTTGAATGTATATTTAATGTAACTTAATTATTAATTTTGTGTATAATTATAGATATAATAAAACTATTTAAAATTCTTATAGAATTATTTAGAATGTTACTTAACATTCTGTAGTATATCAGCAAAATTCATCATAATGCATATTATAAGAATAGAGTTAATAAATTAATTACAATTATATTTGAAGGAATTTAAAAAAGACGTTTGTGAAACACACTTCCAGATTTTAATCTAAAAAATACAAATATTTTAATGGCTTCGAGAAAATTAGATATGTTTAACTTATTGCAAAATATTACTTTAAATGTATTGAAAAAAATTTTGACAGCAACTTTAGAATTACAGTTATTAAGTAGATAATTATTTTAATATGATATGATGTCAAAATAAAGTAGAATTAGTTACTCTAACATGTCACAACTACTTTAACCTTTAGTAATTCACAAATCATTTTTAAAATTTATCTTCAAGCTTTTTTTAAAATACAGAGTGGTCTCGAATTCATGGTACAAACTTTAAGGGTAGATGCAGAACATTGTAGCGATCATTTATTATATAGGAATGTATAGGCGCAAGTGACGTAGTGAGCTGTAAACAAGGGAAATAAAAGAAGCGAAAAATTGAGTTATCACCTGGTTACGCTGCCGGTAGAGGGCAGAAGATGTCTAGCCACCGTTCAACATGACGCATCTCAGTAGAGAAAAGCAGTTGTGCTGACGTCACCGATAGGAGTCTTTACGTATGCCGAAAATGCAGACATGTAGGCTCGTGCAAATGGTAACGGCAGAGCTGCGCTACGAATGCTTCACACGCACTTTCCTAATAGATCAATGCCGGATTGCAGAATTGTTCAGTGGTTACATCATCAACTTCGTGAAACACGTTCGTTTCACGTCATCAGACGTGATGCTGGTCAACGAAGCCTGGAAGAAAAAAAAACTTGAACATTGGGGCTGATAGACCTGAGTCAAGTACAAGAGCTATTGCTCATCACGGAAGTGGGAATCATCAGACCGTTTGTAGAGTGTTGAACGAAATCGCTTGCGCATCTTCTATTTTTAGCGAGTACAAGCTTTGAATCCAGCATACCATCTTCTCCGACTGCCAGTGTGTGGTACAACAATGTGTGTTGCACGTGGACTTCATAACTGACGTACTGAACAGTTACTGTAAATATTACACTTGTGAATAATGCTTTCAATAAACACTTTGTCTTTCTTTTCGTTTCTTATTTTTTGTATTTGTGTCTCACCGCGTCACTTGAGCCCATACATTCCTATACAATAAATGATTGTTACAATGTCTTGTACCTAACCTTAAAGTTTATACCATGACTTCGGAACAACCCTGTACATATGAATTAGTACATATTAATCTGAATCAATACATATTCATCTGAACTAATATATATGAATCTGAATACATATTAATCTGAATCCACTAATGACAGAAATGAAAGTATCATAAAATAGAATTTATAATGTAGTAAAGTGATTGCAAACCCAGTAAGGTTATGAAACATTATTCAAAAAGTAATAAAGTAGTAGAGTTTTGGGATAAAATTAAGCTCCTTCCCTCACGACACACACAGATATATATTTTGAGATAAACTTATAAGAAGAACAACTAGAGAAAAATTCTTTAAACTCATTAATTCATACATGCGAGAACATGAGCAAAGAGCTATGATTTACGATCACATATTTAAACAGATGGTGCAAGATCTTCGCAGTAGCTCCACATATGTAGAATTCTCATTGTTGTCTTCATCGTTGTCAGTTGCTAATAAAAGGAATGTCAAACCATTAAAACATATTTTGGATAAAGCGATATAGATATAATTGATGTAAAGAAAAGATTGCGTTCAAGATCATTTAGTTTATTATATCATGAACAATATAGAAGCCTTGTTACATGTGAAATGACGATGGTTATCGTGTGGTAAAATCTTCAGCTGAGCTTTCAGTTTAAAAGATGAAATTAAATTTTTAAATAGATCGTTAACTCATAAATGTGCTTAAAAATGTATACAATAAAATATGGTTGTTACATATATCGCTCCGCTTGGCGTGCTTCAAAAAGCTTCATCCATAGGCGCTGGGCATCTCTCAGATGCATCACTTCATACTTACGTTTAAAGATGATTTAATCATTTTATCGCTGAGATTTGATATAAAACAATATTTAAAATAGAATCTGAAATTGAGATATTTAAACGAAAAAAACATCCAAAAGATAACGGTTAGTTATCACTGTGTCAACCACTGTTTACACTTACACTGTTTTCATAAATCATAGAATGTTCAAGACGCATGGATTTTTAGTATAATACATTACAAAATTTTAATAACCTTTTCTTGATGTCCTGACAAAAAAGGAATAGTACCTTCTTTTCCAATGATGTTTCTCTTGGTTTTTCGTCTTAAATGGGTCGTTGTATGTCAGATATTTCTTCAATCCTGAGTCAAAGGGAACGAAGCATGTTAATATTGCACTCAAACCATCTTCGCATGTGTTCTTTCAAAATATTGGGACCTGGTTCTCTTAGATATATGTGCGAGGATCTGAGTGATTTTTATTGCCACATAGGTAATTTGGGAGTTTATTCCAGCCACGCTGATGATTGAATAACAGGCAGTCACACGTTAGGCACGGGGCATCCCTCAGATATATCTCCAGTTCCAGCAAACAAGAAGAAGTTACAGAAGTTACAACATATTTGTTTCGAATTATTTTCTTATACAACTATAAACTACACTATTTTACAAGAAAAAATTGCAATTAACGAAACAGGACAAAGTCATAAAAATGGACGTTGTTAGGCGTGCTGCATCTATCAGATTCAATGGCCCTGCTACCCAAAATATGAAGATAACACACTCGTCCTGGACACTGAATCATAGGGTGAGTGACGAAAAGCAGATAGGAGGAGGGACGCAGCACTGAAACTATTTTTACTGTGCATGCAAAAGATTCGCGCTTAATGGATAGATATAGGAGCATATTTGGCTGATATATTTGCAATTGCAACATTGTATTGAATTCAATTAATCTCTCTAAGATTTTAAATTAAATAAGAAATCTAGTGAAAAATAATGATACGTAATGACTTAAATATTTAAATGATTCTCTATTCCAAAGTAGAGCAAATTTGAATGAAAATACAATAGGCATAATTCAGGAGCATATTTTAGAATTAAAATCTAATATCTCAACAGAAAGAGCCCCGCGGCTAGATTAAAAATCCATTTACATTTTCAGTACAAATCAGTATTTATTCCTGATGAAACAAACAAAAATTTATTTAACTTTAAACGGATTCTATGCTAAAGCACAGATATAAATGAGATCTTGAGTTTCGTTTAAAAAATTACGTTGAATATTCTTAAATTTATCCATAAACTATAAAGGCCTAATGCTTTTCGTTAAATAGGTTTGCCAATGAAAGATAGGGAACAATTTATCAACGTATCAATACAACAGAGAGAGAGCGCGCGTGTGCGTGTGCGTGCGTGCGCGAATTCTTATTGCAAACACTTAAATCCACCGACCCACAAAAATATCTTGTACTTCTAAGGGTCGCGTGAATCAAAAAAAAATTTTAATACTACTCTTTAGTATAATTGCACGTCCTCTCTCAAATGGTAGAGGAATGAAGCATGTTAAATTGGTCGAAAGCTCTAACTTCCTCCCGTTAGTGTAGTGTGGTAGTTAGGAGATGGGGTGACAACTCAGGTGTCGTCCTCATCACTTGACCATAGTTCCAAATTACGAGGTCCGTCACCAAAAGCCTTCGAATAGCTGAACAATGTGACGTTAATATTCGCTCATTCACTCTCAAATAGTTTGAGAATTCACGTGTGAACCATTAGAACACTCCCCATGGATCGATGGATTAACATTCACATTCGCATGGAACTGGAGCCTTAGATTTGGAATGTCATCTGTTTTATAGGCCTTCCAGACGCTCCATTTTAATGGGCTGGAACTCCAGCTAATCAGTCATTAGTTGCCAGAAATTAATAATTTAGCTCTTATATCGTAAAGTGTTGCACGATTTCGGCTGGCGTAGATAATTCCTAGATGTATCACGTTCGGTGTTAATACAATACATTACATGAAAATTTTTCTATTCTATATTTAAAAATAAAAACACTTCAAAGAGTATTTACAAATTTGATTATCAGTGATGTGTGTCGTTTAGTTAAGAATATACTGATTTCTTCACATTAATTTAATTTAATTTGCTGTATCCCTTACATTTTTAACATTATAAAGGTTTTAATAAACTAGTTAAACTTTTAATCTGAAAGAAATTAAACTGCTAATTAATAATTCCATTTCATTAATTCAATTATTAATAAATGAAACATCAGGTTTCTCAGAGTTCAAAACACAAACGCTCAAAATGATTTCTAATAAAATTTCTCAAAAGTAAGTATGAGTGTCTAACGCAATTATTTCCAGAGTTCGAAAATCAAACTCTCTTAAGAAAAAAAATATTAACTAAGTAGCTAAATTTATCAAATAAATAATTTACAAAACACCCAATTTAATAATTATAGAAGTATCACTTTACTTGAGCGAAATAATTATTAAATTACCAGAACAAAGTAACAACTCAAATTGAAATTTACTTCCTTCACTGTTGCTTAAATTTCCCTCCTAACACGAATTATGTCACTATAAATTATGGTCAGCTACTATAAAAGAAAATCTGTAATTCCTGTTCGGAGGAGAAATCTCAAATCTAAATTTTCTTACATGGCATGGTAACAGCATATATAATTAGAATTATATTTAATATAAGCAAGTAGTTCACTTCCGTTTTTAACAGATTTGAATCACTTGCTTCTCAGAATGAACGTGAGCTTACTACAATGAATGAAACTGATAGAAGGTATTAAAAGCATATTAAATAAAGGTAAAAATTGAGATTGTTACTCAAAAACAAATATATATTCTATTACAGTCTTAAAAATAGTCATAATTTTTCTAATAAGAAAAAAATCATTTAAGTGTAGTCGATAATTTTACTTTTTGACAAAAATTTTCATTTTTTCTCACAAAATCAAATATTTTAAAATAGTGCTTCTTTCACAGTGAGTGAGTGAATATTAACGTCAAACTGTTCAGCTACAAGAGGACTTTTGGTGACGGACCACGTAATTTTCAGCCATGGTCAAGTGACGTGGACGACACCTGAGCTGGAACCCCTCTCTTCTAACTACCACACCAACGAGAGGACGTTTGAGCTCTCGACAGATTTAGCGTGCATCGCTACACGGCGATGTCTTCAGTGGTACTGGGCTCGAACTCGTGACAAAGCCAGCCACAATCCGATACGTATACCACTCGGCTACCGTGGCCACAGTGCTTTCTCACAATGAAAACTACTAATTGCAGATATTAAGAATACAGTAGTTTCATTTAAAAATCAATTTAGAAGTTTATCGTATATGAGCATTTAATACAAAAAAACAACAATTTTCATTATTACTATGAGATTAAGAACATTTTATCTACTTAAAAATTCTCGAAACATAAATATCTTTTCAAAAAAAGTATTTTTAAAGTGCATTTAAATTTATTGTAAAAAGTGTTGAAATGAAAAACTTTTAAATGTTAAATTATACATTGTTGTTATACCTTGAATTAAAGACAGACTATTTTTATTAATTTTAAAATAATGGTTTTTGAGTTATCTATATAGAAAAAAATTCCCAACATGGACTTCGAAATCTATGGAATATAAAAATATATTGATTTTCGATGTGATATATTAAAATAAAAATATATAAATCCTCATGAAATAAGCATTTTAATTATTTGACTTTAGAAAGCACCGAATGTATGAACCATAAAAATTACAGTTTTTGCTCAGAAATATTTCTTAAGAATCAGAATAAACAAAATTTTCGAAAGCTGTTCAGTTCACAAAAAATTACAAACTTCTCTTTCTAAAAATTTTTACAATAGAAATATTTTCTTTATTGCACTTTTAAAAATATAACATTTTTATAATTCTTTAGTTTTGATTTAAAAATATTTTTTAGGTAATACAGCAAGTCACGGGGCAAAAAGTACTTCCTATTCCACCCAATTGCCCAGAAGAAATATATCAACTAATGCTCTCTTGCTGGAAAAATAAGCCTCACGAAAGACTATCAATGAAAAACATCTACATGCAACTTCAGCTTCTCACCAGCACCAGAGATTCAGAATACTTGGAAGTGGCTGACTGACATATGCTGAAAGGGCATCTCTACAGGATGCCTATTATAATGTGCGAGACAGAAATGAATCAGTGACTCTGTTCATCGCTGAAAAAGCAAACAACCTGTTTATATGTATTTGAAAATGCACAAAGGTGTTATGCGAAAAAATCTGTAAGGTTTTATTTATTTGATTTCATCTTTATTTCCAGAGCATTTTCTATCCGTTTTTTTTTCCTATTTTACGCATGAGATCTTAGATTTTTAAGAACGAAATTTCTTTATTTGCTTTTAAGCATAAAGAAAATACAGGGTCTGCATTGGATGCTGCATGGAGATTGTTGCACAAAATTTCAAAGACTTCAGCATCAATAATTCCATGTAATTGCATTTTCCTTTCTCGTCAGAAGCCAATAATTTTTTAAAAACACTATTAGATGTTAAATTAAATGAAATATATGTGTCCGTTATTTGTGCTAAAGTGGGGTAAATTATGGACTACAGCAAAATGTATTTCTTGAAATTTCTTACTTTAAATTTTATATATATGCTTACATATTTCATCATCATGTACAATAAATATATAAAACTTTTTCATTTAAATGTTCTATTGAATACATCGCGTGCTATGAATGTGATTATGCAAATCTAAGTGTTCTGAATAAAAATACGTCAGTTTCATTAGAACTAATGATAAATAATGAAAAATTCAGATTAGATACAGCAGAAGTATAAAAAAAGATAACTCTAAAACTGATTCGACATTTCAATAGTTTATTACATATTGCTGAATCTAAAAATGTATACGTAATTTTGTTTCCTTTCACGCAAATTTCTCGAAAAAAAAGCAATAAACAATCATAATTTACGTGCTGAAGCAGGTTATAAAAAAGTAAAATAAAAATAATACGTTAATACAACATAAAATAGAAATATTAAATGTGATTCAGTAAAACTTGCGTCAGATTCTATAAAAGCCTGTTCAATATTTACTATGTTTAGAATTTTTTTTTTTGAATTTTTTCCATTTTCTGAAAAAGTTGCTACTGCATTTTTATTGTAATAGCCCATCATTCCCACGTCGTATTGTTTTAACATTACCATTTCCTTGATAATTATATTTAACATTTTTATTATGAATACTTAATTCAAAAGTAAAACATACTTAAGAGAGACAAATACGTTAAACAAACGTATTGATTCATTTTTAACTGCATTATCCGCGGAAGCTGCTTCAAAAGGGTAAAATTTCTGTAAGATTCCACATACAGCTATCCTCCCAAACTATAACAGGAAGTGTTTTATTGCATACAATTTGTGTTTTATATATTTTTACGTCAAAAACTTGAAATCCTGAATTCAATAAATATGAAATATGATTGGAAATTCGTATTCCATACCTATTAACACGGACACTCTTAAAGGAAAAGTAATTAAATATGCTTGAAGAAAAAATTTAAAATATTGTTTTCCGTAATTATGAAGTGTGTTTGGAAATCCGTATCCCAAGAACTATTACCATAGATTTAACATATATTTTTCGAAGGAATGTAACTAAATATGCTTACAGACAAAAGTTTAAACTCTTTTATTCCGTAATAATGAAATGTGTTCGGAAATCCGTATCTCGAGATCTATTAACACAAATACTCTTTAATGGAATGTAACTAAATATGCTTACAGACAATAGTTTAAAGTCATCAATTCCGCAATTATGAAATTTGTTCGGAAACCCGTATCCTCTGATCTATTAATGCAGATACTCTTCACTAAAATGTAACTAAATTTGAAGTTACACTAAAAAATTTTGTTGAACTAATCAAACAGTGCATTTAATTGAATTTCATAAAAAAGATACGCAATAAGAAAAAGAATCAATGCTGCTATTCGTTTTTGCCTTCTAGAAACCAATTTAATCTCGTGGTCTACCTTGTTATCAGATTTATACAACACGAATACCAAGATATTTATCTATCATGAGTATAACAAGAGCAAAAATAAATATTTGAAAATAAAAAAAGAGAGACTAGCAAATATTTATAAGCGGGGGTAGTAGAAATCTATTTGCATAAAAATTATATGTAAGACAGCATTCTCAATTACGTTAAAAATATATCTCTATAATTTTTCTTTCATTTCTTACGAGTCATTTATTTAAATTAAACTGGCAATTAAAACATAACTTTTTTAGTTAGATTTCATAAATGATTCACGTAAAGAAAAACTTTGTTTCCTAAATTAAGTTTTCTAAGTTGTAATATAGCCGATAAAATAAAATATTTTATAGTTTAGTATCACATAAAATATTTCATAGTTTAATATAACTTTATTTTTTGTCATATACTGCCAACCGTAGAACTATATATATATATAGAGAACGAGCTAACTACCGCTATGATACATATATTTGTGAGTCTGCGTATTATAATTTAAAACTTCTTTCGGTGTGTCTCACAATTGTAAAGTACAGTTTGATTGATGGTGTGAATATTTACAAATATATGTATACTTCAAAATAATCAATCAGTATGTGTTGATATGGTCAGGGATTTTCTGTAAAACCAAATCAATTGAATGTTTGCTTAACATGCAACAGTAACATAGATATTCAAAAGGATATCGAGAAATAGTAGTATTGAATGACAATATTACTCGCAAGTTTTCTTTCAACCAATCAATGACTAATTTACAAAATGGATAAATCGTGTTATATTTGGAATTGTATCAAAACTCTAAATATAAAACACATTAATTAAACTTTTTTTAAAAAAATAAAGTAGCTGTTTTGAAAAAGTAAATCCACAAAAGAAGTAAGTAATAATGACATGAAAAATGTATTTAAATTCTAGGTTTAAAAGATAAATATTCCGAAGATATCTACCATATTAAACATAGTTTTAGATATTTGTCTTGTTAATTTTTAACATTATAGAAATATAATGGATTGAAAAAACATAAATATTGGTTGAAAACCTGTTAAAAATCAATCATGTATCTTCATTATTGAAATTCTGATATTAATAGAAAATTACACGGTTTTTATCGTATATTTTAAATAATTCTAAAGGAATTTCAATCAAGTGTTTCTTAAACCTAGATTAAGGGAGTTCACCCATGCGACGATCTGTCTTTAAGCATACTTAGGGAATTTTTTTTTGACGAGCAGTATAAAGAAAGAACTTTAAGTTTTTTCATCATTTATATGTATTATTTATATGTATTTTAAAAGTACACATATAAATGTTTTACGAAAAATATCTAATAGAACGTAAGGTATAGCGCTCTGAATACACCAACCTCGAAAAACTGATGCTAAATGCCTACTCAATTCCGGCTGATTGACTTATCTGAAATAACACAAATTACCGGCATTTTAATCTATGATCTTAAATGTACAGAATGAACTATACTCAATTGAAAATATTAAAAATGGATTTTTGGTAGACCTGTGAAAAAAAAGTTTTGAATTTCAAGAGGTTTTTTGTTATGTTTTTGTTATAAAAAATATAGAAATATTTTGAATTTTGGAATGATCGTAGTTCATTTGCTGCTATATTTGTGCTGAATCTACCCTATGAATTTGAAGTCATTCGGTCAAACCGTTCTTGAGATATGATGGAGGAAAGTTGGAAAAGCACAGTTTTGAGAAAAGCACGCGTAAAGGTTTCGAGTTCGCGATTAAAACAATCAAAACCTTAACTTAGCGCTTCAAACAGCTGCTCTTCTATAACGACTTCAAATTTTAAAAATCACTTTACCACCGTTTTCTAGACATGTTAAGGAAAGCAATTTATGATTTTTTTATTCTTATTATTTTTTAACCTATCCCATGGGTGAAACCCCTAAAAATAGTTATTTTATAATATTGAAATCCAGAATACTATTTATACGCACATTTATTTAAATTTTCAGAACTTAAACTTTTAAAATCGGGAATATCAGAGCTATTTATTAAGAAAAAAATTAATAAATTAATTTTATGCAATAAATCTGTTAAAAAAACCCTCAGAAATTCGATCCTATATTGTAAGTCAAAATTAGAAAATATCCATACACATTTTTCATGAATATTTTTTAATTCATCTTATTTTGAAGAAACAAATTTCAGTTTTCAAAAATTAGTTTTAAGAAATAAATGAGTGAGAGAGTTTAAACTTATCCCTTATTTCTCTTTTTAAAAAAGTCCTACTTTCTACCCTGAATCAAGAAAAAATACTGGAGAAACAATTTTCAATTTCTAGTGAAATTAGTTGAAAAACATGTCCGTAAGGAAAAGCGGCTCATATATAATTTAGATTACTTCTTTTGTGTACTTTATATACCCTCATCTAATGTTTTTTTAATTCAACCCTTTATCTTAAAACTTTTTACTAGTGGGTGATGTAAAATGTTACGATACATTAAGACAAAAGCAAAAATAAAATGCAAACTGTTATTATAACATGTTATTTAAGCTAGAAGTTTAAAATAGTTAAACTTACTACAAATATAAAAATTGCAATATTCATTCATATACCTTTAAAAAGTTTGATGTTTTCAACTTATCTTATTCATATCGTAAGAACAAAACATTTTCTCTCGCTTTCTTTACACTTCTTTTTCATGCACTTTATTACTTTTTAATTGCAGAAAAATGTTTATTCGTTTAAAAGCATTTAATTCTAAAATAAAAAAACTATATAACTGAATAAAACTTTAATGAACTATAAGATAAAGTAAATAAAAATACAAGAAAGAAATGAAAATTAACACCTTTAACACCTTTTTGTTTTGCAGTTATTAACCTCAACATGTAATTATAGCAGTGCTTCTCAAACTTTCTATATTTGCGACTCAATTTTCAATTATAGTTTAAAATAACAATTCCTTAAAATAACAATGTATTGAATGAAATAACAATGTACTTTGACGCTAAAGCTACAATACGGCTTTAATTATAAAACATATAAATTATCAAGATAAGAACTAAATGTTGTTATAATTTTATGACATGCCCTTAGGGTCACTGATAATAATTAAACTTGTTCTTAACTTAATACTGCTAAATTAATTATGAAATATAATGTGCAATACTTATACAATTATAAATGTATTATATCAGTGCAAGAATGTATTTTATTTTTTATTACGTCAGAACGTATTTTGTTTTGCTTCCTTTCAGTAAATTAATAAATTTTTAAAAAATATTTTGTTTTTGATTTTTTAATATACTTGTGCCCCCCCATTAAAGTTACCACACCCCCTAGGAGTCGTGTTAAATAAAATAATGGCAGTTGTATTCAATTTATATATTGTGCTTAATGTAATTTTGTGGAGATAAATTTAAATTGTAGTATATATTTAATTTTAGAATCAGAGTTTAATGAAATATATATACACTTGCCAGAAAAAGTCTGCGTACAAGCACATTGCAAATATGCAAGAATGAAAAAATCATACTTTAAGAATGATAGTAATTTCATAATGTATTTATTTTATTCCTTACACAATTGAGTAACTTTTCCTAATAATTTATGATATATATAACAAACGTTGTGTTAAAAAAATAATCAAAATGAAAAATAACGCAAATGGCTACCAGAAAAAGTTTGCATACAAAAATTAATATAATGAAACCTGCAAATTAAACTTTAAATTACTTTTTAACACGTGCTCAGTTTTGTTAGACAAACTTTAAAAATATTGCATTTTGTAGATTTTTGAAAAGTAAATTGTGTTAAATCCCAACGAATTGAAAAGGAAAAGAGATTACTCCTGAAGAAAAAAAGATTATCATAAAATTTAGGAATGAAAGCAAAAATCTTCGGGAAATTGGCAAGATTGTGGGTTGAACACATTCCTTTATCCAAAGAGTGTTCAATAATTACACTTCGTCGAAATCTGTAATCTCAAAGCCACGTTCTGGACGTCCATCTAAGCTGACTCTCCGTAAAAAGAGGTATGTCTTCAAGTCCATACGTCTGAATCCACGATTAAGTGCATCTCAGATTGCGAATGACACTAGAGAGAGATTTAAAAAACACTTCATGAAGATACCATAAGAGAAATATTGAAAAAGGCTGGTTATCATGGCCGTGTAGCTCATAAGAAACCCCACATATCAGCTGTGAACAGGCAAAAGCGTTTAGATTTCGCTAATGAGCATGTAAATAAGCCTCCACAATTTTGGGGGAAAGTACTATTCTCTGATGAGAGCAAGTTTTGCATATTTGGCTAAAAGGGCGTAAGCTGGTGTGGTGAAAACAAGGTACGGCTTTTGAGAAGGAAAATCTTGTGCCTACAGTTAAGCATGGTGGATGTGGTGTGATGGTCTGGGAGTGCATGGCAGCTAATGGCGTGGGTCGTCTAACCTTTATAAACTTGACATTAAATCATATGGGGTATATTAACATATTAAAAGAAAATTTGAAGCAGGACGAACAGGATTTGAACCTTGGAGATGACTTTTGGTTTCAGCAGGATAATAATCCTAAGCACACTGCCCATAATGTTAAGCTCTGGCTTCTCTACAATATCAAAAATCAGTTGCGTTCTCCTTCACAATCGCTGGATTTAAACCCAATTGAGCATTTATGGGACTTATTGGAGAGAAAAATTGGCCAACACCCCATTACATCAAATAAATGTTGAAAAGAGTGATCGTCACAGAATGGAATATCATTTCTTCTGAGGAGACATCCAAACTCGTCCAATCTATGCCCAAACGATTGACGGAGGTTCTGAGACGTAAAATCCAAACAGCTATTAAAGTTTAGTTGACAGCTAGGGGTCAAAATTTTTTAATGAATTTTTTTTTAGTTGTACGCAAACTTTTTCTGGTAGCTATTTGCGTTATTTTTCATTTTGATTATTATTTTTTAAACACAACGTGTGTTATATATCATAAATTATTATGAAAAGTTACTCAATTGTGTAAGGAATAAAATAAATACATTATGAAATTACTATCATTCTTAAAGTATGATTTTTTCATTCTTGCATATTTGCAATGTTGCTGGAGCAGACTTTTTCTGGCAAGTGTATATATATATATATATATATATATATATATATATATATATATATATATATATATATATAAAATGTGTACCCTATCGTACTTTTTTACAATATTTATTTTTAATTCGGGAGTGAGAATACTTATTGAAATTCTCATCACAGCTCGCAAGTTTATGTCAGCCTACTTGCATCTATATTTACTTCTGTTAATCTTCACATAAGAAAAACTTGATCACAAATGTGTATTGACTATAATATAAGGAACAATTTCCCAGAAACTATCTTCATACATGGAAATTTTCTAGCAGATTTGTAAAAGTTAATATCATAAAGCATTAAAAGTTTCCTTTACGCTGTGGTCTGACTTCAAGTCAATAAGTTCAAGCTGTAGCTCCTCAGGTGTTGTTACAGTATCAACAGTTATTGAACAACAGAGAAAATTGAATTTAGGTTCAATTTTCGGTAAACCTTAAAAATTACGCGGTCCGTCGCCAAAAGCCCTCGTGCAGCTGAACTGTGCGACGTTAATCTTCACTCACTCACTCGGTAAACCTTGAATCTTGTGATCTCCAAACTCTGTAGTTTAGTCCTAGTAGAAACCTTTTAGATACTTTGTTTTCCTAATAATTAAAAATAAAAGACGAATATCTGAACATTCGGGAAAGAAATCTTGGTTCAAAGCGGATTGTTTTAATGTATTGGAAACCGCATTAAAATTTTTGGCGAGCCGCAAGTGGCTGCAGGCTGCTGGTTGTCATGTGATGAACTAGTATTGGAATTTATTGATATCTCTCCTAAAGGAGATAAAGAGAAAGAATAAGGGCTTACAATTATGCTTACACTATAGATATAGAATCATTATAATGCTTTGCATATGTAGCATAAAATATAAAGGATATCAAGATCTAAACGTCTTTCATTATTCATAAATCCCACACATGTTATTGTTCAAATAAAAAAGGTCACTGAATTTCGAACAAAATAAAGGCTTTGGGATTCAGATACGCATCCATGTTTAAGCATGAAACATACAGATAGTAGCATTCAGAAACATCACTCTTAACTTATCAAACTTTCTAAGAAAACTCTTTGGAAATGTGGTTGTTAAAATATCATAAGTAACATTGGAAATGGCATTATAAATAATGTTTTTGGATGTTCTTTGAATTGTGTAACTATTTTAATATATATATATATATATATATATATATATATATATATATATATATATATATATATATATATATATATATATATAAACTTTTATTTTAATAACGTTTATTTTAAAATTAAGAGGATATTAACATAAATTAGAGGCCCAGTGGTCGAGTAGTAAGCGTATCGCGCTTCCACGCCACATATCCGAGGTTCAAACCTCGGGCTGGGCAGGGTCGACTCAGTCTTTCATCTCTTCAATGGGTCGAGAAATGAGTACCAAACTTGCTTGGGGACTTAATCACTGGGGGTCTAGCTTCACAATGAACACCTGATTGAGACATCTGCTCATGCACTTCAGCATTCATTCGTCACGTATACTGTGATGGGCACAGTAGGCTCTGACCCTCATGGGCTGTTGCGCCACTGAGTTTGAGTATTAACATAGGTCACACCCAAAACTATAAAGCAGAGTAAATTATACAGGTTTTTAAAATAGTGATTGAACTACTGTTATCCAAAATATTTAAATGTAAATAGTGTAAAATTTCAGTCACCTCCACAAACATTCATCGAAATATCTGAGCCGCTATTTACACATCAAATTTCTCTAACTAGGGAACTAAAGGATTATTTCCCACATCAAATTTCCCTACCTAGGAGGCTAAAGGAGTAGTTTGGTAAATTAACCAACAGTCACATTATTTGATGACATTAATTAGAATCAGAACTCAAATATTACTTCTTAGTTACAAGGCTACAGTGAATCCGTAAATACCGCTTTTATATTTTGAATTCATCGGCTATATCAAATCTGTCAAATTAAAAGGAAGTAAATAGATCGGGGTAAACACAAAAAATTATTATAATTGAATGAAACAATTTTTAGTTGTTTACATTTCGAACTTGTTAAAAATTTATTAAATCATATTAAATTATTTAAATCATTTTAAATCAATAGCCATGTTAATAAGACAATTATAATGAAAACCCATTCTAAAAAAGTAACCTTAAAAAAACATGAAATACTTAACTAGTTAAAACAGAACAAAATCCACAATTTCATTTTTCTTAATTTAAATATATTTCTTCTAAAATTGTATATAAAGACAAGTAATTTACATATTTAAAAAATATTTTTAAAAAACATTGCATACGTTTTGAATTTTATATATATATATATATATATATATATATATATATATATATATATATATATATATATATATATATAATAAAGTGTTATTTTTAAGTTTTGATATAGCTTAAGTAATTATTCGTAAAAGAAAGAAATATGTTTTTCAATACATTCAAGCTTGTTTTTCCTTTCATTTCACACAAAAATTATTTAATTTATTTAATAATAAATTATATAATGCTTGTGTAATTTATTATTATTAATAATATTTTTTTAAAAAAACGACAGAATTAGTGTAGTTTCAATTAAAATTTTTGAAAAATTTTCATTTCCAAACATTTTATGTAAGCTCCCAATTTATGAAATACGTGCAGATATTAATTTAAAGTGACAAGAAAGATGAATAATTTAAAAACTGGAAAAAAATCCTATATATAATTTTGAAGTATAATTCTAAGAATTGCTCATAAAATAATTCCTCTTAGATATTTAAAACGTTTGAAGTATTTAATTCAAACCTCCATTAAGTTTGCACAACTTATTAATATTTATTTAGTCCCTAATATTTTTCGGTAAACCAAACACATTTTCTGAGAAAATTTTAAATGACTTTTTTTGTTTGTCTTTTTGTAAGTGTTTCCCTCTGTAAAAGTATTTTAAAGAAAATATATATTTAAAATATATTATATTAAATACATTTTCTCTTTTTTTTCTTTAATAATTACACTTGACAAGAAATCCCATGTCTTTCATGTATATTAGAGCAGATCACGGTTACATGGAGGAAAAAAAAATTCTAATAATCAGAACCTACTCTTGCGGAAAAGAAGTTCTATGGAATGGAGATAAAAGGAAACTAATTTTAAAAGTAATTTCAAAATTTAATACTGCCACAAAGGTGTGGAATTTTCGAACGAATGAAACACTTTGGTGTCGTTAGAAGATTTTAGACTAGCAAGTAATATAAAAAAATTAAGTCAATTCATACTTTGAAAGGATGAATAAAAAGTATTTTTATTAATGATAGAAATTTTTAATAAGATATATATATATATATATATATATATAGGGGAGAGAGTGAACTAATAGAGAGAGTAGGAATTGAAAAAGAGCATGATTTGTCTGCATTGTTGTAACAATGCAAACACGGTTTGGCTAGTTTGGCTAAAAAACAGGTTTTCGATGACAACTTTTGTATTTGTTTTAACAGTTACATTGTTACAACAATAGAGGCGAATCTAAGATGGCGTCAGAAACTGGTAAACCAATAAAAATGAAACCAACATGACTGTATATGTAATTCTTTAAATAATTAGTTTCAGTCAATTTAACTTTAATTAATGAAAACTAAATTATCGTATTTTTACTGAAAACAATGGTGTATAGAAAATTTCAGCTCAAATGGGTGATTTAAAATGTGAGAAAAAAAACATTTTCAAGTTTTGACACAAGTCGCCACAATGGTCGCTAACTCTCAAAAAATGATGCCAACATGACTGTACTTGTAAGTCTTTGAATAATTAGTTTTAATCAATTAATTTTATTAATTATAATTAAATTGCTCTATTGACATCCAAAATAATCATGTATATGAAATTTCAGCTCAATTGAGCAATTTAAAATATATTTTATTAACGCGATTGAATATTCCACCAAGATAAATAAATAAATAAATAGAGAGTGTGAGCGAATAGTAGGAATTGAAAGTGCAATTAATTTCTTACAATATAAATAACCAAAAAGTATGATTATTGATAAATGAGTACTGTGTGCGTGTGCATAGAGTGAGTGAATGAGTAATAGGGCAATGTACATAATAGCATTTCATAAACCACTATTTTCTCTCTTCACACTGTCGAATCAGTAGGATTCAAATTTTTTTCTTTGTTCCACTTTATCGTGCAATGTAATTTCAACTGTGTAGGTTTTGTTTAATTTAATAATAAAGAAGCTGTTAAATGTAACTGATGTTTTTTTTCTTACAACTATTTAGTAAGTGTCCTCGTATTGCAATAAATGTTAAAAAAAAACTAAAATGTCTCTTTTCCTTTAAGAAAAATTACTTTTAATTTTTTACTTAAAAAAGCTCAAATACCTAGGCTTCATTTCCTTTGTCGTCGTACTTAACATAAAAACAAATTTTCTACTTTATTTTTTCCTTCATTTATGTACCAGAGAACATCTTTTCCTCAAAGGTAGGTTTTGAAATTCTGAAGAAAAAAAACTAATCCACCACTTAGCCCTAATTGATCCACTCTAAAGTATAATTAATCTAAAGAAATTCTATTATAAACTTTTGAAGTGTTATATTTGCCTTAAAAATAAAAATTCATTCTAATCTTCATCTCAAAAAGATGTACTCTTATTACAGTTCCTATGTAATGATACATTTCATGTTTACTAAAGTTGTGCAGTTTTTCTTAACCAAATTAAATTTTAAAAAAATAGAACTTTTAATAAGATTATTCATCACTGAATCTCAGTGCTCATCTATTTTGCTTGAATTCGAGATGTGAAAATAAAAAGAGGAAAACATTTTTTAAAAAATGTAAAAAACTTTATTTTTGAGAAAGCCTAGTTCTTATTCTTCTCATTTGACATGGCTGAATGTTTTAAATTACTTGTTACATCTTTTCCAATACATAACTCCCTGTCCTTACCTACATTGAAATGTTTAATACAACATTTTTTTAAATAATTAATATATAAACTAATAAAATAAGATTCAGCTAAAAAATAAATTTACTGAAATATGAAAAGGATGACAATATTTTTTGCTGTATAAAAATTAACCATTTTTATAACTGATTAAGTTTTATATTTTAACATAGCTATTCTAATGTTATATATTTTAAAATAAATATAATTTGAAGATGTAGTATTAGATGGTGCAATGATTGAAATAAATCCATTTATTTCACAGTTTTGACCAACATGATCTCAATAATATTAAACATATTAAAATATAACTTCTCTGATCTCAAGACACATCCTTTATTTAGAACTAAAATGGATGTTTTAAAAAGAAGTGAGAATCAAGTCAAGTATGCTTCGAAGATTAATTTTCCAGTGCTTTCTATCCTAGAATCTAGTCACTGTACATATTTATTTATGTCTAAATGTTTATATGTATTGTATTTGTGCATATTGGTGCTATATTATGAAAAATGATGTTTGTATCATTTGTCTGAGCATTACATTATCAGATTTTATGAATGCATTTGACAAAAAGTATTTCTTAAAGGTTGTTCTGAAATGTGATTCTATTCGTATTTCTCTCGTAATTTCTGTGAATAAATTGAAAAGAATGTTCCATTTTACCTACTCGATATATAAATGTAATACAATGTTTTATTGCACTTTTGATGATGAAAATAATTGTGTATGTTGTATTTATTGTGAAAAATAAATGTATGTGTGTAATAAATGTACAAATGCTCCTTTTTTTCTATGTAAATAACACAACAACTTTAATCTGATCAAAAGCTAATCAAAGAAAATGGATTAAACTACACAAAAAGCCACGCAGCTAATTGTAGTTTGTGTTTTGGTGAGGTGGGAGCACTTAGTTTTTCAGAAAGTTTGTCTCCTTTCATGACATTAAAGCGCTTTCACAAATTGCCCTTTTTTAACAAATAATATTTAAAACTTAAACTATACAAAATTAACAAAAAGAAAGAATTAATTTATTAAGAATAATCAGTTAATCATTTAATCTATTAAGGATGATCTTTTCTGCCAGTTTACTGAGAACTGGTAGTAGAGAGTTTGGACTATAATTTACGGCAAGGGTAGGTTCCTTACCAGTTTTTAACGATGTAGTTCCGCAGGCACTTTGAAAGAAATTAATACTTAGAATAGTATTAGTAATGTTTGTAATTTTAATAATTCAGAATGGAGGTAGATTTTTTTTAGTATTTTATTCGGGATACCATCTCTTCTTTGAGATTATTTTTTAAATTTTAATATTTTTAATACGAAAAGACTGGCGTGTTAGGAGTTCGAGCCTAATACCGCTGACCCGCCGTGTAGGGGAGTGATGCACGTTAAATCTGTCGAGAGCTCAAACATCCTCTCGTGGGTGTTGTAGTTAGGAGAGGGGGTGTCAGCTCAGATGTCGTCCTCTTCCATTGACCATGGTTCAAAATTAAGAGATCCGTCACCACAAAAGCCCTCGAGTAGTTGAACATTGCGATGTTAATATTTTTACTCACTTACTCTAATATGAAGAAGGATCTCCTATGGGAGAGCCGGTAAAATTGAAATAGGGAAAGATCGAACCCCAGTCATCCAGTTGCTAGGCAGGAGCGTTGCCTCTGCGCTACCTGCTGTTATTACTGCTCGAGGTAGTTGTTCTGGGTAGTGATTTCTCAGGATCATAATTTCTTATAAGTTTAATCACTTGTTATTTATTGCATAATATATTTGTCCAATATATATCATTTTGTTATCTGCATTTGCTCCTGTAGTAGCAACTGTGATGGCCAGTAGTGTGCATACGTATATATACATGCATACATATACATACACATACATATATATACATACACTCATTGCCGAAACATTTGAGCACCAAGAAAATTCTTCAAAATAAATGGAAATTTTACATCTGTAACTATTACTTTGATGTAAGTAAGTGATTATATAATTAAAGAAAAAGAATCATTTATCGCAGAAAAAGTACAAAATGAATGGAAGTTTTAGTATGTTGGACCCCCTCTAGCGAATGCCTGATGCGATACGAGTGGGCATTGAGGCATACAAGCTCCATATGATGTCCTGAGACATCTTGTTCCACTGTTAGTGTTAACACGGATCCATCTGTCTCAACTAACCGTCGTTCCAGTCAATTGGTCATTTCCAGAATGACATTGCATAGAATTTTAAAATTGGATCTTAAGATGTACGCAATCAAAATCCAAATTATACAAACACTGCTACCGCAAGACCACCACCAAAGACTACAATACGCTATTCCTTTTACACAATAGGCATACAGATTGATTTTTAAGTAGTGTTTTTATGTTGTATGAAGCGTATTTCCATTTAAATGGTTAAGTCCACAAACAAAACTATAGATTTTGGGGCTCTGAAAATCCAAGGGCAACACACCAGCATCAGCTGCACCCATATAAACGTACTGTTGGGTGCGATGTTATGGCCAATAGTGTTATCGGCCCATATTTAACCAAGAATGAGGATGGAACGCTGGAAACGATTTCCAGAGTTTTTTACAAAACAATGAGTGAAACTTTTTAGCAGCCAATGGAAGAGCAGAATTCTAATTTGTGGTTTCAACAAGATGAAGCAGCTGCGCAAACTGCTAGGCAAACTATGGACCTACTGCGTGAAATTTTTGGCGAACATCTAATTTCAAAATATTCAGATTTCCCTTGTCCATCTCATTCGCCACTTTTTCATGGGGATATTTAAAGGACAGAGTATGTTAATAAACCAAAGACTATTAGACAACTGAAGCAGAATATTCGAGTCGAAATACTGAGCCTTGAACCAGAATCACAATACGTGGTGTAATGGAAAAGGCGTTAAAAAGAGCCAATTTCTGTATCGAGAAAAATGGAGGACATTTGTGTGATGTCATATATTTCATACGTAATTTCCATAAAATATATTTAATTTATAAAAAAATTTATATCAAAATCAATGTTTATTGCAAGAGTTATCCGTGCTTATATATATATATATATATATATATATATATATATATATATATATAGCATAAGTAGGTTCAAATGTAGACATGTTGCAGTTGAAGGATGAAAGGAACCAAAATGTTTCGAGAATCTGACTTTGAAGATTTATATTTGAATTAAAAATATTGGATTACTATACTTGTAAAAAAGGTACCCATTTAAGTGTTGAAATATGCATGATGTAAAATATGTTTACCATATGTTAAGTTTTGCTTATTAGAAAGGGAAAATAAACTCGAATATATATATATATATATATATATATATTCGAGTTTATTTTAGTCGAGTTTATTTACCATATTTCCATTTATTTAGTTTTTATTTATCGAGTTTATATTATTTATATTATTTTATTTATATATATATATATATATATATATATATATATATATATATATATATATATATATATATATATAATTATGAAATATTGCTAAAAAAGGGTGTTTTTTTAGAGGTATAGAAATTTAAATTGCAATAAAAAGAACGATGTATTATTCGATTGACATGAATTTTTTTATTCGAAAGATATCTTGTGGCATTACATTTTTAAATATGATTTCTGGCATATGACTGCCACGGCTGGCTCGGATGTAGTCCAATCTGGACGTCCAATTTTCGATGACTTTTTCCAACATTTGTGGCCGTATATCGGCAATAACACGGCGAATGTTGTCTCCCAAATGGTCAAGCGTTTGTGGCTTATCCGCATAGACCAATGACTTTACATAGCCCCACACAAAAAATAGTCTAGCGGTGTTAAATCACAAGATCTTGGAAGACAATTCACAGGTCCAAAACGTGAAATTAGGCGGTCACCAAACGTGTCTTTCAATAAATCGAATGTGGCACGAGCTGTGTGATATGTTGCGCCGTCTTGTTGGAACCACAGCTCCTGGACATCATGATTGTTCAATTCAGGAATGAAAAAGTTAGTTATCATGGCTCTTTACCGATCACCATTGACTGTAACGTTGTGGCCTTCATCGTTTTTGAAGAAAGATTCCACCAGCCCATAAAGCGCACCAAACAGTCAGTTTTTCTGGATGGAACGGTGTTTCGACATACACTTGTGGATTAGCTTCCCTCCAAATGCGGAAGTTTTGTTTGTTGACGAAGCCATTCAACCAGAAGTGCGCTTCATCGCTAAACAAAATTCGCTTATGAAAATAGACCATTATTTTCGAAATAAAATTGCACAATTTGAAAGCGTTGTTCAGGCGTGAATCTATTCATGATGAATTGCCAAACCAAACTGAGAATAAATCACTTGACAGCTGTTAAATCGGTCGCCATCTTGGAAAGTAATGCCAACTTAAACTTCTATACCTGGAAAAAAAACACTCCGTATTACAAAAAATGTGACTTTCGGGCGTTTTGCACGAAAATAAGCATTTTTTAATTTGCAGGTTTTGATATTTTTTTTCTTTGTTCCTGTCAAACTAAGCAAAAGAAAGATATTTTTATCTTTGAAACTTGTTCTGCCATGTATCTTAACGAGGCTACAAGCAATTTTTCTGGGTTATAGAAAATGAATTTTTTTTCTTACCTTATCGTAAATCCGTTATTGCACATCGTAAGAAAATTATGATTAATATGAAAACTATTTCCACTTAATAGATTTTAAGCTTATAATTTATGAGTGTTTGATAAAAGGATTTTGGAAACATCACTTTAACAGGTTCGACCAAAAGTGATTTAAATAATTGTTTTCTTGATTCTAAAGAAATCCCGATTTGATAACATTGAACAGTAAGAACAATCTAATCAAACAAAATGCTGCTAGAAGTTATTAGTATGAGATGCATAAAATGTAACATTGTTTCCTATAAAGTATAGTTTTTTTTCGGATTTCATAAATGAATGTTTAAAAAAATAATTCCTAAGTAAGAGAATTGTTTTGATATTGCATTAGTATAAATGTATAGTTTCAAGGTTCCTAACTGTGTACGAATTAAATTTAGAAATTTTTTTAATGGTTTTGGTCGACAATTGACCGAATTAGTCTGTTATCGAAGTATTGGTGAAGAATATATTCATTTCAACAGCTTTTACAAAACTTTTGAGTTTTGCTGAAAATCGAATTTTATCAAGAAAAACTCCTCTAAAACAGTTATTGAGGAGTGCGAAGCTCAGAAATTGGCCAATGTGTCTATTAAATATTTTCACTTAAATACACAGCTTTAACATGCCTATATTTTTGCGTAATCCGTCACAAAAATTTGAAACTTTGTTTGCAATGATTAGTTTTACTTTTCTATCTGTACCTTTTTAAAAAATTAGATTTAATATGCATATTTTCTTGATTTTAAGGATTATAGCAATCCACACACTTTTATTATACACTTATAGACTGATCTTTCGTGCAATTTTTTTCTATACTGTCGTCTTCCAATTCATTTAGAAAAATTTGTATCATTTAATTCCATGCTTTTTACATCTAAATTTTTTTCTTAAAATAATAATTAAAAATCGTGATAGTATATACCTTTAATTATTCGCCACACAAACTTGTATATATATCTAACTGAAGTATCATATCCTGCTTGAACAATTTGAATCAGAAGTAGTTTCCTACATGGATTAAATGTGATTTAATTTCACAAAAATTTATAATATAATTATAGTGTACTCTAAAATCAAAATTCTTTCTTAAAGGAAATAAGAACTTTAAACTGTTCATTTTCCAATCTATCGGAAATGGCTTGGAAATATTTGTATAGATAGCACAATTTGAAAGTTTGGAGGACTTTTTCCCATCAGCAGCTGTGTTAATGAAGTGCTGTTAGGAAGAAGAAAACTGTCTTCACATTTTAGATGATCCAGTATTTTGGTCTACGGCCACCAGCGTTATTAAACGTTAAAAAAAATCAGAAATCTATTTTTCATCTTATAATTTTACTTTTCTGGGATAAGAAAAACAATTCTAAAGTCGATGTTTAAGTAACTCTTGAGTTATCCATGCTTTCTTATAGGATTCCTAGAATACAGTGGCTAATATAACTGATTAATATCTTTAATATTGCTGTAGTACAGTAGTTCCAAGATTGAGTCCATAACTTAAGAAATATTACCAATTAAATTGCTGAAACACATCCTCCTTCAAAATAACTCCCTTGATCAACAACACACTTTTGCCATCGACAGTAAAGGTCCTCAAAACGAGTCTGAAATCCATTTCTAACCATGTCCTTTACTTCAGCCTGCGATGCACTTTTTGATCTACATATTCCAATCGAGAATGCACCAAGCGACACATCCGCTCAGAAAATAGGCTGAAGTCGCAATTGGGGAGATCAATGGAGTAAGGAGGATGTGGTAAAAGAGTTGTTCCCGTGTTTTGGCAAAAGAGACAAAGACGAGGAGGCATCGGTGTGCAGGAACAGTGTCATGCAAAAGCTGCCATGACTGCTCCGCCCTCAATGTTGGTCTCTTACTCGGATCGACTCGCACAAACGACGCGGGATGTCTACACCTTGTCTATGTTCACCTTGAGTCGTTCTGGGATAAATTTTAGATGCATAATGTCCTGGATATCGAAGAACACCTCTATTATGATTAGGGATTGCAATATTGGACCAAAAGTTCAATACCGGTATTCGGTATTTTTTATAACTTAATACCGGGATGCCGCTTTTAATACCAGTATTAGAAATTTTAGAAAAAGCACGAAAACGCAGGTGCTTCTTTGTTTTATGTTTGCCAGTTTTATTAGAAACTGTAAATATCACAAAAAATAATTTGTAACTTATAAATTATAGCAGTATATAAAGAACACACACAAAAAAAGTAAAGGAACATCTTATTTATTTAAATCACAAAAAAGTGTAAATATCGCTATTCAGTCTGTGATACTAGTACAAATTTTTGAAATGCGATCTTAAAAAAACATGTCATTAAGCCTGGAACGTAATTTTGTGCACTAATTTCATCCGAATTATCTTTTTTTTTTTCAAAGTACTCTACAATCCTTGATGGCTTGGGCTTAGAAAGTGTGCTAAAATTTGTATCTTCATCGCAATTAGATTCTTTCCTCTTTAACAATTCAGTATAATGTTTCGTTTTTAAATGTGTATGGTTTCGTTTATGTATCCATTCATTCGAATAACACTAGAGCATTTTTTACATTGTGTCACTCTATATTTTTTTTATCAAATAAATAATGAAACCAAACCGAAGTATTATCAACTGATTTTTTATGATCTTTAAAGTTATTCTCATTCATTATTATGGGTTATTATTTGTGAGTATGTATATATAATTAATATAAAAAATATTTTGAACACTAAAGTATGGTATGCAAATACAGTTTGAATAACAAACTCACTAATTTTAAAAATATCAAAAAAAAAAAAAAATATTACGCAATTTATTCTTAACTACGACCTTGTTTTCATAGATATGAATATCAGTCTACGAATCCTGAGCTTGTGCATTATCGCTCAGAACTTTAACAGGATATTTTTGGCCCACCTCTTTAGATGATTCACATATTTTATCACTTCTCTTGACTGCACGATACAACTTTGTATCCACAGTTTAATTCATTTCGCTCGTTAGGAAGACACAAAAATACAAACATATATTATTTTGCGATGTTGGTGATCCCTGAACATATAGTGGAGACAATTTTAAGAAATTTCTAGTAAATACCGAAAATCCGGTATTTAACCCTCTAACCGGATAGCACGGAAAATTCCGTCAGTGTAAAGATGCTTCGAAAATGGACTGCACTGATTTTTCTGCCTTCAAGTAACGTTTTCAAGAGCGGATTACCCGCACTTTTCTGAAATCCTTTCCCCCTTTTAAGGTTTAACATCTTGAAAGATAATGAGGGACGGAGGAAGCAACACAGCAGGAGTTTTATGGCTCGCAGGGAACCCCGTGTTTTGACCCTGGGGCAATCCTAAAAATTCGGGGAGAAATTTTTTTAGAACCCAAGAAGTGTTTGTTTGCTAGCTTGTATTTTAAAAGTTTTCAAAAGTCCCAACGCATAAGTAAAATATGTTACAATTCCCTTTTGGTTTCATATTAATTTCAAACTGTAACAAGTTGGGGCGTGTCAGGGCAATCTGCTATTTTATATAGTTAGACAAATTATCTTTTTTAAAGTATATTCTTTCGCTTCATTTTTCTTATCTTAATCAAAGCTTTCAGTTTTTGAAACATGATTATTTTATTATAAGATGCCCCCAAAAAAAAATATAATAAAACACCAAACACTTTAAAATTTGAAATCTTTTCAACTTTTTCGAACCACTAAAAATGAATAAATTTAAACTTCATCAAATAATTTGTAACATTTTCTTACACTTTGATAAAAATAATAACAAAAAAAATACTAATTAAGATCTATTAATTTTTTTTTAGATTTCAAAGCCCAAGTGTTCAGGAAAGTTTAAGTACAGTGCCTGGTTATATATTGTTAAAATACACCGAATTATATTTGAATTTTAAGTGCTTGAACTTCAGTTTACATCAAAGACAACATGAATGAAGATTTTCCCACATTTTTTTTATAACTTGAATGTTTGAATAAATGGTAATCAAAAATATACGGAAACACTTACAGTAGACATTTATGCATATAAATAAACATAAAAATCTATTTTAAATTCGAGCTATTCAAAAACATTCGAATTATTCTTCAAAAATATCTATTTATGCAAAATACCTCAACATTTATCTTTTTTTCAAGGCTAACTGAAGAAGTAATTAAAATCTGGATATTTTTTGAAATCTCGACCGTATAAAGCTAGAAATTTTATGTTAGAAATTTCATTTGGAATTTCGAAAAAAAAAATGTATCGCAAAGTTAAAAATTTTTTACCATATAAGTTCTAGCAACTCTTTGAGTATAATATAAATTTCAAATTTTTTATTATATAGCTTATTTGGTATTTTTCAATATATTTTGAAGATTTCATACAATTCAGTTGAAAAATGCATGCTAAGAGCAAAAAATATACTAAAAAACCTAGGTATACACAATAAAGTTTTACATAGAAGCAAAACTGAGAAGCTAAAGCGTAGGAATGAAAAATTTTGAGTATATCTGAAGTAGTTTTCAAAATATTTATTTTAAAGTTCAGAAAATTTGTGTGCGTTATGTGTTATATTTAATATTAATTATAAATGGTTAAAATAATATGTTAATAACAGTCATGTATTCGTGTGATGATACATTCATATACTAATAAAAATTATAATGTTTATTGATGCGAATGTCAAGAATTTTATGTAATTTTAAATTCAGACATTAAGATATTGATGTAGAAAATATAAAACGACCATCTAAAATACATGAAAAATGCAGTCTGCTATAAAATGATCTTGACAAACAAAATCCGGCATTTTCACTTACTATGGCAGAGCCGGCTTAGTCAGGGGCGATCTGGAAAAACAGAGAGAAAACCGCGGTTTTGATGGATGCCGCTCTAGCTTTTAAAGTTCCCAGGAAAAATTATATATATATAAATTACAAATGCAAAAAAATAAATTATGTAATGTTCCATACATTTTTATAACAACGAATTGTGGAATTGGCTTCCAATACATTGTTGTGTTTGACAATATCTAAGGTAACCAACCCTACTTTAGATAGATTTGTACTACTTTTTCGTAACCGTATTCCTTTTAAAATTAATTCGTGCAGCCGAAATACACCTTTTGCACCCTTAAAAATTTATGTAAACTATAACGGTTAATTTTAATTTATGCAATTTGTGAAATGTTCATAATTGAACATTTCCGTCTAAACAGTTTACATGAAAAAAAAAGTTTGGACTCCCTCATTCATTAGGGATTTATATAAGATTCTAACATTAAATTTTATTTTTCACATAATAGGATCGAGTGGTAGTGTATAGTGCTTCCACACCACAGGTCTGGGGTTATATTAACGGGCTGCGCAAGGTCGACTCTGCCTTCCATCCCCGCTACATTGGGTCGATAAATGAGTACCAAGCTTGCTTCGGGTCTTAAACACTGAAGGTCTCTCTTCAGACAGACCACAAAATGGGGGCATCTGTTCAGGCACCTCAGCGTCCAATGGTCACGTGTATTATGATGGGCACAGTAGTTCCTGGCCCTCATGGATTGTTGTGCCTCTGAGTTTGAGTTTTAAGTTTGAGGATTACCTCACTTTGGGGATACCCCTTAGATAAACATTTATTTCCACTCATTTTCCAACATTTTTCTTTCAATTAAGTTTATTTCAGAAGGAAGTTTTATTTTTCAAATGTATTTGCTTAATAACACGTATATTTGTGTATTATATTAAAAAATTTGATCAATCCAAAATTACATGTTTTTAGCTCCTCTAAAAAGCTTTTAGAATTTTACAACTGATCTTACAATCCATATACGTTTTATAGTAGTATATTTAAAAATGATAAAGACATTTTTACGAGTGTGTGAGCTGTTATGCCTCGTTTATAAATATAAAAAATTGCATTCAGCTACAGTTTTTAAAATGTACAGAAATAAGTGGAGAAATAGGATACTTACATATTATGAATATTTTTGACTGTAGTAAGATATATTTATATTTCAGTTTCTTTACAATTTGAATAGAAGTTGTAAGCCATTTTCAAATAGTTTGATATTGAGTATAATTCATAGGCTGTTTAATATTGTAAAGTGTTTTACTTTGATACCAGCACACATTAAAATAAGGCTCATTTGCAGTTATATGATCAGCTTCAGTGATATTTAAATTTTCAAAAATAGTCTACTCGTACGAAAACATTCTTTCACAACCGCACACCACATCTCTCTCTCTCTCATACTATATCTTCCCTACAGCAGGAAATATTTGTGTATACTGAAAAATTTAATACTGGATACATTTCCAAGTGTTAAATTTGTTTTTAAAATTTGGTATGAATACATTGTGGAACTGTCGGTTAACTTCACTGAACAAAATTGTTTTAATGTGTGACATTTTTCCTTGTAATAAAAGAAACATAAAAGATAAAGAAAATTTAACTTGAGTAGAAAATGGTTAGAAGTACTACCATGTGCATTTGAAGAAGTATATCCCCCATTAAAATTAAAAATTATTGACTGAATGTGTGTTATGTCCATCACAAATGCCGATGTGGAAAAGATATTTTTATTTAATACAAGGAGTTCGAAAAGGATCACTAGGAATGAAAATTTAGATTTTTCCGAAAAATATTCAGTTAACATAAAAATATCATTTATATGATTTAAATTTAAATAAATTAAAAGTACATTGAATTCATTTTTATGTTATTCTAAATTAAAAATATAAATTGAATAGAGAAAGAGATCTGTTTTATTTCATAAATATGCACCATTTATGTCTTATTGTTTAAAAAAAAGATAGGGCCTTTACTCTTTTACCTCATAACTTTTTAAAAACATGAAAGTGAGTGCGTTTTCTTACTCTCATATTCAAAAATGAATACAGTATGCTTTTTCTGGTTCAAATCACAATACCAAAATATTTTTTTTTTAATTTTTAAAAATGACAGAAAAATAAATTTTGTTTGAAGAAAATATAACTATTTTTCAACTTTTAACACGCCATTTATTTCATGTTTTTTACCCTGCATTTTGTTTTAATTTTACTGTGACTGAATCTATGGGGATAACGACATAGTAGAAAGAACTACGGTTTTCATACAAGATTGCCCAAGGCAACTTAACAGCTAGCTGTAAACGATTGCTATCCTGGTTCTCAATGATCAAATACGCCGAATCAAGTCATAAAGTTGTCCCCTTTCGACCTCCCAAGTTTTAAAAGGGGGAAAGAATTGAAGTCTGTTGCATTTTTGAAGGTAATAGCAATGTAAGAGTAAAACGCTTTCGGAATAACTTTTCAGGAGGAAGGTATCCAGTTAGAGGGTTAAACTTGTGAATACCGGTATTTCAAAATTGTACAAATTGCTCAAAATACCGGTATTGAAATCCTTAATTATGACCTTCCCTTTCGATTGAAGCGATTTCCCCGTTGCCACTACTCTCTTGGATTGAGGGTCACATAGAAAACACAAATTTTTCGTTTTTAGTAACAATTCTGCCAAGTAGAAAAGGATCTCTGTCTACAGGTAAGGTTAAGTCTCCCGCCATTTCTATTCGAAATGTCTTTTGGTCTTCATTTAACATGTGGTGAACGATGTGTTGACACACCCTATGCATGTTAAGATCATTAGTCAGTATCTGTTTATATTTGTTCTAGGATATCCCAACTAATTCTGCTATTTGCGCTATTGTTTGAAACTTGTTCTTACATACAGCCACTGAAACAATTTCAGTGTTTTAAGCAATGTGGAAAGTTTGCCGACATCCAGAGTCTTTGACATTTTCCCTTCCTTCTCTAAAACGTCATTGCCGCTCAGAAGTTTGCGTTCGTAATAATGTATTACTGTCTTACACATGCTTCACTAATTTGTAAGTCTCAATGTAACTCTTTCCCAAGCGAACACAAAATTTTATATTCATTATAGGCTCAACAAACGCAATCTCTTTCAATTGCCGGCTACTAAAGGCATCTACGTACAAAATACGCCACCGTGGTGAGCCACCGAACAAGTGAATTGAAACAAACATTTTTTTAGAAAAGGAGAAAAACGCAGTAACACAGAAATTTTATCGTAGTCACTCTACTGCAAATTGGTTCAAGCTATAGGCACAATTTTTAAACTTTTGAATCCTACCTCTAAGAAGAAAATGGGTCATAATTTTTAGTTTCGTTATTAGATTCTCTGATAAATAATGGCATATGTGAAAAGGAGTATGTTATCTATAACACATAAATACTTCATGTTTTTATTGTAGATTAGCTAAGAGCAGCTTTTCTTCTTTCACATAAACTACTTCATCGTGTACAAAAAATACAACATTGCATATGCCCAATATTACTTTCATCAATAATTTTTAGAGTCTTTGATTAAATTTTTGATCATTCTCGGAACCGGATGAGACCTGCTGTCCTTTCAATTTGAAACTTTATGATAAGTAAATTTTTATAATGTTCCCATACTTGCAAATAATAAATAAATGTGTTGCATTCCAGACAAACATTCACTTTTATAATTTTCTCAGTTTTTAAGTGATGCTTACTTGCAGTTACGTCTTAAGAGTTCTTGATACTCAGAGACAACTTATGATTTTTTGTGAGCCTCTGGGCCCCTATGCAAATGTTATATCTACATGTGATTCTTAAAAATAGACAGTATATGCACTGCTGATCACACAGAATGCAAGACCAAGAAGGACCAGATATATCATAACGAAATTTATTTGGAAGGTAACATGTTCTACAAAGATCAAACGATTACGGTTACAGCCTTTTCTGACGTGTAGAGGACGACAAAATAAGTATTTATTACAGCAGTCATTTTTGGCTATAACCACTGCCACACACATCGGAATAAAATCAAAGAGGTTTTTAATGTATCATCGGGGTACAGCAGTCTCCAGGTGGCTTCCACATATTGCCAAAGTTGATATGGAGTAGCAGAGGTTGGTGTTTACCAGGCCAATCATTGTGTAAGCATGAACCACACTTTTTTGATTGGAGAAAAATCAAGAAAACGAGAAAGCTAAGGAAGCAATTCAATCTGATGGGTAAAGAAGAATACTTGAACATTGCGTGCCACGTGTGGTCGTGCATTATCCTGTTGGAATATAGTTGATGGAGAGCGGTGAATGTATGACAGTATCACGGGCTCCAACACCTCAGAGATGTAGCGCTAGATTTCAGTGTACCAGCAATGCTTACTAGAGTGTTTCGACAGTGAAATTCAACACCACCCCAAACCATGATACCAGGTGAAGGAGCATTGTGGGGGTGCATAACGCAACCGTTCAGTAGCCTCTCACCATGGTATCTCTAAACTCAAATCCAATTATCGTGATGGTGAAAGCAGATGCAGGATTCATCACTAAACACAACATCTCTCCCTGCCGTTATCTATATCCATCGTTCATCACACCATTGTCAGCGCAAACTAATGTAGTTTCCAGTCAAGAGTAAACAAATCAATAGGCACCTTGCGAAGATTTCCCTCTGCTACAAATGGCGTCGAATGGTAGGAGTGGACACCGAATGATGCATAACAGACTGAATCTGCGATGCTATGGTTCGTGATGTGGCTGCGCGATCCATCACTGCCCTTCACACAATCCACCTGTTATCTCGGGCTGTGGTGCAGCGAGGTGAGTCGGATTGATCTCGTCGGTCCGTCATTTCTTCCTGCATCCAGCGATGACGTATCCGTATCATAATTGCTCGGTTTCGTCCAACACGTTGATCGATTACTCTGAAGGATAATCCACAATACCTATAGGCTGCTATTCTTCCTCGGTCGACAATTGTCAAACTTCAAATCACTAATCTGTTCTCCCCTTATATAGCGCTTATAATTGGCACTACGGTCGTCCAAGATGTGCGTCTGAGCTATAATGCTAATGATTTGTATATTTCATCTCCACCAACGCATGACATAGTTTCACATAGTTTGCATGCTTCCTTCGGGATGTTGTATTTTGAGTGAACAGCAGCATAGCATATATTTTCAAATACTCCTGCAAACAGTAATCTGAAGCAAATAAATGAGCCTTATTCATAACTTCAGAAACATAGGAACAAATCATATCGACCAACTACCGTATTTCGACTAAATGAGTTATTATTTATGGTGGTAGGCCTATGCCTAGACATGGAAAAAGGGCATCATATAATAATGCAGACTTGCCACTGTTTCTAGTTGACATGTAGTTTGAAATTCCCTTTTTTGGGGAGAATTATGTCCAGAAATAATATTTGACCAATAATATTATTCAAATCATGATCTTATTGAAGAGTCAGGAACGAAACGATACTCCCACTGAGGCCCAGGCCTAATTGCTCCATGCCGTAAGATGACCCCCTGCATACTTTATAATATCTCCCTTCAGGGAAGTGTTTTGGATTGTAAGTCTTTATAAAAAACATCAAAACCCGTTCTCTTATAATGAGCCGCCTTACGGTATAGTGTTTCTTAATTTTTTTTAAATGTAAGTAATGAATCATAAATTAATTTAAATTTAAATCATTTGTAATTGATCGGGCTTTCCTGCATCTTTGCTATGATTTAAAATTTAGATTTTTGTCTACAAATGTTACAAACTTTCTAAATTAGTTTCTGTTTTCCTTTTTTCAGAACTTATGCATTGAACAAATTAAAAAATGTATTAAAATGTGTCATCTGGAAAGTTGTGTGACTTTTCACTAAAGCGAAGTGGAGTTTCATCTACTGTGATTTTGCTATCTCTAAGATAGAGTGACCTTGAATAACATAGAGATATATGAATATTCTAATTTTTCTGCTAGCTCTGCACAGTTCTGGCTCATGCTATAGCGTGATTTTTGTTTCTCTCAGCAATTGCTAGGAACAAAGAATCAAAATTAAGTTCTTTTTCATCATATTTTGCTCTTTTACTTGAAGAAAGCAAAAATGATTGCCAAACTATTCACAATATTCGTGCAATATAAAGACAAAATGCAGAGAGAAATGGAAAGAATTGTGCAAATCTATTGATGCACACACCCCTAATACCAAACTTTGGAAACTCATGAAATCTTTGAGCATTACTCAACCGCAACAGGAGGAGTGTAATACTATCATGGATGACAATGGACAGATTTCCTCTGACAATAAAACTTCGGGCAATTTGTTGGGTTCCTACTACCAAAAGACGAGTAAACTGACTTTTAATGCAATGGACAAGGATACAGAGAATTATGCTCGAAAATTTGTTCATGGATGTCGCAGCTCAGAGCATGGAATCCCTATTTTTAAAGAGTTCTTTACAATGCAGGAACTTAATATGGCTTTGAGCAACCTTGATCCATATAAATCTCCCGGGCCTGACAATATTCATGGCCAGATGATCTCTAGACTTAGTGATTGGGGAAAGAAGAGTCTTTTAGAAATCTTTAACTTGTCTTGGAGACTTGGAAGACTTCCCCGTGATTGGAAAAAAGCCCTGATTATTCCTATTAGGAAATCAAGCAAGAACGCTAGCTATCCTGAAAGTTTCAGTCCGATTGCCTTAACAAACTTCTCCTGTAAGCTTATGGAAAAAATTATTCTTGAGCGACTTACTTACTATCTAAATTCTAATGACTTGCTCTCAATCGAACAATATGGTTTTAAAAGGGGACACTCTACTGCGGATCAGATTTTGTACTTCGGACAGAGAGTTCGAGACTCCCAGAACCTTAGATCATCACATCATACAGTTGCTGTTTTTCTTGACCTTTCAAAAGCATTTGATAGAGTTTGGAGAAATAAATTAATCATAAAGCTTTTCAACACCTTTGGCATTAGAGACAGAGCCCTATCTTGGATTTTCGACTTTTTGAAAGATCGAGAGATCAGAGTGAGATTTAGAGAGACTGATTATCTAAAACCTTTAGACTCAGCCAAGGTGTCCCGCAAGGCTCAGTCTTGAGCCCCTTGCTCTTTTCCTTATACATTGCGGGCATTGAGAAAATCATCTCTAGAAGGTGTGAGGTGGGGCTTTTCGCTGATGATATCGTCCTCTGGAACTCTGACTCTGACGTCGTCCATATAGAAACCGCGATCTATACTACCCTTTCTGACATACAGATTTTTGCTGAGCAACATAAACTGATCTTTAATGTATCAAAGTTAACCTCTAGCTTCTTCACGACTAATCGACGTTTATACAATTATCAACCTCAAATTTTTATGGAAAGCAAATCCCTTCCCTATGAAAAACACCCTAAATATTTGGGCTACATTTTGGATCCTGAGATACTTAGCAACAAGCATATAGACTATGTGATAAACAAAGGCAGGAAGAGACTTGACTTACTGAAATACGTCGCTGGAAGGGACTGGGGTGCTGATGCTGGTACTCTCAGACTGACATACACCTCTTTGATCAGACCTGTCTTAGAGTATGGCTCTCAAATTTATTTCAGTGCATCACGTACTAATTTGGCGAAACTGGGACCGAGTACAATCAAGCGCTGCTAGAATTATCACTGGCATGCGACATAGCTGTCCCCACAGATCTAGTTCTTTTCAAAGCTGATATCATGCCCTTGGATCTGAGAAGAAAATTACTGCTTTTTCAATGTACTTTTGTAAACTTTACAGTTACGGAGATTATAACCGCACATCTGCATATCTCATAACCTGGACAAACAGACACAGACTAAAAAGAGACAGTCCTTTCTCTCGAATGCAAGCGATGAACCTATTAGATCAGGACATTGAAGAACATTTTTTTTGAAGAATGTATTTAACCCTCAGGAGGGATTGCCTAGAGTCCATTTTAAACCAGAAATGGGAGCTCATACTTCCAAAAATCAAGATCCACCTGAATATTTACGTCAATTACCATTGGAGATTATTAACAAAAATTCCAGCTACTGCAATGCAAATTTATACCGACGGTAGCAAAGACGAACAAAACTCATGTGGCAGTGGCATCTTTATAAAGGCTCCTAATTGTTATCATAATATCAAAATTAGGAATTCGGACTTTGTTCTGTTTTTTAGATCCGAGTTAATTGCCATTGATGAAGCTCTCCGAATCATCAAAAGACGATGACATCTCCTGATGAAATATGGATATTATGTGATAGCCGAAGTGCTATCTAACACCTTAGCGACTGGACAAATGTTGGAGACAAAACATCGGTCTCAATTCTTAAAATCTTAAAGAACTTTCCCAGTAACATGAGATATACTTCCAATGGATTCCATCTCACATTGGTCTCTTTGGCAATGACACAGCTGACCTTTTAGCCAAGGAAGGTGTCACTGAAGATTTAATGTCGAGAAGAACTTTGACCTTCTCGGAAATTTTTTCTAAAACGAAATCTTTGATTCAAGAACTATGGAAGACTCCTCCGACTCACCCCTGGTATAATAGGCAGGCCCCAGGTGGCGCCCTTTCCATCAAGGCGGATAGAGTCGTCCAAACAACTATTAGTAGGCTTGCAAGTGGACACATTAGAGGCCTTTCCTAAAATTTACGAGAATTGTACTAAATGCAATTTGGTACAGGCAACTCCAGATCATCTTTTGTTTTGTGCAGGACTTGATAGGGAGGACATCTATTCCAGTCTTCTTTTGGTGTACGATTTCCTGAAGACTCTTGGGCTCATGGACCTAGTCTAGCCTGCGGCTAGACAGGAGGAATTAGTCAACAACAACAAGACAAAATGCTGTTTCAATGAGTCAGCTCAAAGATGGTTTGAGAAGTATAAGTACGGAATTTGCAGTCTCTCTAGAAGATGATGCCCACTCTAGACGACAATAATTTTGTAAATTAGAATATCTTGAAAGAGCTTTAGCTGAAAATCAATGTTACACACTAGATAAAAAAGCTTCACAAATATTAAAATTACTAAACATAAACTAAATATTTTAAAAGTGCTGTGCATGATGAATTCCCTAAACTTAAAAGTGTGCCATGAACGGGCCACTTAAACAGGCCCAGTGGGCCACATTCGGCCCGCGGGCCACAGGTTCAGTATCACTGGTCTAGAGGCTGCAATATTGAGAACTTTAGCAGATTTAGATGGTGGGAAGGTCTTGAGTGGTTGAAGTTGCCATCTACTGATTGGCTTCAGTCTTTGAAGTTGTTGGCGTTAACTTTTGTGGTTCGTTATATTTGAAAGGAAGTCAGAAAATTTGGGGAGTTATTTTACTGGCGCCATCTGTCGTGCTGATCACATTGAACTTGCAACATCCTTATCAAAACAGTTTGTTTCATTTTAGCCTTAAGAAGATTTATTGCACAAAGAGGCAGACCATTTGTTATATACACGGAAAATGGTACGAATCTAGTCGGTACTTCTAATGAACTAAAATCTGTAAATTGGGAAAAAATTGAATAGTTTCCCACAGCAAAGAAGAAACATTGGAAATCCAATCCCCCTTCAGCTCCCTAGTGGGTGGACTCTGGGAACGTTTGATAAGAATGTTAAAGACCATTCTTCGAAAAGTTCTAGCTAGAGTTAATTTAAATCAAGAAGAAATGACCACCGTCTTATGTGACGCTGAAAGTGTTCTAAACTCTCGACCTTTGACTTACATCTCAGAAGATCCAGACGAACTTTTTGCTCTTTCTCCTTCTGTTTTCTTACAAGAGATTAGAGAAGTGGGAGTGTCCAATTTGGACTACATTGATTCAAAGAAGTTGAATAAAAGATTCCTTTGCAAGCAAAAATACTTCAAGACTTGAGACTCTATTTAGGAATGAATTCTTGGGACAATTAAAAGACTTTTCTAAAGTTCGAAAAGCTTCGTCAATAAAAGAAGGAGATATTGTGCTTGTCAGTGACACCAATTCCAAAAGAATCAACTGGCATTAGGTAAAGTAAAGAAGACCTACCCAGGGAAAGGATGTAACCGTTCCTGTGGTTGAAATAAAAAAAAGGAACGTTCCTGAGACCAGAACAAAGACATTATCTCATAGAGGTTGGTGAGTCAAGAAACTTTCCTTTTCCGGGAGAAGAACCAACATCGTCAGTTGCTGATGGACATTCCACTAGAGAAACCAGTGTTCCAGATCCAGTGTCGACCAAAACTGATCATCAAGACCCCTTATTGCGACTTATGGTCGGATCTTAAAACCTACAAAAACCTGAACTTGTGACTTTTGACTCTTGAAAGTTGAGTTTTACTGAATTTAATTCCTAAAACTCAAAGTCGGAGAATGTTGAAACTTCAACTTTCACTTCTTCCGAAAACCGCCAGCTGAACTTTTAGCTGCGTCTGTGACTGCATGTTTACATTTTTTTTTGTAACAGGAGAGATGTAAAAAACAAACGCATAGAGCAATCGCTTCCGATACTTCCTGCTGTAATTTTAATTGTATTAATCCTCTAAGCTATTTAATCTTATATTGTCATTTAAAGGGCTATTAAATGTTGTTTATTATGAATACAGACTCATCAATGATTGCGAGCGTGCATAATTTAGTTGGATTCAAGGAATAAAATTGCTCGGACCCGATCGACTTCGAGACAAGCTGCAAAGAAAAGTCAAGATCTTACCTTAATTTTATTTTAGGCTTTGTAGTTAAATTGAAAATATTTGCAATTAATAGAATAGATCCATGCTCCACGATTAGCAGTCTCTAATAGTTGTTCAAGTCTTCAGCATGACAATTTTGTGTTACTTGTGTTTCTGTAGTAAAAAAATCCTCAGTCACATTTTAAAAGAGGGTAACAATTTCGGAAACGAGTATTAAAAATAACGTACAACTTTGATTGAAAAGGGCATACTACGCCACTAGGTGGACCGCAATACATTAAAAACATTAGAAATAGCCCGTACCTTCGAAAAGTCCACCCGCCTCAGACATATTCTTTTTCTTCGAATTATCGAATTTTTATCTTGTATTCTTCTTACATCAATCGGGATTTTCGATCGTAATACGGTATTTGTAAATGACATTTTTATTAAATTCAATGAATATTTTGGAAAAAGAAAATCCCATAAGAAAAGGTCATAATCTTTAAGTAATATCTCATATTGAGGTGTGATGATAAACGCTATTCAGGAATTTCAAATAATTTGAAGCACTCACAAGAGTTGTTATTTAAAAGAATATCATTATTATTAAAACATTTATATAAATAAAATAAAAATAAAGGATAAATCAAATATTCAGAAATAAGCATTAACTCAGATTTTCGATCCACTTTTAATTTCTGAAAACGTGCAAATTTCTAATATGCGCTCTCGTTTCACTTCTGAACTTTTCATGGTTTTCTTTCATGAACTGCGGTAAATAAGCATGAAAAAGTATACTCTCTAATTTTTGAAAATTATTTAAAAATACTTTTTCTTTAAGAAATTAATATCAAGGAAAACATTATGATAGTGTCAGATAAATTAGTAAAGTTAGAATTCACGCAGAACTGAAAGTATGCTTAAAATTTATATTGATTCGATGAGCCTCACTTTATTAGTTGAAATAATCTGAACTATAAATAGAATAAAAACAGAATCAAATACTTTCATAAATTTGTCAATAAAAACTATTTATGGCATTTTTATAGCAATTGCTGCTTTAATTTCAAGTAAATAAAATTTTAATGTAGTTAACTTAATTTGCTTAAGATATACCCTATTATTTTAAATTTCTTAAGATGAAATTAAATTAATGTGCTTGAATGAGATGCCTCGCGAAATTGAAACCATTTGTGAATTGGTAGTTTTAAGAAATCCTTAGATCCAACCAGACAAATTAATTAATTTTTGTAAAAAAATTATCCTTTCAGTTTCTTGAAACTCTTACAATGTTTCTGGAACTAATTCAGTCTAAAATTTAGGATGCACTTATTTTTGACAATTTTACCTTTTTTATTATAATTACTTCTATAAAATACATATTTTTTTAAAGTTCATGAAGAAAATTAAATATGTTTACACTGAAGAATTATATATACTAATTATGGAAATTCACATTTTAGGGAGCAAATTTTTTCAATAAAACCATGAATTCAACATAAATCAGTTTTTGTGAACTAATTTCCTTGGGAAATGGCTCATATAATGCGTAGAAAACTCAATTATTATTGTATCAAAATTATGAAAAGATATGATTAGAATAGAGTAAGAATGTAATCAATCGGGTTTGAACGAAATTTGAGTTTGTATATTTTAATCATCAAGTAAAAAATATTTTTTAAGTTTATTGATAAACATAATTTAAAAAAAAATTATGTAAGCTTTTTGTCGTGTTAGTGTGTTTTACGTGGATTTCCATAGAGGAGAAATAATAACATAAGAAAAGCTGTGCATAGTTAAATATATTTTCTATAAATAATGAAATAATTTGTAAAAGATCATATTTTATTTTCTCGTTATTTTTATATAAATATAAAATAATATACTTAATTTTTTCAACACTCGTAATATTTATAATGTTTATCTGATGCAATTAAATGCTTTTAAAAGTGGCAATTCAAATACATGCTTTCTTTTTTTTCTTGTGCCCTTTTTATTGTTATAAAAATAAGATCAATTTTAATTGGTTAAAAGTTAAATAAAAAAAGCATATTGATTTTTTTGATTAACAAAAATGAGAAACTTTTTTTTTAATCGGAACAACTTTCTTTTAACTCCTTTTGCTTGGCTATTATTTCATTAATTTACTTTTCTTTTAAAAACTCTAATTATTAGGATTCATCTTTTTTTAATCAGAAAAATCTATTCATAATATTTCCTTTCAATAGCTGTGAAATTCTTTAACTGTTACTTCATTTGAAGTTTGAGTAAATGTTTATGTGTGTGAAGTAAATCTTTAAAGAATAAGGACATCTTTATAAACTCCATTTTATTCTTGATATTATTTAATCCAAAATATTATACCTTCCTCAAAAGTGAAATTACATCACACAGAAATAATGCACGCAGCATCTTGCAAATTTCAGAAACGTTAGTGGTAAGATAGTTTTGCAAAAGTTTAAGCATGCCAATGCATCTGATCAGGTGGTACTCAAATTCAGACTATAAAGGCCAGAAAATTTCCTTTCTCATAAACAGTATCTCAAGTTTTGCATAGCATTTGTGACTTTCGAAGGATAGAAAATGCCTTTGAGACTTCGGTGATCTCAATACCATCAGTTAATGACCGGGGAACGTAACCATATTATAAAACTCCATAAATTGGTGTTGTCGCTGTGCACAATAGCTCTTGAGGAGCAAAACGTTAGTACCAACCAACACTGCGTCACACAATAGATTCAGGAAGGCCTACATGCACGCCGAAGAGGAATTCGTTCTCACAGGTGAATGTCAAAGCTCACAGACCGACGTATTCACCAGTTGACCACGTGACATTCGAAGCTGGTTGCCCCCTGGAACAGGTTGCTCTAGTCCAACCAAACCATATGCAACAGATTGCATGAAGTACAATTACGTGCATGCGTACCAGCAAAAGGAGTATCTTTAAGACCACTCAACACAGGGTTAGACGCCTGGCGTGGTATCATCGTCATCGTACCTGGATCATCGATTTGCATCGGGTGTTGTTCATGGATGAATCTTGTTTCCATCTGTGGAGAAATGATGGCCGTTGACAGGTATGTCAGTGTTTCGGAGAACGATACAAACCAACCCATTTTACCGAGCTTCAAACCGGTACTATACCGGGCATCATGGTTTAGGGTGGAATAATGTTTGATCTCAGGACGCCTATGCTACACATTGCTACGTCACACAAATTGTGAAACTTGTTTTTATGCTCTTGTTAGGGCACACCCAACATGGTATTCCATCAAGAATGCCAAGCCGCATGTCACACAATAAAATCGTAACATCCTGACTGGATTTGACATCCTTCCCAGATGACAAATTCTGCAGATCTGAATCCCATCGATCATCTGTAATAGTCAATACCAGGCTTTCATATGCAATGAGATGTATTGGTAAAAGTTAAGTCTTCTGCTAAAGTTTTGTGTGGAGTTGTGAATTTACCAACTCCATCGTAAAGATTTAATGAAAAGGAACCAGGATTATAGATATAGCCGTAGAGACTGTGGCTACGATGAGTTTCCAAATTGTAGCTAAAGAAGCCAAAGATGTCAGCGGACATTCTGATATACCATTTGCTATTGATGGTACTTGGCAAAAGCATGGGCATACGTCTTTGGATGGTGTTGTCATTGCAACAAGTTTTTATACCGGCAAAGTGCTTGATGCTTCAATTTTATCAAGATTTTGTAAGTGCCCGAACAAATGCATAATGAAAACTGTAAGGCTAATCATTTTGGAAATAGTGGAAGCATGGCAGTTTCAGGAGCCATCAAAATCTTCCAACGCTCTGAAAGTTTGCATGGTCTGCGATATACCAAATTTTTGGGAGATGGGGACTCCAGACCGTATAAAGCAGTTAACGAGATGCAGTTGTATGTAGATACAGGTATTGAAAAATTGGAATGTATTGGCTATGTCGAGAAACGGATGCGGACTCGACTACGAGCTTTAAAACACTAAAAATGAAAGGTAAAAGAAATTAAGTGACAAAAAATCATTGGATGATCCCAGTAGACTTGCAGACGCTGAAATTGATAAATTACAGCGCTATTATGGATTGGCTATCAGAAACAATACCGATAGTATTTATTCAATGAAGTGAGCTATTTGGGCTACATATTTTCATAAAGCATCTATTGATGCATATCCACAACATGGTCTGTGCCCAACAAACGAAGGTACCTAGTGTGAATATAACCAAGCAATTACAAAAGGTGAAGTATATAAACACAAGAACACCTTGCCATCAGAAGTACTCAATTGCATCAAAAATGTGTACAGGGAATTATCAACAACTAGCCTCCTTGCCAAATGCTTACATGGTAAGACACAAAACTGTAACGAAAGTGTAAATTGCATAGTATGGTCCCGGATACCGAAAAACTTTTTGTGCAATTCGGCACATTAAAAAATGGAATACTGGAATCTAATGCCTCCTACATTCACGGTAATATCACAAAATGTCATGTTCTTGCAACATTAGGTATATTTCCAGGTTTTTACATAGCTCGAGCAATGGAAACAGCTGATCGCGAGAGACTACAAAAAGTAAATTATGACAATTTACAAAATTCTAAAGAAGCAAGGGTGAATAAAAGGCATAAGAAATGTATATTAGAGGATACTTTAGCAGAAGAAAGGAAAAACCCAAGTTATGAAGCTGGTATGCATTAATTACAAGTAAGTTTTTTACTAAATTCTATCTTTCTCAAAACCAACATTTTTACTATATAAGGAACATTTTTTCCTAAAGTACTGCATTAAACAGCTTATAACTTCGCATATTTAATAATTACACTGTAATAAATACTTTAATCAAGGGATTTTTTTAAAAACTTATTCTGACTTAATTTATAGCATTAAACATAATGAAATTTCACTGATTTTCAAAAAAAACCCAGATATGTGCAAAAAATAATTTTTTAAAAAATAACTATAGACATCCTATCCATAAAGACTCTGATTAAAGTATGTATTATGATCCAAAGAATATTCAGTAAAAAAAATTGGAAATTTTTATTCAATAGAATGTTTATAAATTTTCTTTAAAAATACCTATTTTTAACATTACTGATATGCAGATCCTGTTTCGTTAACCTACCCTGTTAAATATATATATATATACACTTGGTTCTTTTTTATGCGGTAGATGCGTTCCAGGAAATCCGCATAAAAAAAATCGCACAAAAAAGACATACATTTATATGCAAAATGATGGATACGTTCCATTTATTCAAAAAAAAAAATCGCATAAAACCCAAATAATGTTTTAAATGCACCAGAAATCGCATAAAAAAAAAAAAGATTTATAAATAATAAGATTTATTTTTTCCATCATATTTTAATAAATGGCACATATGTATGTTAAAAAACAAAAACAAAAAACTTAATATGTAACAAAACAAAAACTTCATTTAAAATCATATTAAGAATGTTTTCATCATTATTCGCTGTCTGATAATGTGCGAACCCGATTGTGGATTGGTGCAAGATCACTTTCATCACTTGAAGATAAAATTACGTCATCAGATCTACATGGTAATGCTTCTTCAGGAACTTCAGTGATTTTTTTTTTTGACAAGGTAGTCAGTAATCAAACTCTGTGATGGCACTAGTTCTTTGTAGAGTTCTCTGTAGCCAGACATACAAAATTTCAGATCACGTTGGAATTTTTAAGGCGCGTTCTACATCATTATCATTTTGAATAAAAAATTTGCCAATTTACCGGAAAGTTGAAGGCCTTCCCGAAGTAATTTTTCGTCCAGTGGAGTAACATCTTCTTCCGGTTCAATATCTACTGTTTCCAAATCTTTAGTAATATCTACCATACTTTCCAAAATATCATCATCATTTAGGGCTTCGTCCACAAGCAAAATTCTTCTATATCATGCTCGCCAAAATCATCAAAAACCTTCCCCACCTATTTCCTTAGCAATTGAAATAATTTCTGATGTTACTATTGCTCAATTTGATTCGTTTTCCTTTTGATACGCATTCAGGCCAAGCAGCTTTCCAACATGCATTTAAAGTTTGTGATTGTATTTCGGCAATTGCTAATGCAACATGATTTACACAGTTCAAGATATTAAATTGTTTCCAAGCTTCAGTAACTGTTATTGTTTCGGATTCCAGTTTATCGAAAATGAATTGGAAAGTGAATTTTACATAATATTTTTTAAATGTTGAAATAATTCCCCTGATCTAATGGTTGAATTAGGCTCGTTGTGTTGGAGGGGAAAAAGCTACCTTTATATTTGGATGTTCTAAGATTGGATGACCTGGCGCATTGTCAAGAATTAATAAGATCTTAAATTCGAGACCCATCTCATTCATATAATTTTCAACTTCGGTACGAAGCATTTATTGAACCATTCAGTGAAAATAGCCGTTGTTACCCAGGCCTTCTTGTTAGCCATCCAATGTACGGGGCAGTGTATTTAAGTCTTTTCCTTTTAATGCACGTGGTTTTAAAGATCGATTTACAAGCAGCGGTTTTAACATTCGATCGCCAGATGCATTGCTGCACAGCAATAAAGTAACTCGATCTTTAGCAGCTTTAAAACCACTGGGCAGTTTTTTCGGACTTTGCAATGTAAATACGGGTTGGCCTTTTTTCCAAAAACAATCCTGTTTCATCAGCATTGAAGACTTGATGAGCGCAATATTCTCCATCTTTAATAATTTAGCTAACTTTTCAGGATATTTTCTAGCAGCTTCTTCATCTGCAGAAGCCACCTCACCTTTTATTTTTAGATTATGAAAGAATGTCTTTTTTAAAACCAGTTAACCACCCTGTGCTGGCAGAGAATTGTGGATTACTTTCACGTGAAGATGTAGATGGCTCTGATTCTTTTAACCCTTGTAAAATTTAAGGGCTTTCATCTTGATTAAATGTCCATCTAACGGAATTCTTTTTGAGTTAAATCTTCAATCCAAATTACGAGAGCCTTTTCAGTTTTTTTTCTATTAAAGTGTGTCTCTTGAATATGATGAAATTTTAGAACTCAAATTTGTACCAGATCTGACTGATTTTCTTATTGCCGCTTCATTTTTTTTTTTATTGCTCTTATAGTAGATTCGCCTAAATGAAAACGTTTACCTACTGCTGTTGATCTTTCTCCTTTCGCCAAGCAATCGAGAATTTTAATTTTGGTTTCTAGCGAAATTGCACTTCTTTTTTTGTTTTTTAATATTGTCACACATTTTCTTTAAGAGGACTAAAAATTATAGAAAACTTAATGTACAATTACGCACTAAAAAAAATAAAAAAAAAACTTTACAATTCACTTTGAGTAAATTTATCTTCCGGTTTTCGGTAGTAACCTTTTTTTCACAAAGTTTTGTTTTCTAATAAAGGAGAAATTATTTCGTTGTATTGATTGCGTAATAGTAGAGTTGTAGTTGTTATTCTTATTCTGTTTTCAGAAAAGTGAATCACAAAAAGAATTAAATATGAATAAAAATTTTTGTATTGATTGCGTAATAGTAGAGTTGTAGTTGTTATTCTTATTCGTTTTCAGAAAAGTGAATCACCAAAAGAATTAAATATGAATAAAAAAATTTTTTTCTTGCCATAAAAAAACCGCATAACTCTAAAATCGCATAAAAACCGCATAAAAGAGAACCAAGTATATATATATATATATATATACATCATTTATATTACATAAATATTTGTTATTCATAGTACATGAGTACATTGTTAAGAAGGTTGATTCATTTTACTATTAATATCACTGTGAGTATTAATTACATTCTCCAGCAATTAATAATTACTGTGACAAGAGGCTTGTGGTAACTAAAGTATGATACGGGATTTACGAATCGTGAAAACAGCACATCAATGATTGTACCACACCTAATCGTCCCCAGTATTTTACCAGAATCAAAATCCAAACTATGCTTTCATTTTAAAAATTGCTCTAATCTCAATCCTTCATCTTTATCAAAATCAAAATTGAAATCGCCACCAAATATGAGTGGGAGTACATGATACTGTTTCCCCAGTAGTTTAGAGCCATCTTTTGTATATGCTAATAATGTCTCGTGGATATAACCTATAGTGTCAGTAACATTCAGATTGACAGAAATTTAAATTGTAGGGACAACAATGGTTTTACCGTAAGGTAAAATGCATTTCGCAGCACACACATATCTCCCAAATTAGATTTACATAGATTAACGTATTGAGTATCTCTACTCACAACATCTTCATGATCGCCAATAAATTTATGTTGAGAATCGATCACGTTTTGTTAGATGAAGATCCCACCCTCTCGATTAATACTTGGTCCTCCGTACTGTGTTATAAGTTTAAAATTTTCAGTTTCAACTAATTCCTCATTGCAAAGCCATGTTTCTGATAACATGAAAATGTGTGAGATCACGTGCATGTGTCCGGAAACTCTGGCAGTTGAGAGAAAAGAGAATCGTATTCCCTCCATTCATTTTACTGATCATGTTTTGATCAATTGTAATTAGACGAACTGTAAAAGGCTTGGTAAACTCATTTCGTAATAGAAGCATCGCTTCATTGTTTCATCTGCCGTAGTAAAAACGTTGACACCCATCAGTAGGTACAATATGAAGTCCTTGAGCCATGAACCTGGATAAGGCTAAGTGGACCAAAGGATGTGAATGTGAATTGTTGTATTGGTTAACAATTTCATCAAATTTGCCTCCTTGCGATTTGTGAATTGTGAAGGAGCAGGCTGGTTTCAACTGGAAATGATTTCGCTTAGCACAAATCGGTCTATTTCGGTTAAGAGAAACTGTTGCATATCTACGGCTGATACAAACCATTTCTCTACCGAAAGAAATATCTTCTGGCATTTCTTCTGTCTTCCCAGATTTCCTCTCTGACCTAGGTGTAGTGGTATCTTCATATAAGCCAGTAAGAACCTCCAGACAGAGGTGATCACTTTTGTTTACTGTCCGGACACTCTGTCCGGAGGCTGTTACTGTCTTATGAAGATACCGCTACAAAGGGAATATTCTAATGGAGTATATTGGTTTTGTGTTGTTGAAAAAAGTTTATTTTTGACAATCATGCTTTGTTACTTTGCTGTCTCACCAGCGCAAAACAGTATTAAATATATACCGCCAAATTCGGTACTTTTCAGTTGTTATAGTCAACTTCTTTGTCAAAAAAGCTAAGGCATGAAGTGTTGTTTGGCCCGAAAACCATTTAATAATTTTTAAGGCTTGGTTTTAAAAATATATTTTCCCGTAATTTCCCATAGATAACAATTAACGGTAATTTTTGAAAACAAAACTGCATAAATGATTTCTTTGTAAGGTTATTAGACGAAAAACAAAAACTTAACACATAAGCAATTTACTAACAACTAAGCAATTTAAACTTTAAACAATTTACACTTGGAAAAAGTTCGGTGCGCGGTATTTTTTATAACAACGAAGTTATTAAATGTTTAAATAGAATTTTGAGTATTTTATGAAAAATTGCAAAAAATTCTTTGTCAGAAAAGGGGGCGTCAGGTTATTTATACTGAATGTTCTAAAGAGAGAAAAAAATCTCTTCAGTTTTTTCCTTATAAACCGAATTTAGAATATTAATTGATATTTCCTTCCTAAGTTTCTTTCCGTACTTAGGCAAGACATCAACCTTTTTATTTCCTAAAATTCCAGTATGGCTATGAACAAAAGTAAAAGATGTAAGGATATTAGTGTCCTTAAGAATTTTAATATTCTTTTGAATGTCCACAAGAACGTTATTGTAAGACGAAATGTTTTATATAGTTTCTAAGGAAGAAAAAGAATAAAAATAGATCAAATATTTAAAAGCGCTTTTATGCTGCATGATCTATTTTATAACGTGATTAATATTTAAAAATTCGACAATAAAAACAGTTCCTTCATTATGAATTCTGGATTGATGATGTTCAGTTTTACTACCATTATCAAAAATTACAAATGCAAAAACACACGATAATTATTACCCTTCATTTGAAGAGCGTTCTTTGGAAACTTGAAATTACTCTGTCGGCGGCAAAAAGATGACTTTCGTCACCAATATGGGAGGGCTTTGGTAGTCTAGTGGTGAAGGTCACACGGATTAATGACTAAAGTGTAATGAGTTCAAGCCTAGTGTCGCTGAAGGTCCGCCGTGTAAGGGGTATTGCACATTAACGTGAATCAAATATCCTTCCCCTGGTGTGTGGAAAAAATGAGAAGGGTTGCCAGAACAGGTGTTACCCTCGTTATTTGATCATAGTAAAAAATAACGAGGTCCTTCGCCAAAACCCCTCGAGTAGCTGAATAATGTGACGCGTTAATATTTATTTATTCACTCGCTTACTCACTCACACCTACAGTCTGACGAAATGGTGGAAAGATATCGCAGGATATTTTAGAATAAGCTGCCCGTTTACATTTCTAAAATGCAGACTGATTGAGATGTGCACATACCTTTGCTTCTCCTGACAAGTGGCTTTACGTACAACTACCTGGGTATCCTCCAAGAAACTAATGGGTCAAAATCTACAACTTTTATCACGTGATCTATTTGGGAGATCGAGTGATATACCTTTCAAAACATGCACTTTGCAGACAAGTTTAGATATTAGCCATCGTTTTCCTCTAGATATAATTAACTTATTAAGCGACCAGATGAAGCACCATATCATGACAGAAATCTACAAAACATAATTTCAAAGAAGAACATCATTACTCGTTTTACACCCTGGTAAGACGTTGAAGATTCAATCCAAAATAGCAGCCTCGCTGGGAAGACCCGTATACCGTCGTTAAGATTTTGCACGATATAGTTGCTCAAATTCAGAAATCGCCGACATCTAAGCCAAGAATTTTACATTTCGACCAAATAGTTTGTGGCCAAGTAAACCTTGAGGACAGAAGATTTACCCTGCTGACAAGAACATCACTTAGTCTGTATGTATTCCTCATCATAAAGTCTTTTGGAACATTACATCCTGCAGTATTTAAAAAAGAGCAATGTTACGAAAATTTCGTGAAATTTCTTTAGAAAAGAACTCAAAAACGCACAATAAAAGGCGTAAGAACTCTAATAGTTATTACTTCTCTAGTTGCTTAATGGTTATTGATTATGTAAAACACACGGATAACAGCTCAATGTCATTTTTATTTTCACAAAAGCTAGAGATAAATTAAAAAAACTACTCTAATGTCGCCATTTGTGACTTAATTTTCTAAAATACATGAGAACAAAGATAATAATCAGACACAGGATTAATCTGACACTTTTGGATGACTGAGAAAAAAACGGAGCCAAATTGTGGCAAAGGATTTTTGTTATTATTATTATAATTCTTTTTAAGCTTATATGTAATGTAATGACAATATTTCATCAAGTTGGTGATAAATAAAAGTGTACCTGAAATAGTATCCAATTAAATAAAAATAATCATAACCGATGAATAAATTGCGTGCGCGTTGTGTGCGTTTCAGAAAAATAGATTTTAAAAATGTACTTGCCAAAAATAAGAAAAGTCAGTATCAAATGAATATTATAACTCTCCCTTTTAAATAAATTTCTACGTTAAGACAAATTCTGAGATTTTTTTTTCCCCTATAAGACATACGTCTCTTTAATTACAGTTAATATGAAACTGTTAAATTCAAGTATAAATTTAGCTTCTCCTTCCTCTCCAAATCATACGAAAAGGAAGTAAATTATTCTTTTTGATTATACTGCTCAAAATAATTAACCCCACATTCCCAAAAAAATTAAAGAACAGGATCTGAAATGCAGCACACAATGAATATATTGAATCCTTAATTTTAATAATCTAATTTTCTTGCGTGAATTATACCTTCCACAGAAATTATCTCTGGAGCATACTCCAAATTGACTCCCGATGTAGAATCACCTTCAAAAATTTTTCAAGGAAGCTGAATCGAATAAAAGAAAGAGTTCAGAGTTTTTTTTTTAAATGGATAAAATACTTTGGCATTTTTTTTTATTGATTGGAGAATAATTACCTTTAAAAAGAGATAATAAGTCCCTGTTCCTCCACATCTCTCATCAATACCTCATTTTAATAAATTCTTTTACCAAAAACAATGAAATTTAAAAAAAAAAAGAAATCCTTCACGTTTAAGAAAAACACCCAATTTTAAGTTATGATTAGCTATCAAAAGCAGAGAGAACAAGAGATTTAATAAGAAAAATTTTATACTCAAGCAAATGAAGGTCAATAAAATAAAGATTGTCAGAATAAAATCATTATAGCATCAGGAAATAGAAAATTCACCGCCCGAACTAAGAGGCATCCGATTTTTAGTGTTCACCATTATTTGCAAGCTCAAAATTTTGTATATATAATCTATCGCTCGCAATTGTTTTTCTAAATGTTTCATTGTGATAATGGTGAAAATGTGGTTTAGCTTAACTCTTAACGCGATTATAAAGATTGCCAAATTGGCTTGTTTTTATTGGGTTTCTCGGAGACTAAATTAATGTAGAAGCTTTTTTTCTTTCAAATGATGGTAAGGGTAATTACCATTGCAAACCTAGTACATTTTCAGGGAGATGGTATCACTTCATAGTGTGGCACAATATAGGAGGCCAACATAGGTCAATTCCCATAATGCATTTGGACCCCGAGTTTTCCTTCACAGAACGAGGCACCTTGGTTTCCGACGTTGCTAAATCGTGCCAGGAATTTAATTTTTCCGAGAACTCCTAAGCCAAACAAGCACTTTAGGGATCTTTACCATGCCGCGTAATCGTACGATACGGACGTTGCCGATTTTTTGCCACCACCGAAGTCTACCGACTTGGGCTGGTGTTCGAACCCTCTAACTTAAGCATGTTAGGCCAGCGTCTAACCAACTATGCAACCTAAACGGCTAATGCAGACACTTTGCAGAGAATTAATGAAAAGCATAAGATAAAAAAAATTACTGATCTATTTGACCGATGTAAAATGTGGCAATTTATCACCAAAACTAAATTCATTACCAAGGGCGTGCTTAAGTTTCATTGGAACGTCACGATATTTTATTTTTTAGCGTTACTCTCTCTTTAGCGGAACATATTTTAAATTATTTCAATTTCAATCTCAATCTAGATTCCAAGAGTCGATGTTTCTGATAATTCATTTAAGAAAGACACTTTTAAAATGATCCATGTCGAAGGGTATCATGCAGTTTCCCTTAGTACTGGTCTATATATTATATCCAAATTAGCTAGACTTGGTCAGAGGAAACAAATATGTCTCCAGTGGATACTCTCGCATGTGGATGTGCCTGGGAACGAGGCAGCTGATGAGCTGGCTGTTATAGGGGCTGGGATCTCCCTAACCCCAATTCATCTGTATTGAGCCATTTGGAAATTCATTTCCTCCACAGTGCTAAAATGAATTTGACTTGGCGAAACCCTCCTGCTTACCACTGGTACGCAGCTAAGAGTCCTGGCCTATCTCTACAGTGCAGGAGTTCCAGGGCTCTTCAGACGGCCTTGGCACGCTTTAGAAGTTGTCACTTGCGAGGTATGACCTTTGTCCAAGGGGCTAAGTCTTTTTTACCTGTCCCTGCTTCTCCTATTGATCTTCTGGAATGCTGGGTCATTTCCCTGGGATAGTTGTTTGGAGATCAAGACCTGGTGTCTGACATTATTATGCGGAAAGGTCAAATGGACTTGGTATAGACTTTTCTGCTCCAAGGGGATAAGAAACACACACACAACAACACTTTTAAAATATTAACAGATTAACAATATGTTTTATATATTTAAATGCATAAATTTTTGCTGTAAGTTCCCATTCATCAAAAGAAGTAACTATCTATATCAGAGGTACTCAACCTTTTTTTCCACCATACCGAATACATATGACAAATATTTCAAGCGTTATTAGCATTAGTTTCAATCATATTTATAAACTCCATAAGACCAATACAATATTGAACACTTAAAATGTGGAAAATTGATTACAAAAATATTAAAATTCATGTTTAGCTTTTAATAATATATTAATCTCTATCAAAACACATAAAAAACTTCTTAGTTTTTATGCATTTTTACTGTGTTCTGGGGCATTTTCGGTTTTCTTTTATTCATGGCCATACAAGCAAAACAAATAAACAAAACTGCTAAGCCATTTGATAGTTTGATTTGTTTTCTTTTGACAAAAACCCCTCTCTTATTTTTATTTAAAACATTAACTTATCAAAGGCAGATTGGTAGCAAAGAAGAGTTTTAGCTGAATTCCAATCTGAGAAACCAGTATTATTCGTCTATAATTAAAAATCTGTTTCACGCATAAGAGGTTCACTACTCCAGTTCATTCCCTATTTCATTGTTATTTGTTGTTACTAACCGTTACAGTTACAAATAGGAAGAAAACAATTCTTGCAATTCGCACCCGTACGACATCGACAGCAAAATTGGTCGATTTGAATGCTTGATTGCGAGGATTTCCCGCTAAATTGTTAATACATTGTTCTTAAATAATTGAATTTTTTAGGGCAATGGGCCAGAAGTGGGCCACTCAGAAAAGCCCGGTGAACCACAGGTTGAGTACCGCTGATACATAGCGTTTGCCAATACACAAAGTATAATACAAAATTCTACCCATGTTGCCAATATTCAACATTTAATATTCACAAATAAAGAATCAGTAGTCCAACAGTAGTTTTATGAAACTTTTAATGTGCGCAAGTATTTTACATTCATATGTGAGCATATACATGCCAGTGATTCATAAAACTGATGCAACAAATTTCAATAATGTCAGATTAGATTATTAGATAACTTTATGACATATTGTTTCCAGCGATGAATCTCGCTTTTGTTTAACTAGTGATAATTGATGAGTACGTGGTGACTTGAAGATCGAACCAATCGCGCTGTAACTCTTGAGTGTCCTATGGCACGTCAACGTGTTAACATGGATAAAAGTGTCATTGACATGATTATTTTGTTCCCCTGAGTGTGCAACAGAGGCACGAAGATAACACAATTAAGTTTTGCTGCCGATAGTATCTTTCTATCTTCAGTGCTACCAAAATAATTTTTCCGACAAGTCAATACCCAACAATCATCAACATAATAAGGAAACATTGTATCGTACCTGTACGCATCCTTGACGAGTAATATTTCCAGATCTCTTACCCATAATATTTGTGGGACTTCATTCGACTTCGCATTCTTTATATGTTCCAATCTCAACCTTAGGACGAATTGTGTGTTATAGTTGAAAGAATGCAGTTATTTTTCTTCAGGACACCATCTACGTATTTATTTCTTTTATGTTTTGAAGAAATACTGTTTGCACAGTCACAAGTTTTACTTCTTACTGACTACCCAGTATATTCAATCCCTGTGAAAGATAATTTGTTTAAAAATCTTTTCATATATGTTTACATGTATTCTCTATATGTCAAACAATTTACATCAAATGACATCTAAGACGTTTACATACATATACACCGTCAATCCTAAACATTATGAACACCTCTACATTTTTCAATGAACTCCTCTGGGTGACATGGAGGGCTACGTGATTATAAGAGAATGGTATTTAGCGCTGCCGGAGAATGTAAGCTATCATTATTGCACTTATTTTTGCGAGTGAGGTGAAACTTGGCTGGTCTGAGGTAATTTGAAAAAGGACAGACTGTAATAGTCCGAAGAGACTTGAAACGAGTATCTCCGAAGGAGCACGACTAGTTGGTTGGTTGTGTTCTGATTTTTTTAGTGTTTGTGTAAAGTGGATAAATAACATTGAAACCAGAAATAGATACCTAGCTGTTGTACGTCTATGTATCCTCATAAAAAGGACGTTGGAAAATGCCCCGCTTAGAAAAGCAAAATCTACGGCAGACAGTGGATCAGTTGACAACCCAATACGATGCAGGTCCAATTACAAATGTTTCGGAACGCACAGTTCAGAGAACACGGTTTGAAAGGGGACTACACAGAAGACGTCCTACTCGTTGGCCTCTGCTGACCAAGCGTCATTGCCAATCACGCCTAGAGTGGGCTCAGAAACATTGAGACTTGACCATAAATCAGTGAAGAGAGTTTCCTGTTTGGATGGATCCTAATTTTCCATTCATCACATCGGTAGTTGTGTCAGGGTCCGCCGTCTTTCATAGTCGAACAGTTGCTCTCTCCATGTAAACAGACTGCTGATGTTGCTATTTTGCTTTGGAGAACGTTATCAAGGGTGGCTAAACCTTTAGTTCTGATAGAAGAGACCGTGAAAGTAGTAGACTATCTGAGAATAAATGCGGATCTGTTGCACTCCTATATGGCATCTGTTTTCCAAATTGGAAGTGGGATCTTCTAGCAGGACAGAATCACATTTCAAAGATGTATAATTGTGTTAGGAGGGTTCGAGGAGCAAAAGATGTATTCTAATAATTAATATCTTGGCCACCTAATTCGGTGGTCCTTAATCTGATAGGACTGGTTTGGGTTTTCAGAGAAAGGCAGATCAGAGAACAAATTTCTTCATGAAAGTGGTGCAACGTGTTACTGAGAAGATGTTCATAATGATTTGGCTCTCCGGTGTACAAAACATATTATATACAAAACATAGTGTGATAATTAATTTATAATTCACTTCCCTTGCGGGATATAACCACAACTTTATCTCGTAAAAATCTCCTTCGTTAATGTTTCTAAAAAAGATGACGCAATCTTGCATCATCCACATATTCTGACCACTCGCTAAAGTCTTAACAGGTAACCATATGATTCTAAAAGATTCCAATAGGGAAAACCTGTAAAAACTGAGATCTCTAGAGTGAACAAAGAATATTTTTGTAAAATATCTTGAATGCCCCGTGTGGTTGTCCAAATGTATTTGTTTAGCTGTGCTTAGAGATGTCGTTTCATGTTTGTGTAAAATTAATGTACAACTAAAAAGTCCAAGCCTCCTCATTCTTTCAATGACTGTAATAATCCAATGAAAACAAACTCCTGCAGAAAAATATCTTTTATAAAAACGAATTATGAAATTAAATTTTTTTTTGGTAGTGTTTTACGAAATTATTATTTTTGCTCTTGCATTTCCCTATTTATTTTCGACCAGAAAAATTTGCTACTAATAAATAATTTTATATCTGTAATTTCTCTGAGTAAAAATGGAAAAAAAATAATTAAATATTCCCTTTAATATATTTTCTTTATAATTTATAATAATTTGAATATTTAATTTAAATGTGTTTATTTGAAAAATGTAAACCTTTACTCCTAAAACACCTAATATTCTATAAAGTAAGGATAAAAAAGGAAGGAGTAAATTACAACGAAATTTTATTGATAACATGATCTAAAAAATTGATAGTATCATTTTACAATATTTAATGCACACTGTTGAATGTGTTATGTACTTAAAAAATAAAATATGAAAATAAAAATATAAATAAGCTTTTGTAACACATATTGGTCTTATATAAATATCAAATAGTACTTTTATTCGTGTTTCATAAAAGAACCTTAAGCTTTTTTTTCCCAACATATTTGCCTTAAGAATAACTCGCATTGTATAGCAAAATATATTTTTACGAGTTGTATTTCTTTCCTTTTTTTATCTTCCCACGCAGTATTTTCACATGTTCAAGAATCTGCATAGTAAACGCGCGGACTTAATTTTTCTTTCCATTAAACTTAGTATCGAGTTATTTCAGCTTTTCCCATCGCTTTTCTATCCGTTAAAACGCTCCAAACACTCGAAATTTTTGTGCAATATATGTATTCAATGGTACTTTAAAATACTTTGATTAATGATTTCCTTACTCATGTTCTATTCAAATAAGGCGATTTAGACATCAAACATGAAATACTGTAAAAAAGAACGACAGAAAAACCCTACTTCAAACTTTTGTCCAAATCAAAAAGGAAGCTTTTCCCATCCATTAAAATTGAAAATTATATTTATGCATAACCAATTTCTAATGAAATACATTTTTAACTTATATTATATTATAATAAAAATACTTAAACGATTTCTTTTCTTTATGTGTACTAACTAGATTGGGAATATTCTATTGTTTATGATGTTTATAGATATTTTTTAAAATAAAATAGTTTTACAACGGAAAGCGTATCTTTTACCATCTGCGTAAATAAAAAATCAAAAGAAGAAACTTTCCAAAAAAACACCTAAGACATGTAAGAGAATATTTTCCAGAAAAAATAATTGAGACTAAGTGGATAGATGTACTAAGATAAATGAAATAGAGGGAAGCCAATAAAGATAGGGAACAATTGATCGACATAAGAGGAAGTGTGTGTATGTGTGTGCGTGTGTGTGTATAGTAACAAGAATTCAAATTTTCTGAATATTTTCTTTCATTTTGAAAACGTGATAGTTGCATTTTTAAGGTAGTAAAAAAAGAAGAAGCAAACATTTCTAAAAAAATATTTTTAATCCTTATACATTGAATAGTTTTATATCAATAGCAACAAAAAAACTTTTAAACCAGAAAAATCTTTCGGGTTATTTATTCCCTATTTGCTAGAGATTTAATATTTTTCAATGATTTTCCTTTGAATTAAATAGGTTTTCCTCAATATTAAATAATTTTAAACCAAAAGGGTTTTTGTGATTAGTACTTTTTAATAACCACCTAAACTTAAAATTACATTTTAAATAAATAACGAAAAGAGTTTAGGCTTTAGTTTTTAATAACTTAAATAATTATTTTAAAAGAATTAAAACTAAAAAAATGTATTCATTTATGTAATTTTACTAAAAAACTGTGTTACAAAAATCAATATTTCTTTTTTTTAATTAGGACTTAAATTTAAGTAAAAATTTTACAAATATCTTACTTTTAAATTTTAATCAAATGAAAATATTTTAATCCTTTATCTACCGCATTTTGATTTACTGCAGTTTTTCCATGTAACATTTTTTTGTACTACACTGAACATTAAAGGATATACATAAACAAAATACTCATCTTTTTGGGAAATTTAATTCGTTAGAGCTATTTAATTAATTAAAGATATTCAACTGCAAATTAATTATATACACTGTTCACTTAAAATAAAGAGTCAAGTCGTTTTCTAAGGTCTTCATTAACACACAAAAAAATAAGACACTTAAATTTTGACATTAGCTACTTTTTCGGAACAAAAGTGACAATCTTCACAATCCGATCAAAATGTCAGCTAAAAACGCAATTTCTGCTATAATACTATCGCCTTCCCCGCTAAAATACTCATCATAGAACCCGTGCTGCCATATATCTTGGAATAAAGGATTTAAAAGAATATTCCTGCTAAGTATCGTCAAAATATTCGTAAAATTGGTTATTTTATTTAACTTGAAAGTGAGTGGTACTTATAAGTACTGTCGGTAGATAAAGGGTTGAAAAATAGAGAAAATATATAGGGGAAAAGGGAAGCATTTAATTACAAAATGTTTATTATTTGCACAAAAAAGCTCAAAAATAACAATATCTAACAAATTAGCAATATCAAATTTACCTTTTCATGTTTAGTAAACAAGACTTAAGAAACAGGAAATGTATTTTCATTTACTCTTTTTTTTCATTGAAAAAAATCTGTTAAGTTAGTCTTCTAAAAAAAATTCTTATACAAAAAATACTGAAAGATAGAGTATGCCACTAGAGGCTCACATGTTTGCCTCCTTGCTTTTCTTTTGGGTTATCAGACGCGGGTGTATCAAGTTGCTGTACAAAAGCAGGTCAGAAGAGTGTAAAAATGGCTAAGTGAAATAAAGTTGTTACTAGAAAAGATTTTGAATGCCCACTATTCAGTTATCGATTATTTTTTTTGCCAAATAAACCTACTTTTCAAACAGATGTATCATTGTAATGTTTCCAAGAACGTTATATAAGACATCACTATTTTTCAAAACCAAATGTTTGGTTTTTTGATGAAGTAGCTACACCGTAGCCATAAATATTTGTGAGGAAAAAATATTCTATTTTTGTATTTTCCTAAAGCAGCCAATTGATAAATTTCATAGAAATTGTTATAAAGTATGAAAGCCTTATCACATTGCAATATAAAAGAGACTTCTTTAAAAAAAATTGAAATCATCAAAAGTAAATCTGCTTTGCTTTTTGTGACTACATCATGTAAATGCCCAATTGTAATAAATTGCATTTGTCAAAAAAATAAAAATTTGGGAAAATGCATGATTTTAATTAATTGTAATAGTAATAAAGCCTACTAAAGCCCTTTAATTTAGTTGCGTTTTATGTACCTGGAAAATTTGTAAATGTTCTGAAAGTCTGGATAGTTGGACTGGCAGGAAATGATTTCTTGAATTAACAAGGAGGTTTGAAATAAAAACAAATAGCAAAGACCCCTTAACACATAGACCTACAAACTGGAACATAATAATGATGCTGTGAATTCAAACCTTCAGTATGTCTTCAATAAAAAAAATTGCAGATAAGAATCAAACTAAAATTAGCATCCTTAATCAATGAATGTCTGATCCAGAAACAGCTGCAATCCTGTCTTTAGCTCTTCAAAATTATGTAATAAATTACTCAAATACCTACTTTTAAAAATTTCCCATCACACCTAAGAGGAGGACGCTGTGTCAAACTTAAGACAGAAGCATACCTAAAAACTTATGTAGCTGAAACAAGAGACCATGACATTAGAACAACTCCTTTTATCAAAATCAATACCAAGTTTTCACAAAAATAGGAGATTAAGGTGCTTTATTTTAATAAAAGTGCGGAATAACTTCATAAAAAAAATATGCTTAGCACTAGGTCTACATATGTGTTAAAATACTCGATAATATCTTTTTTACAGCTTTATTTAAGAAAACAGGAGTAAAATTACAAAATATTGCTAATATTACAAAAAATACGTTTTTTGAGCTTTTGGCCCAACTAATATATATTTTGAAGTTACATATTTCATTTTTTTTATAACCTTATATTCCAAACTTCACATTTAGAACAACTTCATTACAACATTAGTGAGTTAAATTAATATTAAAAATTGACAAAAATAGTGAAATCTTGACATTTCTTTCAATTTTTATGTCAGATATGCAAGCGAAAAATATTTTTATTTGAATGTTTTTCGTTGTTTTTCGTTGTCTTAGGCAAATAGTAGCTTTTCAAGGGTACAAAAATGTGGAATTTTTTTTTCTTTCTACACAATAAGCTTTTATTAAAAACTCTTCGGGCACAGAATTTTGTGAATATCAAACGAATAAAAAGGTTTCAGAATTTTGAGCATTGGGTTTGCTTGAGATTCTTCTAAAAAATAACGGAAAAGCGTATTTCTTACATACTCGTAATTCGATATGGCAAAAGAAACACACACACACACAAATATTAAAATATAAAACAATACTCCTACAAGAAAAGCACCTTTTCTCTCGTGTGAGTCAAAAGAGATAAATATATAACCAAATAATAATCCTTTTTTAAAGCTTTTAAAGCGGTTATACATAGTTCCATTGTTTAATCAATAACATTTATTTTTTTGTATTTTTTTTGTTTTAAAGTAGACTTCTTTTTTCCAATGTAATTGATATTTATCTTTGAAATATTATACAAGTTTTATTTTATTTTCGTAGGTAGTAATTTCCGGTTACTTTTTCAATCGTAAAATGTTTATCTATAAGACATTCGATATTACTAGTTTATATCAGCAAGGAATTTCTTGCAAATAGTAAAGCAAAGAAACTTTTCTTGAGGGAAAAATTCGCCTAAGAATTTAATATCACCCAGAAAACCGGAATTCATTTTTTTCTTTCTGTATTTATTATGTAACGTATGTCATTTTATTTGTAACATGAGTTTGTTCATAGAATTTAAGAAATATACATTTAGCTTTATTGATTGATATTTTATTAAGGTTGAGTTTCGATGCATGATAACGAATCTCGTAATTATTTAATCAGTCAAGTACTGAAGATAACTCCTCAATTGCCACCCTACGCTCTAAACTTTCCCACCACACCAACGTGAGAATTTAAAGCCTTGATAAGCCTTAAGGTATCCGACTACGTTCGGAACCATGATTTAAAAAAAGCACATAAATGGATACTTTTCATGATATTTAGTGTCCCTTAGATTAGAATACTTGTATAAAATTGTTTTAAGGACATTTTGACAAAAACAATTATTTAAATACTATATTTCAGCAAAAAATCAACTTAGAATAATCTTTTCTCCAAATGTTCTCTTTTTGTGAAAAAATTCCTCTACTATGATAATATTTTGCCTGTATATAGCTCAGACCTCTGTACAGAGGCTCAACTATAATTTTTGAAAAATTCACATTATTTTCAGAGTTACAACTAATTGAAATAATTATTGGCGTTTTTTTTCTTAAAATTTCTCCCCTCTGTTGTCGTAAAACATGGATAATACCACTTCTAAGTTATATATTTCAAAACTTCTAGCTGAGCCTTGTTTGAGCTATATACAGGCAAAATATTATTATAATAGAAACATTTTTCACAAAAGGAGACTATTTTGAAAATGGGTCATTCTATGTTCATTTTTTGTCAAAATATTGTACTTAAATAATTTTTTATTGTAATACTATTCTTAAAACAATTTTATATACATTTTCTAATCTAAATGACACTAAATATTATAAATATTATCCATTTATACGCTTTTGTAAAATCACAGTTCCGAACGTAGTCGGATACCTTAATGTGCATCAACTTCTACGGTGAGTCTTTAAATATGCATATGGTAAAAAAGTCACCTAAGGGAAAAAATGCTTTAACTAGTTTTTATTTGTTTATTTTTATTACTTTAATAATTAAACAAGAAGTGAACCAAAAATCATTAGAATAACAATTACAATTAAATCAGTTATACAGATAGACTGACTTATTAATTTTAGCAACATTTATTTTAGGACTAAAACACCAGTATGTTAATCAAACGAGAGTGCAGGACTAAATATTTCTTATTCAATACAACTAGTACGAGTTCCCATAACTAAGACATTTTAAAAAGTTTTATTTCGCAGATTTCTACAAAATTGTTGCAAAGAACAATGTCACTCTTAAGCTCTTTCATAATCATTATGTCTTACCATGAAAAGTAAATTAAAATGATTCAATAATATAATAAATATAAAAATACTATACTTCTAAAATACAATACTTTTCTAAACTAAACTATGTGGCAGAACAATCCATATCGGGCCAAGACCTACTGTGCCTATTTCAGTTTCCGTCCTCTTGGGAGTTGAGGTCCATGAGCAGATGTTACAGCCAGGTGGTCAGTCTGACGCAAATCCCCCAGTGTTTAGTTCCCAAACAAGCTTCGTACTCTTTTATCGACCCACAGTAGGAAGGAAAATGTGAGCCAATCTTGCCCAGCCCGGGGGTTTGAAGCTCGGGCATGTGGTGTGTAAGTGCGAAACGCTACCACTTGGTCACTGGGCATCCAAACCCTTTTCCTTTTATCATATTATACACACTGACTTTTAACAATTACTTTTTACTACCTGAATTGGTTAAGCTGACATGCCCATTTTGGAAAATGCATAAAGTTTTTCATGTTTACTGTTAATTATATTGTACGAAGACTTAATTTTGTAGTATTACTAAGTATCATAAGTTTAATATCAGATTTAACACTTAATAAGGATACATTTTAAAATAGTTACATTAAATTGTTTATTCAATTCAAAAATTGATTTTAAATAATATATTAGTTTCATTGCACGTTTAAAAAGATCCAAATCGAAAAAATTATCAAAATACAATTTTTTTCAAATGACAGAACTTGAAAATCTTTTAACATTATACAATCTTAAGAAAAAGTAAACCACAGCAAATTGCACAGATAATTGTCTGTAGTTATGTGCTCTGATTATTTTTGTGGCCACGACAACAGAATGGTCCTCATCATCAACATCATAACGTACTTGCAGTTGGTGTTGTTGCAGACGAGTTATAGACTCAAGCCCTGATGTACCTAAGTCTCGTCGCGTAGCCGGGACTGTGTTGCTCAGTAATATGTTTGCAGTCTAAAGTCCAAATGGTGGTATGAGAGTTTGAAACGGGAAGTTGCATTCTCGTTTTTGTACTATGATTCGAAATTACAAGGTCCGTTGCTAAAAGCCTTCTTGGTGAGTGAAATGTTCATAAAATCAATTTGTGGTTACCTTTTATAAGTTTTACTAGAGCTATTCGTGGGAGCTTCCTTTTTTGAATATGTTCCTGTGATGTTCGTAGGGAGGGGGCGTGGTTAGGGGCTCAGTGGAAGGGGTTGAGTGGGATATTTGTGTTCCCACCCGTCTCAGTCTGAAACATATCGTTTTTGAAGCAGTAGCGTGCTTTTGCCGAGAAGGCGTATTTCTCTACCGATCGGTAGGTGATTGCAGTGCAACATGTGCCTTTCGTCGTCACGTTCTTGATCTGAAATGTATTTAATGTGGAATAATACTTACAGAGCAACAAGGAATGTCTCCACAGAAATGAAAGGACCTCCTCCGAAGACCGTTAGAACACCTGAAAATGTGGAAGGTGTCCGTGTGTCAATTCAAACCAGTATGTGACAATGATCCAACAATTCTTCTTATCCGCTCTCCAAGCATGGATCTTAACAACGTATGGTTACAAGATAGGGATATAACTCACAGTGTTTTTATGGATATTTTAAGAACAACCTTCCGCAAATGACTGATCTCCCTGCGAGTGGACGTAAACTGGCCTGCATGCTCACCTGATTTATCCCCTCCTTATTACTTGTTGTAGGGTTATCTCAAGTCCCTGGTTTACAAAGATCACTCCAATACCCTGTAAGATTTAAGGAACCACATCCAAGCCAAAATTGACAATATCCTCGGTCGATATGATTGAAAAAAAATGACTCAAAATTTTCGAAATCGAATGCATTTGTGCATTGATAATGGAGGGTAACATTTAACAGACATTGTGTTTAAACCTGCTTAAATTCAAATTTACAATGTTGTTTGGAAGGCCAAAAATAACAATAAAGTCATATGAAACATGTGTGTTAAATTGCGTTTTCAAAAAGGAACTTTCCACGTCACACCCTGTATAAGTGCAGAAATCATGAATTTCATAGAAGCTATTGTTTTTCATTCTTGTCTCAGAGGAGAAATTCAAACTTTCGGCTGTTGTTTCGAGAAGAAGTGGCTGAAAAATGTCACGACAAAGGGATATATCTACCAGAATCCATAGCTTGTCACATTATCGAGAGAACGGAATCTGGGCAAACAAAAAGAAAGTGAAGAATCACTCAAGGCATCCCCTTTTTTATTTTAAAGCACAGTGTCAAAGTTTCGAGAGAGTTTTCTACATAATTATGGTCACATCCAATTTATACCGAATCAATTTATCGCGTTTTCTGAACGAGCATGAATTCATTATCTTCTGTGATTGGATAATTATCAAGGATTTGCTTGAAAATAATATTCATAAGCCGAGCAAAAGCTGTTTACTTACGAAAATTTGGAAAGGAATGTGTTGTTTCCCGTCGATCCGGGAAAAGTGTTAACACCATAATTGCGAACGATATATACATACACAGTCTCTACACTCATGTTGTTTCCCAAAAGATAAAGAGCAAAACAGTCAATGTTTGACCGGGAAATTTCAAAAAAGTGTTACAAAAAACACCGTGGTTAATTGGTTAATGCGAACGACACATACACAGTCTGTATTAGCAAGTTCAAGGGAAGAAAAGAAAGCAACAAGAAAAAGAAATGATTGTTTACGTCACGTTAAAAAGCGACACGAAAAAGAAGTAAAATAATTCGTATGTTAGCAGCACACATTCTCTCCTTTTTTTAGCACGCTTTTATAAGTTTCCCTTGTATGCAACGGAATCTTTGAACTCGATTTTTACCCACTTTAAAAGGTTAGATTAATTCGAAATTTTATACACTTGTCAAGTACCTATGACAATACAGTAATTTCATAGTTTTGTTACATTGTCCTGAGCAGGATAATCTGGAGACAGGATAATCAAGATTAGGCGACTAATTCATTAAACCGTTTCCAGATTTTGTGATTAGTTCCATATACCATTTCCAGATTTGGCATCTAATTCTAGACTCCATTTCCAGATTTGGTGACTAAAAGATTAAGAATAATCCTAAAAGCGAAAACGCGTTTTTCTTTGCGTCAGCAATTTCTTATAATATAAGCAATTGCCAAGTCTTTTTAAAAAAGGAAATAAAAAAAAACTTGTGCGTTTGAAAAAAAGAATTCGTTTTAACTCAAGGATGGGCAAACTGTTTCGGTCGCGGGCCAAAAATTCAAAAAAAAAGTGTACGAATGAATGATAGGTAAAAAACTAACAATACATGCTTTTACTGTAGATCGAACTAAAAAATGAAAAATAAATTATAGTACAAAAAACTAAAAAACACGCTTTTTTGTGGTTAAACGAACTAAAAAGTAAAAAAAAATAATTCTTAATATAATATTAAAATGATTAACGAGAAAATTAATATCATTGTGTGTGTGGTAAAAGCGTGGGGTACTTTGTACTGCATTGTTACACTAACTCAGCATTTCGAAATAGAACTAGTAAGAAATTATAACAATTAATACCGAGAACTTCACGTTTTTACCACAATGATATTAATTTTTCTCGTAAATCATTTTATTCTTATATTAAGAATTATTTCTTTTAAGTTTCATAGGAGTATTTTTAGAAGTTAAGCAAACACAAAAATCCCACTTATTTTTAAGTACTAAAAGGAAAAATGTTTATATATTTTCCCCTTATTTTTATCTTATAATATATATCTCTGTAAAATAACTTTTAAATTTCAAATACATAACTTTATTCTAATTGTACATTCTGTCGCTAAAATAAACAGTGCGTTATAATATTTACGATGCGCATGCTATTTTCTAAAATAGTAGCCCCTTTGATGTATAAAACTTTATAGAATTATAAAATGTATCATATTCTTTAAACCTCACCTAATTTTTTTATATATCTTTTGTATAACAAAATATTTGAAAAATATTGAAATATTAAAAAAAATTTAATGCATTTCTTTATGTTTTAAAAAATATAACTTATGATTCTTTTATATAAAAATAGCTACAGTGTAATAAAGCTATATTTAATTTTATAAATCAACTTATTGTGTTAATTAGAACGTCTATTTTAGAAAATATCATGTACAACGTAAAACTTAATTAATACTTCTTACAGAAATGTTTCTTATTTTCATATACTTATAATTTTTTAAAGTATAATTATATTTTAAACATTTTACACTTTTTAAAACCTTATTCCTTTATAAATAATATGTAAAATAATCGAATCATTTAATTTTAACTTCAAAAAAATTACATCTAATCAAAAAATGTTTATATTTTCAGCTTTAGAGACAAATTAACATCCCTAAGTAAATTAAATAAATGTATGTTACTTTTCAGAATTACTATTTTTTACTAAAAATAGGAAATCTTTTCAACAAAAAGTGAAATTATTAATTTTTGGTGTACAGAATGAAAAAAGTTCAAACTTAGACGAGAACGAAAAGATGCATTTTAATTATTCAAGTCTTTTTCGAATTTCGCGCGGTACATTTCTATATTTTTAACAAAGAATAATCTTAAGTTTTTGTTTAGTGATGTATACGAATGAGAGAGATAACAAAAATATAACACTTACAATTAGTGTAATAAAATATACTAATTTTAAGAAAGGAAATTTTTTATTTCAATATTTATAGCCTAAGGATCTTCTGAGAATTGAAAGTAGACGTTTGATTACTCAGACAATATTGTTTTCATTAATCATACGATTTTCCTTACTTTTTATTGAGGTTTTATATTCAAATGAAAAAATTTAAATCTATATTTGGTTTTTAGAAAACCATCTGAATTTTAGAAATGCCATCTCTTTTATATCTATTAAGATAATTTTTTCTTCTATTTTTCCTGCATAATGATTTTTATAATTCTTATCTATTTTTAAAATATTCAAGTTTAATATTTATATCAGTGGGATAAGAGTAATATATTGATAGTGCTTTTTAAACATCTCTATTCACAGACAATAATTTAGATTTGTTTTTATAATTATACTAGTTAACTCTAAGAGCAAAAATCGGCTGAAAGTCATTTATATTTATTTATAAGAAGATCTCATTGGATTCTAAATGGAATATATATATATATTTTTAAATTCTGTTCATCGTCTTTCTATGTTGTTTTTGCAATACATAACCTTTAGTTTGAAATATTAAAGGAAAGAAAAAAGTCTATCTATAATTTAAATTAAGCTCTAAACTAAATCACTGAAAATTTTACATCAAACTAATGGCTTATTTAAAACGAAGATTTAATAAAGGTACTCTGTAAAAGATGAATTTCTTGGATTTCAACCTTTCACACAATTTATAAGTTTTTAAAAACGCCCACCAAATTTTCTTAATTGTTTATAAAAGTAAAATACATTTATACTTTTTTGAAAGTTTTTAAGCATTAATTTTGTACGGACGCCCCCTCGGGTGCCCTTCTCCAAGATTATCAACGTGAGCTAGAGGTGTAGGTATAAATGAAGAACTAGAAGCTGCCATAATCTTAATATTACTTTATTAAGATCTTAACTTAAATCAATAACAGATTAGGTAATAATATGATATGTGAGAGAATCTACGGTGGCTAAACACACAATACATAATACCGAAATAACGTAACCCGGACCACTATCAATAACTAACTCGCCTAAGCTCAATTTCAATGTAAACACAGATCTGAATATTAAAATGGTAACTCCTACCTCAATATCCAACGAAACATCAATCTATCTAATCCTAGCTGAAGTTGCGGTTCACTGGCGTGCAATTGTATTCACCTTGAATAAGGGCTCTCTGTCACGGGTAACTTTTCGAAATACTCTTCACATTAGAAACACGGACTATCATAACACTCTCCAAATGCACCCCACTTATTCTAAACTTCTGTTATTTAAAAGCTTCCTAATTTGTATCTTTCCTTCACGTTTACTTCTCTGGTTGGAAGAGAATTGTCATTTATTCTGGCCTCAAAGATCCCAAAAGGACATGTTAATGAAACAACGCGTGAGCCCGTCACAATTTCTATAAAAATTTTCAATTATTTTCAATAACTGTAAGTGGAAAGCTTGGACTCTGTAACAAAAAAATTTCTGGGTTTTCTTAATGAAAAAAATGAAAATGCAAGAACTTTGAGTGCATGAATTAAAATTTTTAAAAAATCAAGTCAACTATCATTAAAGTAAGTACTTAGTGCTGTATGCTTATTTAAGCAAAAATAGTTAGCTCTTAACTTTTAAATTTTAACTCATTATGGGTTTTTTTTTTTTTAGTTAATACACAAAAATATTAGCAAATTTCATTATTATAAGTTCAGAAACTATACTCACTTACTTTTTAATAAAATAATATTAAAAAAAAGTAGAGCCAGACAACTACAAAAAATTTTCTCTCGTTATTCACATACACGCATGCTTGCGTGCGTGAAAACATGTCTATATTGAATCAAATCATGTGAAGTTTGTGCAAAGGAAAAATTTTAAATGCCTTAAATTAAATGCAGCATTTTTAATATCATTTCCATTACAATAAAAAAGATAGATAGATGTCATTTAGAAGTAAGTTTAAAGTAACTGTAGTAAGTTTCTCACACAAGTAATAATTATTTTTCAAGTCTAATATTTAGTTTCCTAGATCTTTTCCAGCTGTTAAATGCAGTTAATCATCCAACAGTATAAATTTATAATTCCGAAAATCAAGGTAAGTAACAAATAGTACACCATAAAATAATTTATGTAATCTACTATCAATCATAAAAGGAGGCATGCATTAATATTCTGAAAGAAAAAATATCTTCTTTCTAGAATCCATCTGTTGTATTTCAATGAATACCAACTGATTCAGTGCTCAAAGCCTTATCGAATATTTCGTCCACACAGTTAGCATTCTGTCTTAAATTCCACTATTCCCAGAAATATTTGTGATTCTTCCTTCATTTTTCTATTTTATTCTAAAAATAATCTTTAAAACAATGCAAAAGTTCGTGAAGAATTGTTTCTGTAAGACAAGATCTTACAGCATGAACACATTTAGGTTCTATTCTTTCGGTAATATTTTGAATACTTGAAGGTTAAAAACAAATTTTGTTTGCAAATATATATAAAACTCAGCATACAAAATAATCTTAAATTAAAAAATACAACACACAAATTTTAAAAATTCCATCAATAAAATTGCAGGGAATGTTTCTTGAAATTGTTTTAATTAGTAAATCATGATACGAAAAGTGTTGATATCTTTCTTTTTTCAAATTCTTTCTTTTTGCAAATGGTTAAATTTTTGTGCATCTTAGTTCAAGATACACAATTTCTGGTTTTAACACCTAGCAGCAGGCCCAGGGGTCACATAGAGAGTGTAATAATTTCCCAGGGACGAACTCTCCCAGCTCGAATCGTCAAAAGTCAGATTAGTCCAACATTAAGCTTCAATATTTGTATGGTGGTATCATGCTCAGACATTGGGCATCCCTTGTGCACGTTTTATCGACAGTTTAAACCAAACCAATAAGCTACATAAATCGTTTCGCTTGTAGCTCGGCCATTCGTACTTTTCCCTGGTGTGCAGAGTCATCCTTCCTTTCTCTTATCGAGCAAGTGTGGGTTCTTATAAAACATGTAGTGTACTTGACACCACAAGCACATACTGTCAAAGAATTAACATGACAGCGAACTCGATTTGGCAAAAAACATTTCACAGAATACCAAAAATGGCTTCACTAATAGTATACCTCACCTTTTATAGCAGTGGCCTCCAACCCCCGGTCCACGGACCAATACCGGTACCGGTCCATGGAGTATAAAGCACCGGACCGCACAAAGAACGTTAAATTATTTCCATTTTATTTACTGTGGTGCATTTTTTCGGGTTTGTTTGACTTTCTATGGAAATCCATTTATATTCCATGTTAAATTGCTTAATATTCATTTTTAGCTTAACTGCTTCATTCTGGAGGTATGTTTAAATGCAATTAAACCAAAATAATCTAAAATAAAAACAATCAATGTACCCCTCCCTCTGTGGGCCGCGGTATAAGTATCAAACGTTGACGGGTCCGCGGTCATCAAAAGGTTGGATAACACTGTTTTAGAGGACCATACAACTGACCTTAGAGGATACATTAAATTCTGAATTAATTTATATCTATTGCATATTTTTGTTTGATTCTTTAATCATTTGCATATGAGTGTTATTTCAACTATTCCTGTTAGTTACTTTCGTATGACTATGCGCATTTCTCTATGATGTAGCGGTTTCACATTTGAGGAGTGTAAAAATTTTCCGCAATAGAGAAACTCACTGAATTCGCCGATTGAATTTTAATCTGTAAAATTTTATTTTTTGAATGCCAAAAATATTACCAGTTTCGATTCAAAAAATATTTTATAAAAAATTAGAGAAACTCCTAAGTAAACAATCATGAAATCTGCAACAAATGCATTGATCTATTTTATACTTAACTCTCTCTTGTATTCAAAGTAACAAGCTTATCAAAGATCTTGTCAATCAATTAACAATTTACGAGCTCCTAAATTTTATACCATCATTCAAATACAACGTAAATATTCACTGTTAAACAATTAAGATGAAATTGCTGTTTTGTAGCTTATAAATACGTTTATATTAAGTATAAAATATATGCTAGAAGAATCCTAAATCAAATAAATTATATTGAGAGATCTTGTTACATATTCATTAAAAGAGTGAGAACATCATCGGCCTAAAGGAATATGAGTAATTTCTTAAGAAATGCATAATATGCAAAAGCATAACATCTTCTGAAATTTTGAATATTTTAATGGAAATATATAATAATAAGTGTAGAAAAGTTTTTAAATTCTAAGCAGCTATTCCATTTTAAAATCACTAATCATCAGAATTGTTTTAATGTATCTTTTCATTTAAGCATAGTATTTGGAAGTTTATTTTGCATTAATATTTATGTCATTAATAAATAAATTTGTCAAACATTTGTATTGTACTTAATTTACAGATGTCTAAAATTTACAGTAACTATTTATAAAATAAATGAAAAAAGAGTCGAAGATATTTTTCATAATACTTCGTTCGGTATAAGAGTAAATTTAAGTTAACGGCTTTTTTTTTTTTTTAAATATTTCATTCGAATGCATTAAACTGAAATGTTCTTAAAAGCAAATAGCCGTTAACAGAAACATCGTTAAAAATCCATTACAAAAGAAAAAGAAGCATTTTCAATTTTTAAATGAAGCATTCATTACAGCACTCTTGCATTCAGTTTTCAGAGCAAAACTTTCTGCAATTGATTTATAGTTCAGCCCTACTACTTAATTTCATTGTTTCAAAAGATAGTAATTTTTAAAATGAATATTATCATTTTTTTTCAAAGAAATATACATCTTCACTTATGCCTGAAATAAATCCCCGGCATCATAAAGAATTTTTCATAAATCACAAACACAAATAATGATGGCATAAAATAATTTTCCTTTCACACTCAATTTCTTTTCAAGTAATTAATTTCCCTTTTAAAATTAGTTCTTTATCTTCTTTGTTATTTCTCATTATTAAGATGTATTTTAATTATATAATAAAACCTAAATACTATACTATAAAAAAGGAAAATCTAAATTTTTAGAGCACAGATATTATGCCCTAAAAGTGCTAAATTATACACAAATACCTCTAATTATACCAAAAACGTATTGGTATAATTATTATTAATATTGCACTCACTCTAGAGCAACGGGAGGGCAATTTGAGACGAGATTCAAAATTTTTAAACTCATTTAAACACCTGTGCTGAACCTCACCTTCCAAACTTCCCCACCACGCTAACGTAAGGACTGTGAGCCGAGACAGATTTAACGTGTATTAGTTTCTCTGCACTTCAGGTCTTCAGTGCAACCAGAACTCGAACCTGTGACTCGACAGTTATTTATAAGTTACTTATGACTACTAGGCTATCGCGGTGTCATAATTTAATCCCTAGTTATTCAAGTGCAACAAAAAAGGGGATTTGGAATGGATATGCAATTAAAAAAACGACAAAAAAAGTCAAATTGGATGATTTATTTCAGAATTTCATGTTTATAACCATTTAAGATCCAAATGAACCCCAATGACCTTTGGAAAATAATAAAAAATTCCCGCTTCCCCCGAAATGTTGACGGTACCCGCACGATCATGCGGGTTGGGCATTATCTGTGAAACGGGTCGTCCATGAAATTTTACGAGTTATACATTTTTAGCTCTAAGTTGATAGAAGAAACAATCTTACTTCAAATAAAATTGTTCACAAATAAGGAAATTATTGATGTATAATTAATTCATTTATTAATTCATTATTTATTTACTGTAAAAATCTTTTGTTTTGTTTTTAACAAGTATAAATGACCATTGCATTTTTCACAAAATGTTTTCAAACTGCTTTCGTAGTTTTCAAATCTGCCCTTGCGAGGCCTTGAAATGACATCAACGCATCAAAAATGGCTATATATTTCAAGCCTTTTATCCTGGAATAGCCAGGATAAAAGAGATGACATATATAGCAGGTGGATTATAACACTTCTATCTTTTTGCAAGTGGAACTACAACACTGTTATCTTCATCATCAATTAAAATACTTTTGTTAGTAGGTGAAGAGGCTGATAACACTTCAACTATCTCTAACTCAAATTTTACGCAATCCATTTTGATTTTTAGAAGAATTTTATTTGAAAATACATCTTGTTTACACAGAAACCAAGAATTTGTAATAGTTAAATCAATATAATGACTGTGATCAAGAGACTTTTATGGTAAAGAATGATCCAAAATCGTCTTTCCATTCTAAGTATTTCCATGTGTTTCTTCATCGCTCTCCTCTGAACTTAATTCTCCTTCCAGTATACGCAATTCATATGTTTTGTTCGCAGCATTGTCATCATCTGAAAGATCACTAAGATCTGATCTAAGTTCAATCTGATTTATTCATCAATTGAAAAATTTCTGTGAGAACTCATCTCCTTTTAGACACCTGAAAAAGTTTTTGGTTAAATGTTAACAAAGTACTCCATGAATAAAATGTGTCTCAGAAATTTTATTATTTAAATATAAATATATATATATATATATATATATATATATATATATATATATATATATATATATATATATATATATAAACCACACCATTCTAACTCCCTCCAAAAAACCCAGTTTTTTTGGAGGGGGGAGGAAGAGATATGGATGCAAATATCTGTGGAGAGGATAAAAATGCCATACTCTTCAACAAATGTATGGAAAAGAAAATTAATTGTAAAATAGAGAGAGAGAAAAAAGATTCATCCATGGCGACCCCCAAAGAAATTTGGTATTAATTATATAACTATATATTTTATTTTTACGTAAGCTTTCATCCAAATTATTGAAACAGAAACGAAAATTCACATAGCAAGTATTTACCTTTACAGCTGCAATGACTCAAGTAACGCCCAACCCCCACAATTGTGCGGGGAACGAAATCCCGAGTCCTACAAGCAACATTAATAGAGTATAGTTAATAGTTTTTCTATTTTTACAATTATTCAAACATTTATACGAAAATTTGTATCCAAACAATTTGAAATATATTGATAGTTACCTTTCTACGACAGATAAATATAAGACGTGTTTTCGTTGTATTTGAAAACAGAGCTAGATTTGCCAGTTAAAAGTAAAACATGGACCACAACCATCGTCTGTTGATAAAAGTAACACTTTACACTTTCTACAAACCGGCTCAATCGTTAGATACGCTATTTTCTTACATAAGACTATTCCAGAAGGAAAACGTATAAGAATATCTGTTGTTGTGGCTAATGCCACCTGTCTGACGTAGTTAAAACGAGTCCCACGAAATTCATCGAGGCAAGGGGCCAAGAGGTACGTCTATCGTTGGCCTAGACCTTGAGCACCATACAGGTGACAGTACGAATTAGCTCGGCGAAATTCCCCGAAAGAAAGATAGATGGCGACACCACCTATCTCCACCTCCGCAATTTTGCCATGGGACTGGAGGGGAGAGAAATATTCTCCAGTCTCCTGCATTCGTGATCTGCCCACAAGACTTTCGGACCCACAGATTTAACGAGCACGTACTCCGTGTGTACTCGGAGAGTAATTAGTGGCATCGGGCATCGAACCCTGACCTTTCGGTCTGGAGTCCGATGCTCTAACCACCAGGCTACCCACGGCCCATAAGAGTATCTAACCCGTACGGGCCTGAAAGGGATATAATGAGGTCAAGAAAGCGTATTTTCATCTTCATACTCCTCCCCCACCTCTGAGTAGATTAAAATGCTACGACTCTCAATTTCTCTCTTAAATAACGTGCAAATTTTGTAGATATAACTACATACAGTCGTAATTATGAATGCTTACTTTGCATTTTCATTAAAAAAGGCTGTGGAAATTGAATGAAAGGAAAACGGATTTAAAATTTTACCTTTAGAAATACTTCAAAAGTATCATTAAAAACTCTGGGAAAAGCAAATGTTATCTCAAATGGAAGATTTCAAATGAGCATGGTAAAATGGTAATACCTTCTGACAAGAAATCTTTTACAAGGAAAAAAATAACAAATTCATTTTTAATATCAAAAACAAAGTTGAGGAATAGAAAATTCTTAAAAATTTTCTGCCAAGATGATAATTTCCTACCTTAAAATGAATAAGCGATGAATTATTTGCCATTCATTAAAAAGTAAGAATAAATATATATTGCAATCCATAAATAAACATAAAAACAATGTAACATACAGAGCTGTTTTGAACAATCAGCTTCAAAAATATATAAAACACATCTCTTGGTTTTATATTTTTGTCAAAATATATTTTTGTCAAGCGGAAAAAAATAAGAATAGAAAGAAAAGATTTGTGCTAATGCGTTGTCAAACTCGATGCGTACTTAATATAAGAATTTTCTTACTAAAAACGCTTGTAGTTTTCTTTATTTGTTGAATTCAAGGAGTATACTTGCATTTATGTTATTTTTTATTTTATTTCTTCATTTCCTTTCTTTTATAATAACAGCTGTATGGTAGATAATTCTTTCTGATAAAATATTTATTCACGAAATGCAAAATATTTGCTCTTTGAACTTTTAACAGAATATTCTGTTGTTTATACTTGTAATGGATGCATTTGCATATTTCCCTGTAGTTTTTAAGTACGCGATTCCTTGGAATATATTATTGACTAATTATATTTGCTTTATTTACATATTGGCAGCGTACATACTAGAAATTTAGATTATTTAAAAAAATAAATCATTTCGCTCATATAAAGAAACATAAATAAAAATTCATCTAAAACTGAATTGTATAAATTTTAAAAGAAATTTATTTTGGAAATATATATAAAGGAACAAGGGGATACTACCAACTATAAAGGGGAAAAGTATATATATAATATTGAAAAAAGACTTTTTAAGTCAATTCCTACGTAGGTCAACAAAGAAAAATTTTATTTTAGTTACTTTTTATGAAATAGTTACAGTTAATATAAATATGTATGTATATATATATATATATATATATATATATATATATATATATATATATATATATATATATATATATATGATATATATATATATATATATATATATATATATATATATATATATATATATATATACAATATTAATATTAAGTGACAAAATAAGAAGCCATTTTCCTTGCAATTTTCCTATTTTCCTTTCTGTATGTGGTGTTGGACTATTTTTGTTGGTTTGTTACAATTTATTCACATTAATTAAATTTGATTATTCTAACAAAATAGTACAGTAAAAAGAAAGCATATTCTCAGAAAGTAGGTCATCCCAGGAGGCACATGAACCCATGACCTTTGGATTAGAAGTCCAACGCAGGAACCATTACGCTACAAGGACACAAAGAACGACTTTCTTTTCTAAAAAGCTGTTGGAATATTATATTTGTTTGATACTATTTATTCATCTTTTAATTTAATTAATGAATTAATATTTGAAAAACTGTATTAACATCAAGTTTTAAAAAATGTATTTGAACTTTAAAGGATGAGTAGAAAATATATATATATTTTATTAACGATTAAAAATTTGAATAGGACGAAATAGATAGTTTCTTGTTTGAAAAAATATACAAATATTTTTGAATGTGAACCGTTTGTTTTTTTTTCGCCAAAGGCCTTAGCACCATTGGGGAGATGATTCAAATTAACCCCTTATAACGAAACCCAGCCAATTTTTCGAGTCATTATGAAATTATTAAGATACAAAAGAATTATATTATACTTTTGGAAACTAAAATTTAAGATAATGTAAATGTGGAAGTAAAGGAATTAGAAAACACAGGCATTTTGTATGAACATACATAAGCAATAAAAAATTTCTTAAAGTAATGATAAATCAACAATTAGCAGATGCGTCGTTCCCTATTTTTCACCTTATCATTTTAAAGAAATATATACAATGATTAGTTTCTATTTTTGAGCTCGACCTCAATTTCTTTGATGTAACATTAATGGAGAAAAACATCCACCAATGTTCATTAGAATAAAAAAATTGGATTTGTTTTATTTGAAGTCTGTCAATAAACAACAATCACGTACAATAATCTCATCAAAAGGGCAGAGACTATAAGAATATTCCAAGTCGAATATGGGATATTTTTGTCATATTTTGCAATCATAGTATAGAAATTTCTACATAGTGTTATGTATGGAATCCAAAAATTTATCTTTTGTATGATTTTTAAAGAGAAAAATATCATTAAAAAATTAATAAAATAAATAATAATGGAAAATAAAAATACTGATACAGTTTAAAAATATTGTATTTTGGTAATATATTAATTTATAATATTAATTTGTTTTTCTTCCATCTATATGTTTTGGCAAAAGCAGATGAACTTTAGGTTTAAATATCTTTTTTTAGCTTTAAGTTTTTCTATGTATGATTTCACTTACAGGGCTGGAAGACATTCCCAGCTTCGGTACAATGGATCTCTGAATCGGCAGATTTTCTTTTAGGACCAGAAATTCCAATTTGATGATATTGCCACACGCATAATTTGCTACAAGTCCCGATAGCCGAGTTGGCAGAGCGTTGGACTGAACTTCCTCAGGTCTCGGGTTCAAATCCCGGCCCCGGCAGATTTATCCAAAGACTGGAATTTTGTTTCCGTTTTTAATGTATTGTTTCTCTAGGTTCTAGATGAATCCAGACAAATTTTTAGCAGTCACGACGAGTATGAACCTTGCGATGGAACAGAAAAAGGATCAAGACCTTGCGAAATTAAAACTTTTGAGCAACTCATCCAAAAACGAAGAATTCAGATTTATCGACGGTATCCTTTGCAGGAAGAATTTTGATCCAGATGGAAAGTTGTGGTTGCCAGTCATTCCTAAACATCTACGAGCAGACATACTAAGGCACTTTCATGACGCCCCCACCGCAGGACACCTTGGTTTCGCGAAAACTTATGACAGGATACGCAAGAGATTTTACTGGCCGGGAATGTACCGAAATGTCGTTCGGTATGTCATGCATTGTCGGGAGTGCCAAAGGAGAAAGTCCGTTCCTCAACGACCACCTGGACGTTTAGTTCCCATCCCTCCAGCTATAGCTCCTTTCCATCGCATTGGAATTGATCTCCTTGGGAGATTTCCAAAGTCTGCTCATGGAAACAAATGGATAATAGTCTGCACGGATTACTCAACACGATATGCAATAACAAAAGCCTTGCCGACAGCCGAAGTCGACGAAATAGCGAAGTTCTTACTTGAAGAAATTGTCCTCAGGCATGGAGCTCCTCGAGTAATTATCACAGATCGTGGAGCCGTCTTTCGATCCAGACTTGTTTCCTCTCTCGTCGACTTGTGTAACATTGATCATCGCTTCACAACGGCGTATCATCCCCAAACAAATGGACTGACGGAGCGCTTCAATAAGACCTTGGCCGACATGTTGTCAATGTATGTGGATGTAGAGCAGAAAAATTGGGATGAAATTCTACCATTTGTAACCTTCGCTTATAATACCGCTAAACAAGAGACCACAGGTTTTACGCCGTTCTATTTACTTCATGGTCGTGAAGCGGAAACGACACTAGATACAATGCTACCATTCTGTCCTAACGATTTTGATGACAATAACATCACCAAGATAGCAGCCAGAGCCGAAGAATCACGACAGCTAGCCCGAGTGCACACTCTGAGAGCTCAAGACAAAGATCGTCGACGTTACGATTCCAAACACCAAATGGTATCTTACGCTCCCGGAGATCTCGTATGGGTTTATACTCCAGTGAGAAAAGTCGGTCTCTCCGAAAAACTCTTAAGAAGGTATTTCGGACCGTATCAGGTGCTACGCCGTTTATCAGCCGTGACTTACGAAGTACAAGATTTTGATCCTGCTTCACGAAAAAAGAAAACTAAGAGAAGTTGTCCATGTACTGCGTATGAAACCGTACCATGATCCCGCCGAGCAAATCGAAACCGAGGATATTCCTCCCAAAGAATCATACAAAGGACCCATCACTCGTTCCAGAATAAAGGCCCTTGAACAAAATGACAGCGGGGCGCTGTCTTCTTTTTCGAGGGGAGCAATGCCACACGCATAATTTGCTACAAGTCCCGATAGCCGAGTTGGCAGAGCGTTGGACTGAACTTCCTCAGGTCTCGGGTTCGAATCCCGGCCCCGGCAGATTTATCCAAAGACTGGAATTTTGTTTCCGTTTTTAATGTATTGTTTCTCTAGGTTCTAGATGAATCCAGATCATTCTTTAGAGTGCATACTAGTTATTTCTCGAATATTCCGAAGTGTATAAAAGCAGAGTTCATCGCCAGTTGGGCATGTTCTCAGTCCAGTGTTGTATCGAGCTCCAAGCGTTAGAATAAATCTAATTGTTTGTTTAATTGAACTGTGTACTTCTTTCGAACTCCGTGACAATATTTACCTACGTTCGAACAGCATTAGTATGACGTGTTATGGTCATGTTTTCATTTTTATTTCCGTTTATACACGTTTGTTTGTTCCTTTCAAATTTAATATGTTATAAATACATTTTTTTAAATGCAATAAATGAGATTTTTTCACCGTTTTAGAATTTATTTATACGAATATTTATCCTTGAAAAGTACAGTTACGTGACCTTCGAGCCATCTAGCAATTTTAGAAGCCATTTTCAAGATAAATCTTTCAATTTACCTTCCAATCAAAAGAAAACATTTACAGATAATTATTCTGAAATTGCGAAAACAATATCTCAAAATGCAAACGATCTTTTCTTTTGTATTATAAATCAACATGGATAGTACAGCTTGACATTACATATATATATATATATATATATATATATATATATATATATATATAATTCTAATGTTCTTAAATACCAAATTGGAATTCTAATATATCAATTTCTACGTAGAGAAATATTATTTTTAACTATATTATTCGTAATAATATATTATTTAGCGATAAATCTAATCTCATTTCAAATTTTAATAACTTAATTAAATTTGTATGGAACACCTATTAATTTTCTTTACACTTGCATTTCTAATAGCTTTGTATTAAATTACAAAACGTTATAATATTTTGATTAAATTATTTTTTTTAATTTAACTACACAGTTACTCATTTACCTCACAAGACGGAGGCGCTATATGTCTCATAAAATTAAATATACTTTATTTTATATTAGAATCACTGAGTACGATTGGAGGTCCTTTTTATTCCAATAAATTTTTTATCAATGTTTAAGGTTTGTAAGTATATATATATAGAGAGAGAGAGACAGAGAGATTTACTTTTATTTTATCTTAATTTACTAATTTTTTCTTTTGTGCATACTACTCATACTTTCTTTTGAGTTGGCAAGAAATATTTACTATTTACTAAATGTTGTGTTCACGTGGTATAGCAGTACTTTATATAAAGATTTTTATAACTCTATATTAGTAAGTAATTTAAATAATATTTATTTTCAGGTTATATGCATTATTAAATTAACATTAGTGTATTTTCTTTTGCAATGATTATTACATATTTATAATATTTCTTCCTTTCCCTAAGGCAAATATAGGCAAATTACAGGTATGGGTTGACTAGACAAAAAACATTCTTAAACCTGCATTCTTGGTTCCTAAGGCCAAGGGTTTGTTATTCTTCTTCTGTGGCTAATATTTCTTACTGCTGTGACTAGTTATACTTAGGTTTTTTAACTATTTGAATATATGATGAGGATATACACTGAAGTGCCACTGAATTCGAAATACCTACCTAGTAACGAGTTGGGCCTTCTCTGTCCTTGCTTACGGTGGAAAACGACGAGACATAGATGCAAAAAGGTTCTTGAAACGTTCCACGGAAATGACTTGCCAAATACTGGCTAAAGCTGTCCATAAGTCACTAAGGTTTGATGATGATGTGTGGTGGCCTTTCACGCCTTGCTCTAAAATGTCCCAAAGATGCTCAATATGATTTATGTCTGGGCTTCAAGGTGGCCAATTTATGACATAAAAATCAGATGAATGTTCAACCAACCATCCAGTAGCCAACCGAGACTTGTGAGAGGTACAGTTGTCTTGCTGGAAAACTCTATTACCATGCGGATAACAGAACAACATAAACGGATGGAGGTGATTACCCAGCAACTCTACGTACCAAACTGCATTGAGGGAGGTTGATACATGCTCCAAAGATCCCAAATAGGGTCACAAAAAAACATCCCAGACCATGATTGAGCCACCATGCCCTTGTACAGTTTCAACCTGGCATGCAAGATACATTCCCTTGTACAGTTCCAACCTGGCATGCAAGATACATGCCTTTGTGAGCCTGACGGCATATTCTCAGCCCCCCCCCCCGTCAGAGTTAAGTAGTCGGAATCGAGACTCATCACTCATTGCTACTCGTTTTCATTCCTCTACACTCCAGTCACTGTGCTCTCTCGCCCAGGCAAGACGTGCAGCCAGATGGCGAGCAATGGTGCTCTCGTAAGTCGAAGGCTCCCGAAACCCACATGGTGAAGTGAGTGTTGCACAGCCCGTTTACTGACTGTATGACTGATATCGTCATTCAACTGGGTGGTAAATGAAGCTAATATTTAGCTTCGGTGGCTACGTACAATACGCTTGAGCCGTCTCTCACTAATTGTGCTCTGCAGTTTGTCCAATCACTAGTTTTTTGTAATCCATCCATGTATTTTTGGTATACTCTCAATAATGTCGACTTGAAAATCCTAGCTGTCTGACGATTTCGGAAATTGAATGGTCCATGCATCGTGCACCTACAATTTTTCCGTGATCGAATGCGTCTAAATCAGGCAGTTTACTCATACTGCGCGATTTCCAACAACTATATATATAATTCAGAACAACCACAGTACGCGCTATATATGCAGTTACCCCAGTGCCCTCACTTGAGCATAAATGATGCGCAGCGCTGCAAAATTTCCTATCCCTAATTCAGTGACACTTCAATATATATATATATCTTTATATATAAAAATCTTCTGAGAGTGTGTTTGTCACTAAACTCCTCCTAAACGGCTGGAACGATTTCGATGAAATTTTTTGTGTAAGTTCAAATAAATTCGAGAATGGTTTAGATTCACAATTCGGTCCGATATCGCAATTAGTTAAAAAGATATTAATTAAAAACATTCACAAAATACAACTCAACATGCACCTTCATTCTTGTAACAACGCTATTGTTATAAACACACACACAAGTAATATAAAAAAAATTAAAATCAATTCCTACTTAGATCAACCAAGAAAAAATTTATTTTAGCTACTTTTTATTAAATAGTTGCAATTAATATAAATATGTATATACATAGGACAGAATCACAACATTAAGTGGTAATTAATTTTTATTAATTATCATTAAAGTATCGTATTGTCGTCCAAAACAATTGGTTATATAAAATTTCCTTTCAACTGAATGCTTTAACACCTGAGAAAAAACCTTTCCAAATTTTGACATAAGTCACCAAAAGGGTCGCTAAGTCGCCAACGTGGCTGTATTTGTAATTTTTTAAATAATTAGTTTAAATCAATTAATTTTTATTAATTATAATTAAGTTATTGTATTGTCATCCAAAATAATCATGTACATTGCATTTCAGCTTAATTGAGCGCTTTAAAATGTATTTTATTACCGATTGAAAATTCCACCAAGATAAATAAATAAATAAACAAACAAATAAATAAATATGTATAGAGATCGTGAGCTAATAGTAGGAATTGAAAAAGACGTAAGTTGGCGTCGAAAATTGATTTTCAGCCAAACTGGCCAAACCCGGTCTTTATTGTTACGAAAATGCAGACGCACGCGATCCACGCTTTTTAGCGTTTTTAATTAATATCTTTTCGAATAATCTTTATATATGTAATTCTTCTGTGCGTGTGTATGTAACTGAACTCCTCCTAAACGGATGGACCGATTTTGATGAAAGTTTTTGTCTGTTCCAGTGGACTCGAGAATGGTTTAGATTTATAATTCGGCTTAGAAATGTTTATTTAATTAATTTTTTATTTATAAATTTTTGATCTTGGAATGTTTTACATTGGATCCGGCAGACTGCGCTACGATCGCAGTATAGAATATTCAAAAATCTTTTATTATAATTCAAGTTGGTCCGAACAGTTGGTGCTGTGATCATTTCAGGAAAATATTTTGTCACTTCGTGTTATTGTTTGTTGAAATAAATCGTGTGTTAATTAAATTATTACATTCAGATGTAATTAGTGTTTGAAGAGTTTTGAAGTGTGCATAAAAAACTATACATTCTCCAAATTTAGTATGCAATTGAAGTGAGTATTTTACATGACAACAATTATCCTAACCTACAAATCTATTTGTGTAGCTAATTGATTACACACATTATTGAACTTTTTTTTATTTAAAATTATTTCTTACCGGAAATAGTTTGTGTGTTTCACTTCTAAGCAACCCAGAAGTATAAAACTTGGCACATAATTACATTGTAATAACTTTTTAATACAAATTTTACTCAAAACGGTCCAGATTGTTAAAGCTTATTCATAAAAATTTGGAATTTTTGAATTTAAGATGCGTGTACAGGACAACGTCTGTAGGGTCCTCTAGTATATATGTATATATATTTCACATAAAGAAATTAGATTTTATTCGTCATAATAAAAGCAACATGAATGTTATTGCGGAAGGACCTCGAAACTCTGAATCACGATTAGAAAAGTTGAAATTTCATACGCAATACAATTTAATATTAAAAAATATGGCAATCCTTATTGTTCTATAATTTGAATATTTAGGTAAACCGAGATTTAAAAATACGACTCGGCTTAATTATCACTGACTACGAAGCTCTCAAACATAAATATTGCTTTGCCTCGGTTCGTGCAAAGAACAGAACAAAAAAAAAACCGGCAAGTATTGCTTAGGAGAAAAAGTATTAAATTTTTGAAATAAAAAAGAATCTCATATTGAGCTTAAAACTACAAAAAAAATATCAAAATAGAATTCGAGATTGAAATCTAGATAAAATCATAACAAAGTTAATGATAAACCTTTTTGTAATAAATAAGAAGTCTTTCCCTCTTTAAACACAAGGAAAAAAATTCCATCCAAATCGAAGTAAAGGAAAGGCACGTAACATAAATAAAAGAGCAGAAATACAATGTATATATATATATATATATTACAGAACTGCGTCTAGGTTTTATTTCCTGATATATATTTCTGTAAAATATCCATAGTAAATACTAATCTTAAACGTTTACCTTTCTACCTTGCTTTTAATAATCAAATATCTCGGACAAGCTCTTAAAGTTGGTATTTCTCTCACTGAATTCTTTTCAGACTATATTTGAATGAACGGCCCCTCGCTCTCTCAATCTGTGCGAATTTAGAAAGCAAGCATTATACGTATATTATATTCTTACATTTTCATTTTCAAATAAAGTCCCAAAAGTGCTTTATTCTACTTCATTATAAGTTCATATTTATTAATTTAAGGAAAGAAAGAACAGAAAAAAAGGTTTAAAAAATTGCCTTCAGGAAAAAAAGTATTTTGTTTGAAAATACATTACCGAGTATAAGGACTTGAACAGCATTATGAAATGTAATTCAGAATGTTGTTCAAGTTATCCATTCATTCATGTGCATAAAAGTTTATTATTCTAATATGAAAGTAAATTCAAAATATTGCGAGAGTTATTCCTACATGGTAAATTATAAATAATAATATATATAAAGCTATAAAATATAGACATAAAGTAGGTTCATGTTTGTGCTAGTTTTTAATGCAAGAGAGTCGATTCTGCCTAAGCTACGAAAATAAAATTGCATAAATTTTAGCAAATGATTGAAAAATTAATTTAAATGAAACCTTATGTCAATTAAAGCTTTCAAATTGCATATTATTAGTAATTGTCCATTATAGCATTTTATTTCAAATTGCTTAAATTTTAGCAAATGATTGAAAAATTAATTTAAATGAAACCTTATGTCAATTAAAGCTTTCAAATTTCATATTATTAGTAATTGTCCATTATAGCATTTTATTTCATATTGCTTAATTTTTAGCAGATGATTGAAAATTTTATTTCAAGTTGCTTAAATTAATTTAAAAATGAAACCTTATGTCAATTAAAGCTTTCAAATTGCATATTATTAGTAATTGTCCATTATAGCATTTTATTTCAAATTTCAAATTGCAAATTTGAAAAATTAATTTAAATGAAACCTTATGTCAATTAATTTTAGCAAATGGTTGAAATTAATTTAAATGAAACCTTGTGTCACAATTATAGCTTTCGAATGATAAAGACAAATATTGTGCCTGGTAGTATTTGTCTGCACATTATATAGCTTTATCTGATACATCATTTCTAACCAATTTAAGAAAATGTAAAGGTAGTAAGATAAATTAACCATTTGCAACTAGCTCTTGAGTCTTGTATTTGAATGGGCACAGTGGCAATTCTATCTGAGAAACTCTATTCAAAGTAGAAGCAAGCCAGTTCTATTCAAATAATGAATTTTGTCTAAATTCAACAGTACCAAAAACCGAATGATTGGAATGCCAATTACCAGTCACATATTGAATTAAAAGTAGACTTTTTCATACCTATTCTTCTTTTAATACATCAGGATAGATTTTCCATGAAATCTTTCCCTACTTTCAGTACCATTTTAACTAGAAATTAAATACTAGAATTGTCATAGCACTAAGTAAATACTAGAATACTTTATGGTAAATGCTAGAGTACTTCATTAAAATAATATATGGCAGTTGTCGGCAACCTTTTAGCAGTGGCATGCCAAACCAATCTACCAATATGATTCCGCGTGCCACACAGGTCATTTTTGAAACAATTCGATTCCCGTGATAATGCATGCATAAAAGAAAGACTTTTTTACTTAGATATGTAGAACCAAAAGCGGAAAGCAGAGTGCATGCAACTTTCTCTCTTCAAACAATTAAATCTCTCCAGCAATGACATTCAGTAATTTACATAGTAGCTGTAAATTTATCTTTAGAGTTATCTTTCAGATATTTTCATAATTCCGTATATGTTCACAATTCTGAAGTTGTTTGTCCATAATTCTGAGGATGTTTGTCAAATAAGATCCATTATAAATTTATCAACTCCCATCCCCCAAAAACTGACAAATTTGTAGAGTAAAGCAGAGTGCCGGATCACAGAGTGCACACCAGAGAGTGCCAGCAGAGTGCTGATAATTGTACCTAGTGCCAAATGTGACACGCGTGCCATAGGTTACCGACCCCTGATCTATGGTATAGTCTTGTCTGCCACAACAAAAAAATATGGTATAAACTACAACATTCATAACTAACTACAATTATTCATAAAATTAATTTCTAAATGGAAAGAAGATTTGAAAGAATGAGAAACAGAATTTCTGTTGATTACATTATTTAAATCTCTCTATTTCAATAATTGCGACCCAATATTCAATCATAAGTTTCATAGTGCCCCTCCCGACTAACAACAATGCATTGAATATAATAATACTATGCTTTGACCCTAAAGAAATACAATAATACTACTTTAACATTTCAAATGCCACCGGCATATATATACGTCTTGCTCAACCTGTGTGTTAAACGCCCGGACGCATATATACAAATGCCAGGACGTATATATACTTTTTTTCTGAAGTACAATCTTTTCTCAGCACTCTGCTCTCCATAAAATTATTCCGAAAGATTTGAAATGCAATAAAAATACCTTGACAGTTTTTGTGAAGGATTTACTTATATCAGAGAAATTCCTTATTTATTCCTTTTCTTCTCCTAATATATGGAATCCCCCCTTCTACATGGAAAATGAAAGCTTTAGTGAACGAATCGTATCACTTTTAATAGGGAGTGAAGGGATTATTTGTAAACCGTACAAATTATCGAGATAAGTGTTAAATTTTGTATATAATTCTATATGCGACAAGCCCATGGAGTCACTGGCAATTATTAAATTTGTCCTTAGCTTAGTATTGTTACATTAATTATAAAATGCATTGTGCACTAATGATACAATTATAAGTGTATTATATCAGTGTAAATGTTAATTTTATTTTTTATTATTTCAAAATGGGTGCATTTTGTTTACTTTCAGTAACTTAATAGTTTTTTTTAAATAATCTTTTGTTTTCATCTTTTCAATATGCGCATGCCCTCTCTTAGAGTTATCACGCCCCCTAGTTGATGCGCCCCACAGTTTGAGAAGCACTGCTCAATTGTGTAGATAAGCAATATCTTGGATAATAATTATATTCCTTAATTAAGTCTTTTGACTCTTAACCTGACGGTCACGCCTGTGCAAAAAAAGCACATAGCAGGGGTGGAGTGATGCTTTGGTAACCATTCAGTCCAAATTTAAAATCAAAAAGTGTGCAGTTACAAAAAAAAATTGTTGGTTTGGAAATTAAGCGTTTCGAATAAAAAAATAACCAAATGTTTTCCAAAAATATTTTTATAAATCTCATATTGTAGATCCTAAAAAAGTACGTATTAAGGAACATCACCCAGATCAAAGAGGATGGAAGATATGGTAATTTGAAATTGCGTCCATTTTTTCGCAGATTGCAACGGACCGCAGTCACAGGAAGTTGCGAACGACGAAGGTTTATTATAGTACCAAATTTAAAACAATAACAAAAACCACAGAATATCGAATGCTTACTTATTTAAAGTTCCTGTAATTTTTAGGTCATCAAAGTCGTTGTAAATTAATAAACTCTTTCATTTATGTAAGATAATAGCAAAAAAAAAATTCCTCCTAAAAATAGTACCCAAAAAGAACCAAAACTCCTCCAGTTTATCAATTGTAGCATAAAAACAGCATATTCACACTATCAACAAAGAAATATTAAATATATTAAATTACTAATAATATTTCAATTATTTATTTTCAATACTCTTTATCTGAGCTTTCCTTCCTAATAAAATTTCCTTGTATTTATTTAAAAAATGACAATCTTTAAAGACAAAGAACATAACTTTTTTAGATAAAATTTACTCCTCTCGTCATAACAAAAGACAAAAAAAACTTCATTGAAGTTGCTGCTTTCTGAAACTTTACTTTGTGCATAAAGCACGCACCGAAGTCAAGAACTCTCTTGAACTTTTACACTCTTTTTCTTCGGTACAGTTTTATAATACCAACTGAGGAATTTAAAAGCGGAGTGGTTGACTGTCATAACTAGTATATTGTAAAGTATCAAAAGAAAATCTTTCCTGTAATGATCACAGAGTTCCTATCAGACTTTACATAAGAAAACTGGTGAGCTTCATGAAATATTAGTAACCTTCTCCTAAACGAAAATTTTCTTAGAATTGATTAAAAATTTGATTATAAAATCATATAGTAATCTCATCACTAAAGAATACAATCACTTTTTATTTCCTTTAGTGTTAATTTTGGAGCTCATGATTAATATACGGTAAGAAAATTAAGTACCATGTTAACAGAATAAATGAATATTAATCAAGAACTGTGCAGTTAATTGGATTATAACAATTAAGTGCCTCAAACCTTTGAACTAGTTTTTTTAATTCTGGTAAAGAGCTGTTACCCAAAAGAAACAGCATTTTTCAGGAATCTGAATTTTAATGAGCAACCCATAGAAGAGCAGTAATGTGTGTGTGGTCGAATTTTATACATTTTTGCTTTAAATCTTAATTACGAATAGCATTTTTCTAAGCACCAGTTTAATCTAATTCTAATGTTAAAATGTCCCCCCCGTGTTTTAACAGGTTTATTCGTGATTCCTAGGAAAGCGATATCTTAAAAATCGTGCTTACCCAACGATGAATCGACGGCTCCCTGAAGCCAATTATACAATTTCTAAAAATAAATATTATTTCCTTTCATTTCATCATGTGATTATAAATTTCCTATTATTCTTCCCATTGCAATTCCCCGGCTGAGAAAATTTGAGTTTTGTTATCTAGAGCTGTAAATACTTACAGTGTTGGAATTTGCGTATGTTATTCATCTTATAATCTTGAATTTATAATTTATATGGCAACGGTAAAACCCGATTGCTCTCGCTATTTATACTGGTGCATCTGGCACCATAGTTTGTAGTAGTGAATGAACTGTGTCATTAAAAATATGAACTGCCGAGAAGACTGGTTATTTTGTAAGCCTGGTACATTATCATGTCCGTTCAAGAAAAACAAGTGGAGACACCGATGAGATTCTTCAAAGGAAGCAGGTAAGGCAAATTTTATTATCTTGTATATATTAAAGAGAGAAGAACATTTGAGTTAAAATTGTAATGTGAAATTAAGATTTTGACTTGAGAGTCGAATCGCTCAGTGAATTAGTTCTCTCCTGTTACGTTAATTGTTAATTTATCAGAATGTCTGAAGAGAAAAAAAAGAGTCAATAAAGGTAGCAAAGGGGAGAGTTAAAGGTTCTTTAACTAGACTAGAAAATGGAGCTGATAATTTAAATTTAAAGAATGAAATTCTTATATTCGACTGCAGAGATTAGAAGAGTTAATTGTAGACTTTGAAAGGTTAGATTCAGAATTAAGTGCAGAAGAATCAGAAATTATTAAATTTGAGAAAAGATATTTTGATTTGAAATTGAAATTTCAAGGTAAAATAAATGCGATTGATGCATCTCGTTCGACTAATGTTAGTAGGCAAAATATTTCTATTACTATACCAACGAAGCAATCTAGTGCTAATTTTCGATTACCGAAACTAAATATAGTAGTATTCACGGGTAAATTTGAAGACTGGATAAATTTTAAGGACTTGTTTGTAACTGCAGTTCATTCTCAAACTTCAGTTGATAACATTCAGAAGTTTCAGTATTTAAAAGATTTGTTTTCAGATGAACCCGCGTCTCTAATAAAGCATATACCATTGTCTAATGAGTCGTATGAAGAAGTTTGGGGAAAATTGGTCGATAGATAGATAAAAAGAAGCAAATTGTTTATGCTTTAATTAAAACATTTTTAGATCAAAAGGGTATTTCTCAAGTAAATGGGACAAATTTAAGAAATCTAGTGGATACTAGTTGTTGAAAATGTATTAATTATTTATTTTTATTTTAATTATATATTATAAACTTTAAATTTCAGATGGCAACGTTAGTAATAAAATTGTATTATTCTTTTTCGTTTACTTTTTGTATTTTTGCGAATGGCAACACCGATGTTCGGTTCGATTGTTTATGTTAAGAATAACTGTGTTCAGAATAAAAGTTCGTTTTTGATCGGTGATCATCAAAATTATTTATCTCTTTTATTTCAAATTGCTAGCCACCGTCACTCGAATTTTAATTAAAACTACTTCGATTTAGAAGTGCGGAAAAAGGTGATTTGGTGTCATCGTAGTATTTTTGAAAGCTAAAAAAATTAGTTTAGATTTTCTTTTGGAAGCTTTAACATTTTTTGGTGCCCGAGCAGGGCCATTTTGAGATAAATTAAGATGTTTCAAACAGTAAAAGGTTTTAAAAAAGAAGATTTGAAATATGCTGCTGCCGAAATTGGAGAAGAAATACCATCGAACATCACAATTGCGGGACTGAAGGATCTTATTTTAAATAGTAATGACTACAAGAAAGATCCGGAATTCGTTCAAGAATTTTTAAGAAATGTTGTGTCAGAACGAAAATTGCAAGAAGCTGAAAAGGATAAAAAAAAAGAACACGAACTTGAATTAAGGTAACTTGAAGCTGAAAAAGAAATAGAGTTAGCGAGAATATAATTTCATAATAGAAGGGAGTCATTTTCTTCTCATTTTACAGCTGATTTAAATAATTCTAAAAGAAAGTTTACGTTGCCTAGATTAGAATTTAGACAATGTGGGGATAATATTAAAGATTGGCTTCCATTTTGGAATCAGTTTGAACAGATTCATGAAGAGGAGGATATTGCACCAGAAGACAAATTCCAATATTTAGTTCAAGCAACAGTTTCTGGTTCTCGTGCAAGGGAAATAGTTGAAAGTTTTCCACCAACTGGGGCCAACTATCAAAAAGCTATTTTGAGCTTACAATCCCGTTTTGGTAGAGAAGATATTTTAGTTGAAGTATATGTTATATATAGAGAGAGAAAGAGAGAGAATTGCTAAAATTGATCATTTCCGTACAAACTAAGGAAAAGTTCTCTTTAACTCCTTTGTATGATAAGCTTAAGTCCCATTTACGTGCTTTGGAAACATTAGGTGTAACCACAGATATATAGTGCGTCTATATTGTACCCTATGGTTGAATCTTGTTTCCCAGCTGATTTTTTAAAGACTTGGAATCGAAGTAATATTTTCACGAAAGAAAGGTTAAATAACTTAATGCAATTTTTGAAAAGGAAGTTGAAGGAGAAGAGAAGATAATTTTGGCGGTAGCCGATTTTGGATTAGGAAAGAACCAAGAGTATAATCCCTGAAAAAGAAGCAATTTAGCTCAAAAAATTTGAGAATTAAAGTACCTACAGCTATGGGTTTATGAACGAGTACTTCAAATAGTGATGTGAAGATAGTGGAAAATATACGTACCAAAAATGCAGCGTTCAGTTATAGTGTAATACAATGAAAATACGCTACACTAAAACACTTTCCATTTTTCCGAAATTAAAATATTTCAAACTTTAAAGGACGGTATTCGTAAGTTTACATGAATAAATCTCTAAATCTTGTTGCTCTGTGTATAAAAAAGTTCCAAAAAATTTTTTGCAGAAGCTCATATTTAAATAAATTTAAGGTAATATAAATAAGGTAACATTTTTAAAAAATATGAGCAGAAGGCAATACAAAAAAAATGATAAGAGAGAAACTGTCATTTCTCTATATTTACCTTTTCCAAACAGAAAATCATTTCTACACAAATTACATGTTTGGCAAATGATAAGAAGTTTAAATCGTTGGTATTGAATAAATTCTATCACAAAAAATGTCCGAGTTTTTATTTATAATATAGAAATAAGTAAATGATGAAAATCAAATAAACTATTAAATTGAGGCAAATTATTACAAATTTAAAGACAAAATAACACTTTATCAGGATTTACATTTTTATCATACGGTATGCTCATTACAATAGAAGGAAACATTCGTTATGGAACCAGAATGAGCAAGATACACAACATTGCACCCATTCTTGTCATTGATGTTCATCAAAATAGCTACCACTACAAACAGGACAAATGCAGGATACATTCTGTTTGTACTTGCTGTTTCTCTGCGTTTTTCCCCTACACCTTCTCTAAGACCCCGTTGGCAACTTTTATCTTCGTAGAAGCCAGACCTTCGGCACTTATCTGCTCCCTCGCAATGTTAATATATCTTCTGTCATTTATGCAGATTGTTATCAGTATTGAAATTGAACTTAGCTCCTCCAAAAATGATGTTGCTCATTTTGAGAATTCAGTAGTGACAATAAATGAGCCATATGCTACTTGAACTTTATAATAAAGAAGAAATTTATGTTAGGAAGATCTCAAAAGACGTGTGAGACGAGAGAATGATCCAGAGCAGAGTTGGAATGCATTGTTTCATTGTACCATATTATTCTTAATTTTACCGCTCATATTTGCTCTAGTGACATTATTCAATAGTTGACATTACTGATGTTGAAGGATGAAAAAGCGAAACCCGCCACTTCCGCCAACGGATACTCAACGGGCTCACATAAGTTTAAATTCTTTTATAAATTTCATGCAAAATTAATTAATTCTGCCTATTAAATATTAAGTCAGATAACTGAAATATAACATCAACTACATTTTGAAGTATCAGGTAGTTTTACTTACATTAGAAGTGGTCCGTTTGCACTTCTGTTTAAACCACACAAACAAATCATACAGTTGTCATGACGTTTGAACATTGCAAACGCCACAGTAGGAATGCACCTGTTGTAACTCCTGTTTAGAGGCGCTGTAGTCATTTGCTTCTAGTGTAAATAGCGTTCCTGTTTTGTAAATAAAAAAGTTTTGTCCCTCCATCCGACTGGGGTGTTTTTGTGCGTCGCTTCTCCTTCTGACAGATAAGAGCCATTTATTCATTTTTAATGCACGAATCCGAGTTGAATTTTTGAATTACGAATTTGAATAATGATTTAGAAGTTTGAATTTGAACATTATTTTGGTGCCGAAACCCGGGACCAGCCTTTAGATAAATTATTGCGAACTGTTAGTGTAGTTGAAATCTTGCGAACAGTATTTGAATTTGAAAATTTAATTTATACGAAATGTGGATATCGAAGTTCTTAAAAAATTCAAACACCTGTCAGAAGGGCGGCAACAGAATTATTGAACTCAATTAAAATTGAAATTGAGAAGGGAAATGCATCAAGCGATTTAGTAGAACTATTAGCAAAATTGAATTGATAAAGAAAAACAACTTGAGAATGTTGACAAAGATATCACGATTCTTACTAATATGGATGACCCAGAAAAGGAAATAGAAAAACAACAAGAATACCGTGATTCAATAATAACTTGTAAAGTGCGTGCCAATAAAATATTAAACAAAAGAGAAATTGAGTCGAGAAACACACCTATTACAAGTTCTAGAAGCGAACAACAATTTTCAAGTTTAAAACTCCTTCAACTGCAAATCCCACAATTTGACGGAAATATTTAAAAATTTAGTGATTTCTCTTTGCCCAATTCGAAGCAGCAATACACAATAACTCAAATTTAAGTGACATTGAGAAATTTAATTATTTAAAATCTTACTTAATTGATGAAGCTGAAATAGCAGTTAGAGGTTTCAACTTTAAGTGCAAATAACTATACAATCGCATTAAACATAATTAAAGAGCGATTTGGCAGAAAAGATTTAATTATTGATTCACATATGTCTAAATTATTACATTTAAATGTTGTGCGAAAATCAGATGACATTTTGAGCTTGCGAAAACTGTATTCTGAATGTGAAATCCATATTCGAGGATTACAAAACTGTAGGGTAAATCCGGACACTTATAGTTCTTTATTGTATCCAATAATTTTAAAATATATTCCACGGGATTTATCATTAGAGTTTACCCGAAAATCATACGGTCAAACGGAGAATATGATTTCTGATTTATTAGACTTCTTAAAAATAGAAATTCAATGTCGCGAGAAAAATGAGCATTTAACTAAAGAATTTAATTCTTATGATTCCTATCTCCGAAAAGAAACTAGAAATTATTATAACGAAAAACAGAATTATAAACACAGTAAATTTAATAAATATAACGTAGATTCAGCGTATGGAAAAAATAAAAATACTTATGTCTCGACGACCTCCGCGTTTGTTGTCAATGTAAATAAGTGTGTATTTTGTTTGGGAAATGATAATAAAAATGACCACAGTTCCGATTCTTGTCCGAAATCAATCGAGAAAAGGAAATTATCTCTTAGAAAACACGGCATTTGTTATCTATGTCTCACGCGAGGCCATATATTTCGGGCTTGTAAAAAGGCTAGGGTTTGCGTTAATTGTAAGGGTCGTCACTCCGAACTGATATGCGATACTTATTTCATCCCCACAAACAACCCTGTTGACCAAAAGATCTCCTCGGAGAACGCAGGTGTTCGGGGTTCCTCCCTGCAATGTGACACCCCCCTGAAAAGTATTTCTTGCTGTAATGTGTATACAACTCCTAACGAAATTCTTCTCGAAACGTGTAGGGCTTTATTGGTAAACAAATCGGAGAAAAAGGAAATAAATCTCTTGTTAGATAACGCTTCGCAGAGATGTTTTTTTAAAAAAACAGTAGCCTCTGAAATGAAGCTTCCTGTGAAACGCGAAGAAAATTTATTCGTTTACACATTCGGTTCGAGAACATCCATTCAAAAAAAATACGAAGTTGTGGAAATTACCCTCTGTAACCTTAACGATCCTGTAAACACGATCACTATTGAAGCTCTCCTAACGGATGTCATTTCCGGAACTACTTTCAAAGTATCGGCGAATAAATTAAAGAAATCGCTTAGTTGTAAAAATGTTCACTTTTCTGACTTAAACGAATCGAATGGAGATGAGATTTCATTGTTAATAGGGGCGCAATATTTTTAGCAGATTCATTCCGGTAAAAAGGAGAAATTAACAAAAACTTTGTTTGCGATAGATACCATTTTCGGAACAATAATCCAGGGTAGAATATCGCCTATAAAGAAAACGTTTCTGTATTTAAAATAGAATGTTGTTCCCAATTAAATGAAAATTTAACCCAATTTTGGAAATTAGAATCGATGGGAATTAGTAATACAGAAAAGAATATGTTAGATAGCAATAACGACTATATTTCGAGTTTTGAGAATAATTTAAAATTTAATAACGGAATGTATGAGACTAAATTATTTTGGGAAGATAAACCAAGCGATTTAGAAAATAATTGGGCAATAGCGAAGCGCAGATTCGGTAATTTAAGTATAAAAATGCAAGACAATAATTGGCTTTATAATGAATAGTAAAATATTGTTAAAGATCAAATTAAAGAAAATATTGTTGAGGAATGTTCATCACATTTCAAAACTAATTCTTATTATATGCCTCATTCGGCTGTGGTTCGAAAAGACAAAAAAACGACGAAAGTTCGAATGGTTTTTGATGCGTCCTCGAAAGGTAGAGACTGTAAATCTTTGAATGAGTACCTTTATGCGAGTCCACCTTTGAATCCCCGAATAATAGATGTAATCTTGCGATTTCGCGAATATGAGCATGCGTTTTGTAGTGATATTCAAGGGGCATTTTTAACGATTGGAATAGCTGAGGAAGATCGCGACTGTTTAAGATTTTTTTGGTTTCCGAATGATGGAGATGCCAAATCGTACAAAATAATGAGAATGAATCGTGTACCGTTTGGGGTGACCTTGAGTCCTTTTATACTTGCTGCGACGATTAAATTCCATATACGAAAATATAAGAGAGATTATAGAAAAACCTATGAACTGTTGAATACTTCTTTATATGTTGACGATCTGTTCGCCGGTTCATCCGAATCCGTTTATAAAGCTTTCGATCTTTCAAAAACGCTATTGAAATTCTTAAAGATGCTAATATGAATTTAAGAATTAAAACTAATTCGAAGGAATTAAGAAAATTATGGAACGAAAACGGTATAGGTGATGTATGTGAATCGGGTGAGCGTTCTTTAAAGGTTTTAGGAATTATTTGGAATTTAAATAATGATACATTTAAATTAGATGGACAACCATTGCTTGAGTTAATTAAAAATTTAAAGAATTCGAAACGCTGTGTTCTAAAAACAGCAGCAAAAATCTTTGATCCGATAGGTTTATTTCCCCTTTTGTGTTAATAATAAAATGCTTAATGCAAGAAATTTGGGAATACGGGCTCAGCTGGGATAAGCAATTGCCCACCGAGTTAAAGAATAAATGGGAGACTTGGTGCTCTCAAGTTTGTCTTCTAAACGACCTAACATTGGAAAGAAAATATTTTCCATATCCTTTAGATAAGGGAAAGGATTTGCAATTGCACATATTTTGTGATGCAAGTCCCAGGGCATTTGGAGCAGTTGCGTATTTTTGTTATGTCACTGCGAATGACGATATTTACACGAGTTTTATAACCGCTAAAAGCATAGTTTCTCCTCTCAAAAAGTTAACCCTCCCACGTTTGGAACTTTTGGGAGCAGTTTTAGCCTCGAGAATTTTGAAATATTTAACATCAAAATTTAAATTCCCTATTTTGAAATTTTTCCTTTGGAGAGATTCTTCTATTTCTCTCCATTGGATTAAAGGAAAAGCTTCAGATTACAAGCAGTTTGTTTCGAATAGGGTAATAGAAATCCATTCAAATTCCAATCCGTCTGATTGACATCATTGCAGTGGGAGAGAAAATCCAGCAGATTATGTTTCTCGTGGAGCGAATCTCGAGACGATTATTAACAGCCAATTTTGGATGCATGATCCTCAGTGGCTTCGCACGACGGAAAACAACTGTCTGAAAAGCTTGAATTGTGACTTTTCTTCAACCGACCCATGTGAATCCGAAGAACAAGTGTTTACGTTCGCATGTGAATTAAACACAGCCTCAATAATTAATTTAAGCAAATTTAGCAGACTGCAGAAATTATTGCGAGTTACTAGTTGGGTGCTTCGTTTTGTGCATAACATTCGCAATAGATTCAATAAACGATCTGACGACTTAAGTACAAAAGAAATCGATGGTGCCGAAAAATTTTGGATTCAATTAGTACAGAGATGCTTTCGCCGAAGAAGTTAATTGTTTACGTGCACGCAAACTACTACTCAAAACTTCAGTAATTTTAGAGTTTAATCCTTTCCTTGATTCAGATGAACTGATACGTGTCGGTGGAAAACTGCAAAATTCTAAATTTTCTTATTTACAAAAACGCCCTATCATTTTACCGGCCAAGCATTACTTCGTAAATTTAAGGTTGCGAGACTCTCACGAAAAGGTTTTTCACGGTGGTGTTTGTGAAACTCTACTAGAAATTAGAGAGCGATTCTGTCTCATTAAAGGGAGACAGACTGTGAAAAACATCTTAAAGAAATGTTTGATATGCAAAAGATTTAGTTCGACTTCAGGTGTTCAAGTCACCGCTCCGTTACCAGCTCTTCGTGTAGAGCAGTCAGCTCCATTTTCTGTAGTTGAAATAGATTTTGGAGGCCCAATCTACACAAAAGACGAGAATAAACATTACATTGTTTTATTTACGTGTGCTGTTACAAGAGCTCTTCACTTAGAGCTAGTGAACAACCTTACAACTGAAACGTTTCTATTAGCACTTCGACGTATTATTAGTCGTCGTGGTCTGTGTTCGAAAATCTTGACTGACAACGCAAAAACTTTTAAGAAATCCGAACTTGAACTGAAAAACTTGTGGAAGATTATCAGCGATCCTACAGTGAAAGCGTTATACGCTTCTTATAAAATCTACTGACAGTTTATTATCGAACGAGCACCCTGGTGGGGCGGCTTTTACGAAAGACTTATTCGAACAGTAAAGCTTGCCTTACGAAAGACTGTGGGAAGAGCAACTTTATTTCGCGATGAGTTGGAGACTCTTTTAATTAAAATTGAAGGAGTGCTCAACTCTCGCCCTCTTACATATATTTTTAGTGAATTTATGGAACCTGAACCTCTTACTCCATCTCATATGATTTTAGGACGTAGAGTGAATAGTCTACCACCTGCCAGGCTTAATTTTGATTCTAACTTATCCAACAGGAAAGTTATAATTAAAAGGTTTAATTATCGCGAAAGATTACTTAATATGTTTTGGACAAAATGGTCAAAAGAATATATTTGCATGCTTAAATCTGCTCATTGTGTTAAACCTACAGGCGAAATTGAAGAGTTTAAAATTGATGATGTTGTACTAATTAATGATGAAAAATTTCCTAGACATTTTTGGAAACTAGATAAAGTTGTTGATGTATTTCCTGGCAGGGATGGTAAACTGCGTTCTTGTAAGATAAAAACACAAAATTCAATTATTAAAAGACCTGTACAATTGTTACATAACCTTGAACTTAATGAATGATTTCTTAGTTAAGTGGTAGTTTTGAATTTGTATTTGGTGAATTTGTATGTGAATTACTTGTAATGTGTATTTAATATTTTTCTGTGTATTTTGAAATAGTAGCAGATTATGAATGAACCCCCTGGTCATTCGGGGGAGTAAGTTGTAACTCCTGTTTAGCGGCGTTGTAGTCGCTTGCTTCTAGTGTAAATAGCGTTCCTGTTTTGTAAATAAAAACGTTTTGTCCCTCCATCCAACTGGGGTTTTTTGTGCGTCGCTTCTCCTTCTGACAGGTAAGAGCAATTTATTCATTTTTAATGCATGAATCCGAATTGAATTTTTGAATTACGAATTTGAATAATTATTTAGAAGTTTGAATTTGAACAGCACCAACTCAAAACCATTACGAGTAATATGAGTATTTGCTTAAATGTGCCCATGTTACCTTACTGGCCATATTTATCAAGTTTGCCCCACATTATAATAAATTATGCTTCTATACAGGAATATTCTTTTGTCACGATTATTTTAAAAAGGCATTATTATTAAAACAATTATTATTACTAGGGGGCGTACCCCCCCCCCTGTCCACCTAATGGCGGACTAACCTTTATTATACAAATTTAACAATTGTTTGTACTCGTTGCTCAAAGTATAAAACTGTAATTCAATTGTATTATGCAGTTCTATTTATTTGTTCGTTTTTTCTCAAATTTCGTTCCTCGCGTTCCTTTTAGTTAAAACCAACACTAAAGCTGCATCGTCCACACTTCATCAATAAAGTCCTCTGGTTTTGATGAACCTGCAGCTTCCTGTAAAGTTGAGTATTTGGTTCCGTTGATTGTGAATAAGTCTTCGTATAAGACAACGACTTTCTTCTCATGCAACGATTCTAGTCCTGGCAATCATTGCGATATTTTTCTGCGATAGCTTGCAATAATATACTGTCATAACTGTATTGGTGACATTATATGAAACGAAGCACATGTTTACCAATGCAGCGTGTGCGACACATGTGAAATAGGGGTTGCCATTTTGGCGAGTTATTTTGAATATTGGTATTGTTGCGATAGTACGTAATAAATTTATTATGTCACGAAAATCGTTTTAATATAGAGATTATTATTATTATTATTATTATTATTATTATTTAATCTTAAATTAAATCGTACAATCTTTTAAAAAATAGTAGAAGTCTCTCATTCAAGAATACCTTGATATATCATTACTTCTATTTGATTTACGATATATAAGGTCCTATATTGAAATTTCAGAATACACTTGAGAGAGAACTTCTGAAGTAAACTTCGAAAAGTCATTTTCTCCTGTATTATGGAACTCGAATTACCACAATACTTCACGAAGCTAAAAATCTGATAGCCTTATACATTATTTATTACTAAGGAGAATATCCAACTGTAATGAATGGGATGAACTTGGCATTCGAATAAATAGCGTTGATTTAGGTAAATATACTGCTTTTTTTAATCGAGACAAAATCAAGGAAAATTTACGTATGAAATAAAGTAACATTATGAGTTTCCAGAATAGGTTTTAATTCAATTCGCTGTTTGCAAAGATGCTAACAGAGTTTTGTTCGTGGTATATTTTGTACCAGTAGAGTATGGATAAGAGTTTGAAAGTGAAGGAGTATAAATATTTTTTCTAAAAAGAAAACCACAGTTTATAAACATTAAGTAAACAATTATGAGTAGAAATATTTAATATTATAGTTTAAAATAAACATTTTTTTATTTAAGTAGAACATTGAAATGAGAGAGTATAGTTCTATCTATGTAATTATTCAATACGCTTAATTTGTCCAAAAAATATTATCTTAAATTAAATTAAATCTAGAATTCTCTATTCATCTATTTGAATAAAAAATTAAGTTTTAAAAGAAACTAGTCATTTTGTGTGCTCTATTCAATTATTTTGAATAGTACAATCACCATATCTGATTCAACAATTTTGTTTCGATTTATACTAAAATTCTGGTAACACATTCTAGAAAAATTTTTAAATTAGTCTACACACTCAAAAGGTTTTATAGTTATTACCACAATCATATGCATTTCAGAACACTCCTGTGTTTATTTATTTCTTTAAATAATACATAGTTTGAATATATAGAACTGTCGTGTATACTCTAAGTTCCAACTCTTTTAAATACTCAATACTTTTACCCAGTACGTTTATTTTTTTAAAAATAATATATAGTTTGAATATATAAAACTATCGTGTATTCTCTGAATTCCCATCCTTTTAAATACCCAGTACTTTAACTTAATTATCCAGTACATTTATTTCTTTTAAAATAATACATAGTTTGAATATACATGTATACTCTAAATTCCCATCCTTTTAAATACCCAGTACGTTTATTTTTTAAAAATAATACATAGTTTGAATATATAAAGCTGTCATTTATTCTCTAAATTTTCATCCTCTTAAATACCCGATACTTTCAGTGGGATCAATCTTTCAAAATAAAAAAACGGCATTCAATTCTAAATCTTGTATCAAGATAAATAAAAAATGAAGATAATGATTTTTGAATGCAACTATAAAATTGAATATTAAAAAAACACTCAATTTTCAATTCAGATGTTTTCATGCAGTTAAAACTTTTCTTGCGTCGTAACTTATCCAGGATAAAATATATTCTTCTTTGTAATATAATAAAAAAATAAAGAGATTCAATCATTGTGATAACATAATTATTTAGTTACAGGAACACATGACTGAAGTTTTACATTTTGAAACAAATTTCACTAATCATATCATACATATATACTTTAACGGGTCCTCATTAGACGAACACTGTGTGACAATACTTATCAATTTTGATGCATGGGGATGAACAGAATGTCCAGATTAATCATTGTATTCTTCAAAATGAGACCGCGTATTTCTCTCTCGCGCCTGGGGGCAAAATCGATGTCAATCCGCTTCTGGAAGTGGCTTTGATGTTACCACGTCTCTTCCGTCTCCGACAACCAGATGGCTTTTAGTCCCAACTATTTAAAGAAAAGGCACACCCGTTGAATATGTCATCCATTATTTCGTTCCTTCGCACATGTGGCCCACGAATGTTAAAAAATCGGCCTGTTGTGAGGAAGACATACCCAGAAGGGCATTCCGAGTGTCCTAGTGACAAGTCTATTAAACCATATGGTTTACGATGTGTGGCGACGAAGATTATCTCAGACATGACGACATTTTGTCTCAAAGAACCAATGGAGTAAGGACCGAGAAAGAGGATGTCGCGTGCAGCCCAACGTCACTTGCCAATCAGAAATAGTTGGGGGAGTAAATGAAGCCCACCCAGGGGGTTTATAGAGTTGGTTTGAAAGGAGACAAGGATCAACTTATTTCTTCTTCGAACACAAGTGAAAAAAGTTACGGGACAGCCGTACCCGAGAGGATCAAGCGAACAAAGAACTACGAGGAGGAACTGCGAACTATGGAGCAGGTGATCTAGTGATTGATATTGGGCGATGCCAGTGAAAGGGGTTGTAGGGACAGCCGCACCCGGAAGACGATAACCTGAAAATCTACAACCATTGATCCGAACAGGAACTAATCTCAGGTGAAAGACTGTGAAGATTATAATAACAATGAATTTAATTTTAATTAAATTGAAATATATTGTCTTTTGGCCAAAAGTTGTGCGATCCCTCTAGTTATCTAGAAATGAAGATTTTTGAGGATACACAACGTTACAACACATATATACACTGTGAGAACCCCCCTGGGTTCCAACCTGGGCACTAAGATTGAATTGAGGCAAAGAACTACCAGACGCCATTTTTAGAATAACAAATTATATTTATTTAATTGATTCAATTAGCAACCTTCTAAATACAAATATTAAACAATATGTCTACGTCAAAGAGATTTACCTTTAATATTACTTTAACTCACCAAATATGATATTACTCAACTACTAAGCTCAATATCGAACGGGTTTACCGGAATAAGAGGACCGAGAAATATACGCTACTTGAATTTTTAATATTCATTAATTTTTCACTGACTTTATTATATATTAACTCTTGTGGTCAGAGAAACTAAGTTATAAATATCACCTGGCTATAATGTCGTTCTCGCAAGGTAGATCAATCCTTCCAATGATATTTCGCTGACTAATTACAATAAGACTCTAATCACGCAATCCACTTGAATCTTCTTAACTTCGTCACTACTTCTCTTGGTCCAATCGCCTTCTATCTATTTGCATATCCCATTTTCTTCTTTTAGAGCTGGTTGGAAATATACGCGAATTTACAACCCCCAAAGACGCCTAAGAGTATTAGTGATAAGGTGCTGTATAGATTCGTCACACACTACTGGACACACAAAATGCAACACCAAGAAGGACCAGAGATATCACAGCGAAATTTATTTGGTAGAAAACATGTGGTACAAAGATCAAACGATAAAAGTTACAGCCTCTTATGAGGTGTGTATGGTGATGACCAAATAAGTAGTTAGTATAGCCATCATTGTTGGCTATAATTGCTGCCACATGTTTTGGCATCGAATCAAAGAGGCTTTGAATGTATACTTGTTGTACAGTAATCCATGCGACTTCCATATATTGCCAAAGTCGATCTAGTGTATCATCGGGGGTGTATCCCTTGCCAGTTGTTGTGTAAACATGGATCACACTTTTTCGATTATCGGGAGAACAAGCAGGCCACGGAAGCAATTCATTCTGATGGGTAAAAATGAACACTTGAACATTGTGTGTCACGTGTGGCTGCACATTATCCTATTGGAATATGGCTGATGGCAATCGCTGAATCTATGGGAGAACCACGGGCTCCAACACAGAGATGTAGCGCTGACTGTTCAGTGTACCAGCAATGCTTACCAGTAGGGTGCGGCAGTAAAATCCAATACTATCCAAACCATGATACCTTGTGCAGGACCAGTGTGGCGATGCATAACACAACAGTTCAGCAACTTCTCACCACGGTGTATTTAAGCTCGAATCCGACCATTGTGATGTGGCAGGCAAAAGGGGGAATTAGCTGACCATGTCAATCTTATGATGCAACCTTGTTTCCTGCAGGAGACGGAATTTTGCAGGATTATAAAGCACCTATCCAGGCAGCAGGATGGTTTGTTGGATTACAAGGATGAAATTAAACATCTACCTTGATTCGCACAGTTACCTAACCTTAACATAATTGAATCTTTATGGTCTATTTTAGAGTGTTCAATACGGAATCGATATTCTCCACCGGCATTTCTTCCGCAATTTTCACATTATCTCAATGATTAACGGTACAATATTCCTCTAAACACTATTTAGCACTTGTATGAATCAATTCCTAAGTAAATTCAAGCTGAATATGACAGAGGCAATTCTTCACCATAGTAGTAAAGGATTCCTTATAAATCTAAGAATTTTCCATTATTTTGATAATCATCCATATATACTCAGGAACATTGAAAATAGCGACCCAAGAAGAAAGCATCGGATTGAAATGAAATTTAATACACATAACGACACAGATGAGAGATCCACTTGATCTCAAAAACAAGACAATTAAATGAATACAGGATGTCCAACGACACAAATACTGGGCGACTTCAATAGCGTGTTGTACCACCTCCAGCGCCGACACACGAGCCGACATTGAGCTGATTAGACACCTTATGTTGTCCTGAGGCAGATGGGCCCACAAATCTTGAACAGCCAACTCTAAATCATGTACAGAGTGACGCGATGGCATCTACCATTTTAGCTGATCTCACACGTGCTCTACAGGGGACAAATCGGGGGAGAGGGCCGGCCATTGAAGACCTGAAAATGATGTAGGAATTCTTGCGCAACTCTTGCTGTATGCGGACGAGCATTATCTTGCTGGAAAACTGCCCCTGGGAGACCATTTAGGAAAGGTCCTACATGGGGTTGAAGAATATCATCAACGTAACGTTGGCCCGTTAAGGTTCCACGCATCACAATTAAAGTGGACCGGCTATCATAGGCCATGGCCCCCAGACCATTACACCAGCTGTGTGGGCAGTGTGACGTAGAACAGTGTGGGGGAATTGTGCCGCTCACCAGGGCGCCTCCACACCCGTGCAAGGTTATCATCTGTCCCCTAAACAAACCGGGATTCATCGCTAAACACAACCTTTTGCCAATCTGTGACATTCCACATTGATCTGGCTTGGACGCAGTTGTCGATGTTCCGGTGTTAAAGGGGGTGCACGGAAAGGATGCTTGGATTTCTGCAAGGTGTCTGGAAATTGTTTGTGGAACAATTGCTACGCCTACGTCTGCTCGTATCGTTGAACGAGTCACTGTGGGGTCCACAAGTGCTTGCCGGACGATCCTTCGATCCTCTCTCCTCGTGGTCTTCCTGGTCGCTCCAGACCCGGTTTTCCGCACGTGGGTATCTTCTCGTGTCCACTGCTCCCAACAATTTCTAACGGCACACTCCGAACGATCCACCTGGCCAGCAACACGGTGCGTCGACCAGCCTGCAGTTTTCATCCCGATGATCAGGGCTCTCTCAAACTCGCTTAACTGTGAGAAATGTCTTCTAGCACGTTTACCTGGCATGTTTCGTTTACCAAAGTCTTCCTACAATCGGCGGGTAATCGTCACGTTTATGAATCTTCGAATTTGCGCTGGCTTATATAGCACCCTCTTGCTGATTGTAGTGCCACCTCGGCGTGTATGAGCACGAGTATTGGCACAAAACTTGGATCATTTGCATATCACATTACGCTGTACTTATTGGCAAGGTTTCGCGATTTTACTTAGCTTCCTTCTTGGGCTGCTATTTTCAATGTTCCTGAGTGTATATCTGTTTAGATAGGTCTATTTGTAACTCATAAAATATATGCTTTAAAATTATATGTTCCCAAACTATTATTTTGAAGTATATTTTTAAAGGAAAGAAATTATTTAAATAGACAAATCCTTTTCGTATATAGAAATTTTAAAAATCGTTCAGCACCAATATAAGAACCGAATGGTAACCTCTTTGTCTTTTTCGAACGTTGCATAGCATCCTAAAAGTTTATGTGATTTTTGATATTTAATTTGAAAAACTGATGCATTAGTATCTAGTTTGATTGAAGCAATAATAACTCTCAAGGAGTTTTCAATATGTTTCCCTGATATTTGAGTTTTGATTTTACTCTTACTTGAGTACCCACTATCAAAAATAACTATAAAAAATATACGTAACCCAAATTAAGAGCATAAATACATAATTAGGCAACGGAACAGATTTTTCAATGACCAGGTAGGATTTATAGAAGGCATAGCTAAATTCACCTTCAAGTTAAATACCTAACTGTAACATGTCAGCTTGTATATATACAAACTACAGTAACATCTATATCCTACGCAAATAAATTTTTAAAATTTTGATTTTTTCAAAACTCTCAAAAAGTATGTTAAAGTTATTGGATCAAATAAAAAATATGATTGCATATTTTCCATTTTATTCCATTTCTATTAGACAAATGTTTTGATATGCAAACAGTCTATTTATTTTTGCTTGTCATGATTTCAGTTTCTTTTGAATTCTTTTATAGTTTAAAATACATGTTAGTACTGAACCCTAAAGAGGCATACTTAAAACATTTAAATAAGCAATCAAAACTCAAATCTATGCTGAATCAGCAAGTCAATTGTATCGACAAGTTTTTTTGCATGTATTTTATTAGATTTCCTAAATTGTTTTATTTTATTTTATTAAGTACATTATTAAAAATAATTAACATTTAGCCTCGATAGAGAAACTTCACTTCTGTAAATTATATAGTATCACCTTATTCAGAACTCAAACTTTTGAAAAACTCCTGACTTTGGCAATAGTTTAATTCCCAGACCCTTATAATATTCACTGTTCTGATAAAGAGTTGAATATGGTCCACACACACATTTTGAAGCTTTTTTATACAATTTTTTATGTACTTTGTAATAGCAACAAATTTTATTAATCCAACTGGCCTCTTTTTTTATCTGCCATAGCCAGATCCTCTTCTGTTACAATACTAAATAGGTTAACAAGAGGCAAAGGAAATCGTGTTATACACTGCTGGACAATTGCTAAGGACGGATCACAAATTGCTATGTAGCATAACATTAAGCGAGACATGAGGCCTAGTAGGATAAAATATAGTTGCCACACTGTTCAGACATTAGAATAAAGAATATTTATTGTTCTGGAAATTACAAAAGCTGTGAAACATCTGAAAGAAAAAAAAAATGTTCATTTGATCTGCGTACGGAGAAATGGAACAATGCATCTAAAAGTCAGCAGGCACCTTAAAGAAAGGTATCAGTACGGGATATGTCCACCGTGGAGTGTGATGCAACATTCCACGCGTCGTACCATACTTTGCACAACATTATCCAGCAGCTGTTGAGGCAATTTATCCCATTCCTCTGGAGTGCACGGATGAGGGTGTTCTTGTTTGTCGGAGGATAGTTTCGACCAGCAACTTGCCTCCCCAAAGCATTCCACACATTTTCAATGGGGTTTAGATCTGGAGATCGCGCTGGCCATACGAGACGTTGAATACCCTCACTGTCTAGACAAACCTGAACAGCGAGTGTTCGATGACATGTTGCGTTGCCGTCCATAAAAACAAATTTATCACCGACAGCACCACAGAAAAGACGAACATGAGGAAGTAGAACTTCATCAATGTATCGTTGGCCCGTCATAATCCCATTCGCAACCACATGTAGGCGCGTGCGGACATTGATCATGATGCCGGCTCACACCATGATACTGAATGTCGGATATTTTCTGGACGATAAGCAGTACCACTCGCGCCAGATCAGTTGGCGTCTACAATCCGATGACAGACTGAACCTACTCTCATCTGAGAATAGTACGCATGCTCAGTCCTGTTCAGTCCAATTGTGATGCTCACGACACCATTGCAAACGGCAGTACTCCTTCATTTTGTGGTTGCTATGGATGATAGTGTTATCCGTCCTTAGCAATTGTCCAGCAGTGTAGTTTTCTTAATACTTCCAATAAATCTCTTAGTATTGTCGTGGCTTTTAATGTAACAAAAAATAAGAGTTCTTCAGTTGCATTCATTCATCTTTAATACTTCTAAGTAGAAAAAAATGGTAACATCAATAATTTCATCCCATGTTTCGGAATAAAATTCAAAATTCAAAACTTAACATTTCAAATTTGTTTGAGCAGACTTCCTTTTGTCAGTTCTTCAGAAAATAGTTTGATGAGATAAATTGATTTTAGAAACATTACCTTTCTAATAATTTGGGTGGTTACATGGACAGAACAAAAACTTTATTATTCAGAATCTACCTATGTGAAAAGAATGCTCTTATGATATGAGGATTAGGAGAAAAATTATTCAAAAGAATAATTTCAAAATTTAATATTGTCACAAAAGGATTGAATTTTCAAAATGTGTGGGGAAGACATGATTTCGATTAGAGGATTTTAAACATATAGAAGAAAATTTTTCTACAATATAAATCACGAAACAGATGATTATTAATAAGTGAATACTAAGTAGTGAATATCACAATATGTATTGCACCTTTTTTCATAACCCTAGCTTTCTCTACTCACACCGTAGAATCGGTTCGATTCAAGATTTTTTCCGTCTTCCGCTTTATTCGCGCATTTTTATTTCAGCAATAAAACTTTTTTTAAAATTTCAATACTAAAACAGCTGTTAAATGTACCTGATGTTTGTAACTATTAATTAGATGTTTTCGCATCGTGATAAGTGATAAAAAATACTAAAATCCCTGTTTTTCTTTAACAAAAAAATTACTTTCACTTTTTTCTACAGAAAAGCTGAAATGCGTAAGCTTCATTACCCTTGTGACAGTACCTAACTTAAAAATTAATTTTTTTTAGTTTATTTATCTCTTCCTCTTTATGCCATGAACACTTTTTTTTTTTTTGCATAGGTAGGTTTTGAAATTCTGAAAAAAAAATTTCAGTCCACACTAATATACGAGGTGAACACAAAAAATCGATACTGGCCAATAAACCATGATAATTACAGGATCAGTTATTTGTGACAGTATCACCTTCAAAGTAGTTCTCTTCAACATTCACACACTTATGCATTAGGTGCTGCCATTGCTGGTAACAGTTCTGAAACGAGGGTTTTGGAAATCCCTTTAGGATATTTTTCGTTTTTGTCTGAACCTCTTCAACTGAGGTAAAATAGGTTCATTTCAGCAAGATTTAACTGTTCGAAATAAAAAAAAATCACATGGAGCCATATTAGATGAATAAGGAGGGTGCCTCATCGCAGTGATGTTTTGGCTGGTAAGAAACGGTTGACAGAGAGGGCCACGCATTGTCTTGGTGCAACAACCATCCCTCAGTCCCTAATTCATGCCTTTTTCCCTAAGTTTCTCGTGAAGTCTTTTAGTACTTCAATGTAGTAGTGTTGATTGACCACTGATGTGAGTGAGAACTCACTCATATCAGGAAATTTTTGCTATGTTTTGGTCTAAAGTCACTGACCTTGGGCTCCCAGCAAGTTCAGCACCTACTACACAGTCAATTCGCTCCCGAAAGCCTCTGATACCTTTCAAACGCATGTGCAAGAGACAAAGTTTCACCTTCAAAAGCCTGGGTTACTATTTAAAAATGTTTTCGTGGCTGATTTTTAAGTTTCACAAGAAACTTGATGTTGATTCAGCATTTTTCTCCAGAATGCATTGGCACGTGTTCACTCAATGACGATGCAAAAGTTAGAATTTATTTCTTGAAAAAATTCTTGTATGTATGATTTGTTTCTTACATTTATTCATTGTATATCGAATAATAGTAGCATTCTTCAGCAATCCGGAATAATGACAATTCGTTAAATTTTATTAACATTTTGTAGTTGGATTTTTCTTTAATCTTGTTACTTTTCTACTGTGCATAATGGACAAGCAAAGCCTTTTTGATAAAAAAAAAAAAAACTTTTTACTCCTTGAAGTCTGTTTCAGCACACACAGACTATGAAGTAAATGTAATATTCCTCAGGCACTGTAGTTTTTTTTAGGTTATTGTGTTTTAAGATTAATGGAAAACATTGTTTATTTGATATTTAATACTTCGATTAAAGATTCTGTGCATAATACCATAGATTTTCTTTTCTTGCAAAATATACTCCTGCAGAAATACTTTGCTTTGTAATATTAAGCTTTTAAAGTTTAGTATTGTTATATTTTCCAATAATGATACAAAGTACAATCTGGCGAGTCGCAAAACTTTTCAGAGTTAAACAAATTTATGAAAGAATATAAACTTCCACGAATGATATTTAGATACACACAATCACTATGAATGTATTGATGTAACGGTTCTCTTATGTCATGTGTTGCATTGATATTAATTAAATACAGTAGAGTCCCCCGAAAACTCAGCCTAATGTGGACCGAAGAGTGACCAGTTTGGGAAAATGCGGGGTTATCGAGAATGGGATTAAGAAAGTGTTCACCCATGTAATGGGATCAAAAAATCAAAATCCTTTTTTTTTTCGTTAATTGCTTTCTTAACATGTCTGAAATAAGGTAATAAAGTGATTTTTTAAAATTCGAAATCGTTATAAAGATACAGGAGTTAGAAGAATCATCTGTTCGGAGCGCTAAGTTGAGGGCCTATTGTGTACATTCGACTTGTGATACCATTAACCCTTTTATGCAAATATATGTTCATACAAGTATATACAAGTTTGTAGAGGTTTAAAAGGAAATATCTGTAGTTATTGAATATTTCGTTAAACTTGTTTTAGGCATCGCCGATTGAGGGTAAGTTAAGATTTCCATTGTTTTAATCGGACTTGAAACTTTAAATGCATTTTTCTCAAAACTGTGTTTTTCAAACTTCCCTCCACCGTATCTCAAGAACATTTTGACCGAATGACTTCAAATGTATAGGGTAGACTCAGAATATATCCACGCACCAAATGTGTGTGGACGACGATCATTCCAAAATTAAAAATATTTCTATTTTTTATAACAAAAACAATAAAAACCCATGAAATTCGAAAATTTTCTTCAGAGGTCTACCCAAAATCCAATTTTTGATATTTGCAACTGAGTATAGTCTATTCTGTGCTTTAAGCGTATAGATTAAAACGCCATTAATTTTTTTTTTATTTCAGCCGGAATCGTGGAGGAAAGGAGCATCCATTTTTTCGAGGTGGGTGTGTTCAGAGTTCTATGCTTTATTGGATATTTTTAACTAATTGAATTTTATCATATATATAAATGATTACAAGAAACTTAAAGTTTTATATTTTTACAGATCGTCGAAAAACATTTCTAAGAATGCTTAAAAAAACAGGCCGTCACATGGTGTACCCTCATAAAAAAGAATGAGTACAAATGTTTCCTAGAAAATACTATACCGTAATTGTATGCATTGCTTCCTTTAGAATACAACACAAAATGAGCAGCACAAATATACTTAAACAAAGCAAAGGCGCGTACTTTATGAAGGCATAAAACATTTACGACATGAAAATAATAATGTATAGCTAGTATATAGTAATTTAACTCATCAGACAAACCTCAGAAAAATACTTTATGAAGGCACATAAAGCTATCTTTAACAGTACTTCTCAAACTTTCAATACTTATAACCCAATATTCAATTATAATTTTCATCCTGCCTCCTTCCGTATAATAACAATGCATTGAATTCAATAATACTAAACTTTGATGCTAAAGCTGCAGTACGACTTTAACTACTTAAGTGCAACCGGCGTAAGCACTCGCTCAGCCAAAACGTTAATTGCCCCCTATATATACGTCTCTCCCAAGTACGATCTTTTCTGTGCACTGCTATCCATAATTTATTTCGAAGGCTTTGGAATCCAATAAAAGGACATTGACAGTGTTTGTGAAGGATTTATTTATTTCAGAGGATTTGCTTTTATTTATTCCTTTTCTTCCCCATCCTCAATGCATCACATATGCGCGCCTAGGTGGAAAACGGTGGCATTGGGGAGAGAATAACATTACTTTTAATCGACAGTTAAGAGATTAATTATAAACGGTACAAATTATGAACAAAAGTATTAATTTTTATAAATCATTTTATATATGACAACCCCTTGGGGGTGCATTAATAATTATTAAATTTGTTCCTAACTTAGTATTGTTAAATGATTTACAAAATGTATTTATTGTGCAGTACTGAGGCATTTATAAGAGTACGATATCAGCGTAAATGTGCATTTTATAGATGTGTAACATCTTTCCTTTCGGTTGCTGGTTTTTGTAGGAGTGATTTTGTGGAAAGAGACGGATGAGTGAAACAGGAAAGAGGAAGTAAGCGTGCGCGCTATTTGATTTGACCAATGAGAGCGCTTTGTGGTGTACAGCGCATCGGGGTGCAGCTCTAGTAGCCATCAAGCACTCGAGCGCTTAACCCTAAGTTCACAATCGGTCTGTAAAATCTACCCCTTAAATGCAAGAATCTCTATATTAGAACAGAGAAAATAAATTGCTTATCTACGCACTAATCCTAAGACCAGTATGCCGCGCCAATCTGGGCACATGCAGCTAAAATTCATATTAATCAAATTGAAGTTTCTCAAATCATCATTCTCCGACAAATATTAAAAGCTCGATGGTTCATGAGGAATAAGAACCTCAGATCCATGAGCAAAATGAAGTCTATCAGACAATTTATCAAAAAAATTTGCAACTAACTTCATTATTAAAAACTGATAACTCTAATAATCCTTTGATCTTGGATAATAAAAATATATCCCTGATCCTAATTTTAATGGACCCAATAATATTCTTTTTTCAGATCCTCTCTTCAATTAAAATTCTTAATTAAATTCATTTCACTCTTCTCACCCAACTTAAAAGCTTACTTTAATTCCCCACGAGCCTTCGTAGTCTAATGGTTATAGTAGCTTACTTGAAAATGAATCGCCCCAGGTTCGATTCCCAGGAACTCGCTATTTTCAAATTTACTTTAAATCACTTTAATTTTCCCAGGAAAATTATTTATCCAGATCAAATTTAAATTTACACGTTCCTTCCTATTTTTCAATTTGTATTTTATTTTTTATTAGCTTTTAAAAAGCTGCTTTTCTTATTTCAAATCTCATTCAATGTTTCTCTCATTTCTATAACGACTGAGTTCTAAGCTGCATTAACATTCGTCAGGCTTCACCTCGCCCCCACCCACTAATCAAAATTTGTTTTCATTCTCAGTGCTTGCACCGTTTTTAAAGATATTTTTCTAGAACTTAAAGCATTTTACTAGTTTTAAATTTTAATTTTTTTACTCTCATATAAGTGCAATTACTTTTTAAGTATTTTTTTTTTTATTAACAAAGGGGAAGAGTAAATTCGTCACAGTCACTCAAAATCCTAAAGATAAGAGGTTATAGCTCGAAAGAACTAGATACTCTGGTCATCCACCCAATGATACTCTAAATCCACTTCGCACATACCAGCAAGTCTTAGACTTCACCTAGGATAAACTTGCGATCCTTACACTCAATTGTTAAAGGGCTCACCAAACAGATTTCGACGACGTTATTTCATGAAAATGTTCGTTACTCGTGTTGTCAGAGACGTGGTTAGATAATGACGAACGTGTTTCGATACCTAACTTCGATTGCTGCGTATAGTTTAAACTACCGGGTCGCGCAGAGCAGCTGGTATTGCGATCTATCGCAAACAGAAAAACTCACATGCTGTGACGCCTCATATGAACATTACTTATCGTCAAACAAGTGGACTGGGTATTGTTAGTAATGATGTTGGGAGACAGATGTGTGGCAGAATGCTTATCTGAAAATAGACAAACAGTGATTTCGGTGGTCGCATACATTTCTTGAAATCAAACGGTACAAAAAATTAAAGTTTTCCTGCATTATGTACAATTACCGAATACCTAAGGTGGTTCTGCTCTTTTAAAAAAAACTATGAGGGATGATTTTATCTTTAATTTCAGTTTGCCAAAATCTGAGCCGCTCATAGCTTTTTTGAATGATGAACTCAAGCTCGAAATGAACACAAATCAAAATGTTTCGACAACTAACAGTGGTATAATGTTACTGACGCTGTTTTTTTCAACGGTTTTTAAATACTTTGAAATCACAATCATATGTCTATTGTCTCCGCTCTTCCCCAAATTGATCAAGAATAATTATTTTTGATAAAAAAAATTGCATTATACTCATTGTGTTAATTAAATAAAATTTTCCAATAAAGATATAGTTATTCGATGGAAAATTATTTCCAATCATACCGAATTCATTTTTTTCAGGATATAAGTTATTATTGCGTATTTACTAAGATAAAATGTCAGATGTTACACATCATATACGACTGTGTGTGTGTGTGTGTGTGTCTGTGTGAACCTAAAATTAGAAACCTAACCTAGAGAAAATGGTTACAATTTCTTTTAGATACGCTGTATACATGAATCACAAATAAAATAAGCAAAGGAAACGTAGGACACAAATAAATATTAGAGCCAAATCAACATGCGTGAGAGCAATAGCAATAAATTAACCGAAAATGTAAAAGTATTATTTAAAATAAATGACAAAAAAAAAAAAGGAAATGTTATAAATTAAAAAAAAAAAAAAATCTTCTGTCAACTATAGCCCTTTGACGGTTAGGGAAATGAGCAGTTTTCGTTTAGTTAACTCGCGTAGTTTTACGAGTAAGCAGTAGTCGAAAGTGGCAGCTGTTTTCCCCGCCGTTCTTCCGAAAATGTCACCCTTCTACGGCGATGCCGTAGATAGCTCGCCTCATGCATTTTAAAGGTTTCTTAAAGTATTTGTAGTACACAAATAACAGTTTTTAACGTACTTTAAAATAATGAATAAATGATAATTATTAAATAGTAACCACATCACCAGTAAAACTAAATCGGCTAGGAGCGGGAGAACTTGAATCAATTTTACACCACTGTCGAACACTCGAAAAATTTTCCTCATCGCTTGTATCGTCTTCTGAGCTTGATATGCTGTGAACAAAGTCTTCATCAGACTTAAAACTTGATAAGCTTTCTGTATCGAAATTAAAATCATCATCATAATAATCTAATTTTCGCTTTTGAGCCATTTTACTTTACAAACAGTCTAAAAACGCGCCAAAATACGCATAAAAAGAATAACGTAAAAAAAAAAAAAAAAAAGAACTTTCATTATGAAGAAAAATTCATGGAACCCGTACTGCCATCTGTAGACGGTAAAACTAACTAAATTTCGCGAGTAGGGATTCGTTTGTAACGTAATCAATACAGAATAATGACCTTGAACGAGTCCATCTCGTCAGCGCCCTTTCGGGAAAGGTTTAACTACGCGAGTAGAACTCGTTTATACCCATTTTGGTCGAAATCTTGCGCCCGAGCTGAATTCGTTTGCGCGCATTCAGAAGCACTACTCGATTGCGAGCTGAGCTCGTTCATGACCATCAAAGGGCTAGAGAATTAAACTCTAAACTGAGATTTAAAGAAAATCCTCTCTCTCTCTCTCTCTCTCTCTCTCTGCATTTTACCAGAAATTTTTTTAAAAAAAAAAAAAAAAAAAAGTAAGGAAAAAAGGAAACTATAAAGTTATATCGGGAGGGTTTTTTTTTTTCTGTTTTAAATCAAGAAATAAGTTAACATGAATGTTTGATTTATTAACTAAAAAAAATTAAATCACAATTTAGAGAAAATCGGTGGATTCAGTAAGATGATAATTTGTTGCGAACGCGCAGTGGACCGCATAATTTATCAGATCCACAAAGACAATTGTGTGTGTGCGTGTGTGTGTGTGTGTGTGTGTGTGTGTGTGTGTGTGTGTGTGTGTGTGTGTGTGTGTGTGTGTGTGTGTGTGTGTGTGTGTGTGTGTGTGTGTGTGTGTGTGTGTGTGTGTGTGTGTGTGTGTGTGTGTGTGTGTGTGTGTGTGTGTGTGTGTGTGTGTGTGTAAGGCTCGTTTCTTTTTCTTTTTTTTATGTCAGAATGTATTTTGTTTATTTTCTGTAATTTAATATTTTTTTAAATAATCTTTTGTTTTTGACTATTCAATATGCTCGTGTCCCATTTATCACGTACCCTACAGTTTTAGAAACGCTGGTCTATAATGAAATTAAACAGCTGACCTTGCAAAAACTTACTACTTTTTTTAAAGAAATGAGAACGGGTCTGCCCGCGGGGTTCCGGCAAGGGTGAGGCCGAGTTATCCGGACTGCCAGGTTATCAAGTGACGAGTTTTTGGGACCCTCCGTGTTAAAAAGTAATCTACTTCTTAAACTTTTAACAAAATCTATCCTTTAACAAGCCTTTGGAAATTCAATCAACAAACGAAAAATGTGTCATTGCAAATTAGTTGCTTTCATACATAGATCAAAAATCTTAAAATAATAAATAATTTTGTTTAAATATAAATCAAATCACTCAAGATATTTATATCAATATTGAAAGTCTCATTTCAAACAGTATTGGAACTAGATGCTAGAAGAAAAAAATACTCATATTTTCACGAAACTATAATCAAGCAATAAAACATCTAAAGAAAATTGAATCTTTTAGTCATTAAAAAGAAGCATTTATGATAAAATATTATCAATTAGTTATATCAATAAAAGTAATAAATAATTATTCCATTCTTCATATAAATTACTTCCGTAAGCATAAAAACTATAAGTTATTTAAATTTGCTATTAAATCTTTATTTCTCTAAAATAATATACTATCATAAAAATATAACGGAGTATTTACTTAAGAAATTTTGCAATCATGTTTCAAAATTGAATTATTAAATTATGTTTTGTTTTGTTTTTATATGTCTGAAGACATACTTAAATAGAATTCCAACTCTCCTCATTTTAATTGTTCCAACAGAAAAGAAATATCCATAAAAATGTTCACGATAACCATATCACATTTGTATAAACGGAATTCTTCAAAAACTTCAAACTGAAAAATTGTATTATAATTTTTTTTCCTCTATCAGTCTTATTTTTAAATGAATGAAATTCACTCTGAGGCGCAATACTTCATCTTTCTCATTGATTATATTTCTTAACTATTTCCATTTGTTCTATTTTTCATACACCATTAGGCGGGCGCACCTTTAAAAAAAGAGCTTTTGCACCCCAGCGGGTGATTATGTACAACGCAATTCTTGTTAGCCACAAGCAGAGATTTTGGGTGTAACCCTGATTTCTTAACGAAGAATAATCATTTACATTCATAAAATCATTTACTTATTCATTATGTATTCCCATGTAGAACTCCTTTTCGCCCTTTTTCAGTTACTCTATATAAGTCCACATGTATTTCGCCATTTTCTCTCGGTTTGTGAAAAATAATCATTCATATTTTCTATCACCGCTTCATGCCTTAGTCTATTCGTTGTTTCTTAACCCCTTAAAACACGAGGATTTTTTTGCGAAAAAATGGTAAAAAAAGAATCAACTTTATTTTGACAGAAGATTAATATATAGTCATAGTGTAAGTTCTATTCTGCAATTTCAAATGTGATGGGGAACTAAAGAACGGGGGATGGGGTAAAAATTATAAAAACAAAGTACTATACAAAGTTTAAACGATTTGATTACATGTTTATTTTTAATTGACATTTTTGGCAAATAGAAATTTTGGTGGGTGCAACAATTGGTTGATTTGTACCAATTTGATACAGATTTCTTGCTATACCCAGAATCTCGTTATCATTATTTTCAGATATTCATATCCATCGCTCAAGAGATCATCCCTTCCATCGCTGAAACTTTTTGATAAATTGGCATATTCAAAATTGTCAGAGTCGCTCATTATCAGATAACTTTTCCTAAACAAGTTATAAAAACATATCGCGAAAGCAAATTTATGGTTAATTGTTTACTTTTGTGATATTTAACGCAATAAAAATGGATATATTACCTTTTCCTCGCCAAGCAACTGCTTTCGAACAAAGAGAAATTTAACAAACTTAAAACTAATCATCAAAATGTACCATGTGGTTTACGCTGCAAATGCTGCATTGGGGCGTCATCTATGGTAAATAAGTTTAATTATAATCTAGCCTATATATATATATATATATATATATATATATATATATATATATATATATATATATGTTACAAAAGGGTGTTTTTTAGAAGGTATAGAACTTTAAATTGCAATAAAACAACGATGTATTATTCGATTGACATGAATTTTTTTTATTCGAAAGATAATCTTGTGGCATTACAAGTAAAATATGATTTCGGCATATGACTGCAACGGCTGGCTCGATGTAGTCCAATCTGGACGTCCAATTTTTTAGATGACTTTTTTCCAACATTTGTGGCTGTATATCGGCAATAACACTGCGAATGTTGTCTTACAAATGGTCAGGCGTTTGTGGCTTATCCGCATAGACCAATGACTTTACATAGCCCCACAGAAAATAGTCTAGCGGTGTTAAATCACAAGATCTTGGAGGTCAATTCACAGGTCCAAAACGTGAAATTAGGCGGTCACCAAACGTGTCTTTCAATAAATTGATTGTGGCACGAGCTGTGTGACATTTTGCGCCGTCTTGTTGGAACCACAGCTCCTGGACATCATGATTGTTCAATTCAGGAATGAAAAAGTTAGTAATCATGGCTCTATACCGATCACCATTGACTGTAACGTTGTGGCCTTTATCGTTTTTGAAGAAGTACGGACCAATGATTCCACCAGCCCATAAAGTGCACCAAACAGTCAGTTTTTCTGGATGTAACGGTGTTTCGACATACACTTGTGGATTAGCTTCACTCCAAATGCGGCAGTTTTGTTTGTTGACGTAGCCATTCAACCAGAAGTGCGCTTCATCGCTAAACAAAATTCGCTTATGAAAATCGGGAACAACGGCAATCTCGTTTTGGGCCCATTCGACGAAACTACGCCTTGCTTGATGATCGTTTTGATGAATTGCCAAACCAAACTGAGAATAAATCACTTGACAGCTGTTAAATCGGTCGCCATCTTAGAAAGTAATGCCAACTTAAACTTCTATACCTGGAAAAAAACACTCTTTAGAATGTATATCAGACAGCCATTAGAAATAAAAAAAAACGTGAGATCCATGATAGCCCGTAGGAAACAAGGGCATATTCAAATTTACCGGTAACTTTCAACCGTGAAAAACCCTAGCAAATGTGTTAAGGGGTTAGTAAGCTTTATTTCTGTTGTTGTTGTTAATGCCACCTGTCTGACGTAGTCAGATCGGGGCCCATGAAATTCTTTGTGGCATGGGGGCTAGATGTACGCCTGTCGTTTGCCTTTGCCTTGAGCACCATTCAGGTGACTGTACGATTTAGCTCGGTTCCACCCCAATTTTGAGGGAGAACACACTGGGGGAGGGTCAAGAGCCTCCCACCTCTCATCTCCTGCCACCAACTTCACGAAAGTGCTTGCGGCTCGACGGCTGTTTAGAGTACCCCCATGCCACGAAGGCACTATACATTTACAAACATCCATGTCTTCTCCGGGATTCAAACTGAGGCCTTACGGCACAGTAGTCAGCGTCTTGCTAACCACTTTACCGGATGGACGACAGCTTTATTTCTAATATCACGAAGCGTTTCTCAAACTGAGAGTGAGTGGGGGTTTGTTAACTTCAAACTATTAAGTGACACGAGAACAAATGACGATGGATATCTTAATTTTGAGCCATGATCAAGTGAGCGGACAACACCTAAGTTGTGGCATCCTCCTTTCTGAACTTCTACACCACATCAATTTCAAACAGGGAAAAACTATCGCAAAGACGGGAAAAATGTATTTTTACTTATATACTGAAATTAGAGTCGAAACAGCCCATGAGGACCAAAACCTATTGTTCCTATCTCAGTTTACGTAGCCTTAGGCGCTGGGGTGCATGTGCAGATGTCTCGATTAATGGGTTGGTTAAATCTCAGTGTTCCCTTCCCAAGCAAGCTTAGTACTCCTTTATCGACCCACTGAAGGGATGAAAGGCTGAGTCTACCTTGCCCAGCCCAGGATTTCAACACCGGATCTGCTTCATGGAAGCGGGATACACTACCACTCAGCTACTGGGCTTCTCTTTAATTATATAGAAATGCATTTGTTCCATAAAAAATGCTCCAAAATAAATATAAATTCATGAAATTTATAATTATTTTTATTAAAAGGATGATTTAAAAGGGGATGCATTTATTATACTTCTGTATTGTTATGACAGAATCCTTTCCTCTACACACAAAAAAATTGATTTCCACCCGATTTAAGGGAATACACGCACCACACACACACATATCAATCTTTTTTTTTCTTCTTTTTACCTAAAACTTCTTTAAATTCCTAATTATATATTTTGTTCTCTTGATAAAATTAGTTACAACGAAATTATTTTAACCTCAACTCTTTGTCAAACTAAATATTAACTAAAAATCTAAAATACCACATGCATTTCTCTAAATCCAAATTGTGTGACACTTTGAAATTCAAAATACAAAAATCAAGTAATATAAAAAAAAATTTTAATCAATTCCTACTTCCTCAAAAAATTTTTTATTTTACTTACTTTTTATTAAATAATTACAATTAATATAAATATGTTTATTCATAGACAGGATCACAAAATTAAGTGGCAAAATAGAAATCAATTTTCCATTCTCCTTTTAAGTCGGTTATTGGACTATTATTTTTGTTTGTTGCTATTTATTCATTAATTAAATGTAATAATAAAATAATTAAGTGAAAGAAATGACATTCTCAGAAATTAGGTCATCCCAGGGGGATACGAACTTATGACCTTTGGATTAGAAGCCTAACACGCGCGCTATCTATTGCACCCCAGGGACACAAAATGCGGTTTGCCTTTTTATATATGGTGTTGGATCATTATTTTTGTTACTATTTATTCCTTAATTAAATGAAATTAATAAATTAATATTTGAAAAAAACTGTATTAACATCATATATTATTCACTACAAGTTTTAAAAAAATGTATGTGAACTTGAGTGAATGTGTGGAAAATATTTAATTAAAGATTGAAAATTTAAAAGCAAGATTATATATATATATATAAATAAATAAATATAGGAGAGAGTGAACTAATAAATAGGAATTGAAAAATAATAATTTTAAGACTTATGAAGATAGAATATCAAAAAAAATTTCTAATGTAGGAAAAGTATAGTTTTTATATTAAAATAAATATATAATATGTGGGAGAATATATAGTATTCGCTCTTGAGAAAAATCTTACAACTACTTACTTTTACTTTAAAAACCCCATTACAATACAGCTTTTTCCTACCACTTAAATTTTGTAATATTCAAATTAAAATTTCTGATTTACGTTCAGACATTTTTACAGCAATGCATTTGAATAATTTAAATGTTAAAAAATTAAACTTGTCGAAATAAATTTGAGCATACTGAAATGAAAAACATAATACAGATCAAAGCATTAGTTAAAAAGGTCCCTTTTTTTTTTATTTCTTATACGATTCACAATAAAGATTTGAAAAATCTAAGTACTTTTTCTCTTTGATATTTTTCTGCGTGTTATTCTTTAAGGTTTGCAATGTAAGTAATTTGTCAAACGAAGATAAAAAAATATTTTTTATTTTATACAATTATTAGTTTTGATAAAATTGTACATTTACCTTTAAGCAACTCTAAGAAACTAAATTCGTAATATATATATATATATATATATATATTATTTTTGCTCTTTGCAGCAGCAATATCAATTCAAATTTTAAATAAAATTTGAAATTTTAAGAAATTTAAAAGTAAGAAACTTATTTCTATACCATTTGTATATTTTACATAAATTTTACTTAGGAAGCACTAAAGAAAGAAAGAATGAAACTTTCACTTCAAAGAAATACACTTTCACATCGGTTTGGACGCGCTTACCTAGAGGTTATAGTCCCGACATTGTGGTCGGAGTTTCCCGGATTCGAGTGCTGGTGCCACTGTGTAGAGGGGAACGATGCGCGTTAAATCTAGCGAGGTTCAAACGTCCTCCCGTTGATGTGGTGTGGAAGTTAAGAGAGGGTTGGTGTCCGCTCAGGTGTAGTCCTCGTCACTTGTCATGGTTCAAAATTACGTGGTCCGTCACCCAAAGCCCTCGTGTAACTGAATAGTAAGTCGTTAATATTCCCTCACTCTTTCAATAATAATGTTACATAATTTCAAAAATCAAAGTTAATTCCACTGATCCATTGACTTTGCTGGCCACGGTAGCTTAGTGGTCAAGGTAACGGACTCGTGACCGGCGTGTCATGAGTTCAAACCTAGTGTCACGCAGAAACCGATGCAAGTTAAATATGTCGAGGCTCAAACATCCGACGGTTGGTGTGGAAATTGTGAGTGGGGGTGCCATCTAAGGTCATGGGGGTATCAACAACTCGCTTAATCTTGCTTTAAATAAATGAATATGTTACAAATTATAACGTAATAAATCTTAAAAAAGTGCTTATTGTTATGCTTGATTCAACCCCAAACATCTTATTTGAGCCATACTCAATTTCGTGAGCTATAAGGACATTTAAAACAGCCCTTAAGGTAATAAAATTCAAAAAAACAGTTAAGTACCCGTCTGTCAGACGGATGTTTCTCAGTGCAGAAAAAAAATGATACTCCGGCTAGAGGGTCAAGATTTCAAAGGAAATGCAAATATAAAAGGGAAGGTAATAAGGGGCATTATAAAGTATGCTCGTCGCAAAGTATCCTTCTGTTAGGAATAATTCGATAAAAAAAAGTACTTCTACAATGTGCCCTTTGACATTTGCGACAAAGTAAACACTGTATTCTTTCAAGTGAGGTTGAAATAAAAATATTATTATCTTTGAGATTAAACTATATTTCAGTGGGAAAATATTTAGCTCAATAAACTTATTGCAACGTTCTAATTGCATCGTGCAATTTTTTTTTCAAATCACGTTTTATAATGGTTTATTGAATGATTTCATTAAAATTATTGCGATTTTCTAGAAGTAGAAATTGATAAATAACCCTCTCCTCCCCTCTCCTCTTTTTACCTATTTGTTTATTTCACCAATGTGTGTGTGTGATTTTAAAAAGGATTTTATACATACGTACTTAATCTAAAATTCGTCACATCATAAGGTACATTATAACAATTACATAAACTTTTGTCATTGGAGAGTTGAAATTTTTAGTATGATAATCAATGACAATCATTAATATGAATAATCCTTCAAAAGTGTGCAGCTTATTGTAATAAGACTGTATATAATAATAGACTAAACTAAGAAAAATGGTTTGGGGGCCAAACATCTGGCATTTTTTAAACAATAGTCTAAACATTTAAACCTATAAAATGATTAAAACTTTTTTTTTCTAATGAGCTGAATATTAGCAACTAAGCTTTTGCATACTCGTCAAGTCCCCAAATATGAGAGTCAATTCATGGTGTCACCATCTAGTGACAACACTCGCTACCAAATTTTGAAGTTTGAATGAATTTTAATTGAAACTCTCATAGGATGCCAAATATTGCCACAATTTAATTTTACCGAAAGTATCAGGGCCAAATTGATATTGAAGGGATATTTTACATTCCGCATAATCATATGACAAAAGCCCAGTGGCTGAGTGGTAGCGTATCGCGCTCCCACAGCTACAGATCCGAGGCCCAAACCCCGGGCTGGGCAAGGTCGACTCAGTCTTTCATCTCTTCAGTGGATTGCTAAATGGGTAACAAGCTTGCTTAGGGACTTAAGCACTGGAGGTCTCGCTTCAGTAGGACCACCTGATCGTCATATCTGCTCATGCACCCCAGCGCTTAATGTCCATGTATACTGGGATGGACACAGTAGGCCCTGGCCCTCATGGGCTGTTGTGCCACTGAGTTTAGTATAGTTTAATCACCCGACATTCGTGCTTCTACGATTTCGAAATCCAGAAAATCTGTTGAATCCAACAAGGATTGAGCCCACAATCTCAGTCTTACGAAACGAGTACTTTACATCTAAAAGCCACCGAGCCGACTAAAATGATCAGTACATTACATATAACATTTTTTAGTATGATGCGTTTGAAATCCATTCGATGACAAACTGAACCAATCAAGTTATTATTTAAAAGTATTCCTTAAAGAATTCTTCCAGCAATGGACTATCTGCGCGACAGGCAGACGCTAAGTAAGTAATCACGTGATTCCGGCGTCAATATTTGCACTTTGTGTATTCATAGCGTTGGTTTTCCTATTTGTTTGTTGACGGCATTCTTGTGTCTTAATTTTATCTAACTAAAAATATATATCATTGTATTTTTGCATTATTCTAGTACATATATTTGTTAGGAAATATTTTTAAAGCTCTTTTCTATATAATTTTGGTTTTTTTTCTAGTTTATTTATCTAATTAGATATTCATCTGCTTCGTTAGTGTTATGTGGGATATTTATTTAAAGTTCTTGATACACTTAGATATAGTTCTTAATTATTTTAGTTATTAATTAATTTTGTAGTTATTTATTTCATATTTTTCACAAGAATAGCTCATAGTATAGGTTCGAAACCACTTCTTTTGAAAAATTCAATTTGCACGAAATATTAAATTACAGTGCGAAGTTTTTCCAGTGTCTCTGGAAATCGAAGTGTTGCTGCGAATGTGTCGAAAGGATTAAAATTATTCGACGATAAATTCGTAAGCAAGATATCATTTACTGAGCCTGATTGCTTAGTGAATGATGATTTTTTATTCAAGGCTTTTTTAAAGCCAAAATGAAGAAGAGAGTGACGTACAAGACATCTGTTCAAATCAGAACAACTTGTCAGGTAAGTTGGTAAGTTATAAATTATTTTGTTTTAATTTATGTATTTTTTGAAACTGTTATGATTGCATTACTATTTACTCATTTACGTATGCTTTAATGTAACTCATTGTTTTAAAATACAAAATAGGATTCTATGTATTAACATTGACAGTTATCATTTAATTATAAGTTGATTCCAAAAGATAAAAGAAATGTGAATGGGCTAATTTATATTTTTAATAGCTACATTATTAGTTATAAGTATAATTTGATGCATATTTTTTAGAGTAGCGTTGAATATCAATTTCATTGTTTTCTATTTTAATGAATATGCATTATTAAGCTTTAGTCATTCAATAATTATTGCTATTTATGAGTAAATCCTAATTTGATTCCAACACATTAAAATAAACTCGAGAAATGCCAAACCATTTTGAAAAAGAAATGTAAATTTTTCATTTAGAACTTCAATTTAATAAGGAGTAATATTGAGTAAACATTAAAATTCTCCCAAATTGTTGGTAATTTGTCTTATAAGGCATAGTATTTTTAATTCAAATACTTTATGACGTGTGTTTATAAACTGTTAATTTTTATAAATGAATAAGCATGGGTATGCGACACTTGGATCACATATTAAAATTAATGCGAGTATGAACTATATTAAAAATGTACATCACAATTTTTAATACCACATTCAATATTTTTTTCTTCATATAAAGTGTCTATAAGATGCTGATCTAATTTTTTTTAAATTATACAATATTAAGGAAATTTATCATCAGAAAGGGTACAATAATTTTCAGAAATGCAATTTTTTTACCCTCAGTTTTAAATATGTTTTTCTTCTTATTGAATTACATATGATTTATCTATAAATAGATGGTTCCAAAATACTTGTAAAAAAAGTTTACTTGTTTAAACCATTGTTTATCTCATATTAGAGAGTTAATATGAAAGTTTTTGATTAATAAATATTTATGCATTGTGATGAAAATGAATTTTATTTTTACAGCACAATGAATTGAAAATTAGATTGAAAGAATGCAATACATATATATAAATGAATAGTCGCATAAAATATCCATTTAGAATTAAATTAAAAATACATCTGATGTAGACAAAACAAATACTTTTATACAATTATATGATAAATAACACTATTTAAATATATGTGAATTTAAAACAAAAAATCACAAAATTGTTGCATTAGACATTCCACAAACTTTTCAGGTTATAAAAGTAATTGAATATATTTCAGCCCCAGCATTGAAAAATACGAATTTTCAAAACAAGAAAAAATGTACAACCAGGTCTAACAAATACTTTCCAGTAATTGAGTCGTTTTTGTTTTTTTAAATTGGCATAAATCACTATGTTTCTAAAAATAAAAAGTACCCTTTTTCAAAAACAATTTTTGGATACAGTAACTGTATAAATAATTTTTTATGCTTTATCAAATTATATTAAGTTGATTCCGAAAGCAAAAGTCAGTTTGACCAGTTTTTATTTCACTACTTAAAAAATTAAGAATTTAAGTTTTTCAAACTCATAAAATGCCGAATTTTTAAAAACTTTTATTTGTTTTAAGTGATTAGTGTTTCATAGATTATTGTGTACAAAAGTTATTACTGATTTGAAAATCTATACCCTTGTTGGTTTTTAAAAATTATTTATTAGAAATTGGAATTGAAATCAATTTTATAATTATGTAACTATGAAAACTAAAAACATAATCAAGCAGACTTAATTTGAGTAATGAAAATTGAAAGTAATAAATCCAAATAAACGCTTACAGTAACACATAGCAAATTATTTACTTTTAATTCATACTGTCGGCCTAATTATCAGAATGCGCAACTCTTTCTTGGGTGTTTATTTGATGCAGGAGTGGCGTGTAGCACTTCTATATCAAATTTACCTTCCTTGTGGAGTTATGCATTCTGATAAGTAGATAATATGTTATGTCACTTGAATTAATGGCTTATGTAAATAACAAAAACATGCATACAATAAAAACAGAATCACATAAATTCTTCCAGCCTAATCTTTGCTATCCATGTTTTTAATAAATTTGGATTTTTTAAAGGAAATTGGAAGAAAGTTTTGTTTCTGCAATTGTCTTTCTTTTTAGAGTTATTGCATCCATATGCTACAATGTTTGTCATTTCTGAACTTAAAAAAAGAATAATTAACTATACGAGTTTAAGAGCAGGATAGTCGTAAACAAATGACGTCGTATTCACGTGCACAAGAGCTAACTGAAATCATGTGAAAATGACGTCACATTAATTTAGTCCATTGAAAGATAATACAGTAGAACGTCGTTTATCCGAATCAATTGGGACTGGACACTATTCGGATACGCGATTGTTCGGAAAACCGAAACCCGAATGCGATCCATGCAGTATATGAAACTGGACACTATACGAATATTGAAAATCATCACATGCGGGAAACGTGCTTGAATAAAAAGCCAAAATAAGTGCAAAATGTTGCACTTTTACATATATTGTGGAAAATAATCACTTATTTTTCACTGTTCTATTTTACACCTTCGTTTTTTCACGGCAAGGTCTCTGATTCTCTTGAGCAGCAGTAGTTGAGTAGAACACCACTCTGATTGTTGTTCGTACTATTCCATAACTGTCTCTAACTCAGAAAACGCGTCAGCATTTGATGGACCCTTGCTACGTTCGTTGTTGTTGTCCTCGTCTCCATCCGTTTCATTATCGACAGGGTATGATTCTTCTTGCACGGAAGTCACGATCTCGTCAGCATTTAGCATTTGAAATCCATAGTCTTCTGCATCGCATGCCATCCAGGTTTCCTGGGTTGAAATCCTGGGATCGATTGGACAAAGTCGGTAATCTCTTTTGGCTACAGGTGAAACTACTGTTGATCATTGCACTGTTCGAAAACTTATTAATATACAATACATGTTGTTGACAAAAACAACTGGTCCGCTTAATGACGCTCTGGACAATTAACGTTCGGGTTCTACTGTAATCATTATAGGGTGTTGATAAACAATACCTTGTGCGTTGAAGATTGTTGCTCTCTCTTTGAAGATTATTAATCATTCCACAACTAATTATTTGACTCAGTATGTGTATTAATGATGTAGATTTAATTTATTATTTATCAAAGCTCTTAAATAAGAGTGATAGTTTTTAATTTTAAGGGATAGTTATTTGTTAGAAAAAATGTTATCTAAATTTGTTCAGAGGTAGTAAATAATACACAGCAAATCAAAATAATATTATTTAAGAAATATTGTGGATAGAGTTTGTCTCAATCAATCACTCACAGAGAATTTCACACATGGTAGTTATACATTACTATTCCACAAATTCATGTGCGAGTATAAAATATCTTATTAAAAATTAAGCAAATAAGCAATTTAAATCAAGCTCCTAAAAGCATAATATACTAGAAGGAACTTCGTTAAAATATCTTACCAAAATAAAATGAGTTCAGATTTTTTAACTAAAGTTTGAATTGACAACATATGATTATCAAAGAGTCGTATCGGAAATATCATAAAAAAGGTGAAATAATCTTTAAAAATTCAATTTAATTATTTTTTGCTTTAAATGCATGTCTTTATATGTTGAATTACATATAAATTCCAAAAATAATAGTATTTATCAATACACTATAGAGAGACGTGGTTCTAAAATACAATTTAAACTTGTGAAAAATTTTAAAAGTTGCTTCACAGAAAGAGACAGAGTTTAAATAAAATATTAGGGTTTGTTAATATGAAAATTTTTGCTTAATAATTAAAATTTATCCTTAAATGAAAATGAATTTTATTTTTACAAGATGATGGGTTCTATATAAAATACAAAGTATTCAGCACAATATATAAAATTCATAAAATATATTAAGTTGAAACATTGTTTTATATTTAATGTATTCTAATTCTTGAAATAATTGATCTATAAAAATTCCAAAGACAGTATTACCTTTCTTAAAGTACGATTATTTGTTGTCATTTCAAGCATGCAAGATGATAAATAATTTTTTAAAAATGTTATATAAAATATTCATTTGAAGTTAAATTAAAATTTAATCAGATGTAAACTAAACATATATTTCCATAAATTTAAGCAAGTAAAATAATGAATAACATTAAAAATTTCGATATATTTTAACAATAACATTGAAATAGATTTTCAAGAACAGCAAAAAAGATATGTTATATGTATATTAGAAAACAACAGTTAAATCAGGGATTTTTTTCAAGATTACTAGAAATTTCTATACAAAAAATATATTCAATGTCCCAAATGTGCTTACAAAGGACGAATTAATGGATTTCAGCCCATATTTTGTGAAACACGATATTTTAAAATGGAAAAATAATATACATTTAAAGTAAAAGCAACAACGACGCACGAGATTGTTGTGTTTGACATTCCACGAATATTTCTCGTTATGTAAACTTGTAAAAAAGAATGATTGAGCATATACGAAGTTACAAAACAAAGTACGAGAGTGTTTTGCTTATGTTAAGGGGGAAATACGTAGAAATATATCGCGTGATCTTGACGTCACATGAATTTAGTCCATAGAATGTGCCTGGAATGCTCTGGGCAAGGCAATTGCAACACGCAAAACCCCACCGAGAACCATCTCAGGACTTAAAATACTGAACAAGTGAGACAGGAACTCATAAATTCCCTTATTTTCGGTATAAAATCACCGTGTGATGCCTGCTTATGTTAAGAGATCTTGCCCCCTATTAACCGATTTTTTGTTACATTCTGTAATTGCTGTTTCATACCTTCCTACTTCGATGAGCGTTACAGAATATAATGCGTGTGTATTTTAACTGGTGAATAATTGTTTTTTGCATTATATATTAGCCCTATATACATACAAAATTTTATTAAAATCTCTCCAGTAGTTCCTGAGATAATCGACTAAATCTAAAAATTCTCCTAATTTTGAACACCAGTGTACATGTATGAGACCAGTATACATGCATTTGTACAACATATCATTTACTTGCTACCTAAGATATTATATAAAGATACAATTATAAAATTGGAACTCACGTATTTAAAAAAGGCATTTAACAGCTTATAAACTAATGTCATCATGTTAATTTCCGAAACACAGTCGAACCTCTATATTACGAATTTTTCTATATAGCGAACTTTTTCTGGAACCTTAAACATTTCACGATTTTCTTCGTAAAATAATCTCTTTATAGCGAATTCCATTTCTATGTAACGAACTTTTTCTTGTGTGATTCAATTTTTTTCCTCACTTTTTTTTTAAAGTATTTCTAACAAAATTTCAAGTTATCCTCTCTTTAACACGTTTTACGGTGGTCATAAATCTCGAACTGGTTTTATTAGATCCTAACTGCCCGAGAGCAATAGAGTTCTGTACGTTTCATCCAAGACGTGCAACCCTTAGTCCCCACTGCCCAGTTCACTAGAAACAACTTCGATATCCTCTTTCACCCTCAGTGGAGTTGTTCCGTGTCCCCGTGTTCTAATTATAAAATAATGTAAATTTAATTTTACTTATATATGCTTTAAATTATAAAACATCTTTAAAATTCATTAATTTTAGAATAAAATTATTTTCTTAATATTGAAAATATAGTGAATTCTTCAACATTCTTTTTTTCTTGTTTTCCTTCCAGTTTTCTTTATTTATTTATTTTTAAATGGTTAAGACATATAAAATAAGCATGTATTAATTTTAAAAAAGGTATGAATAATTACTTTTTTTAATATATAGTGTTTATGAATTTAAAATTTGTTTTATGGGGTTTATAAAGTATATTAAGAGGTGAAACTCTATATAACGAATTTTCCATACAAAGAACTTTTTCGGGATTTAAAGACTTCGTGATATAGAGGTCCGACTGTATTTTTTTCAAGGCAGATTTTTCTTATATTTGTTTTGTTCAGTTTACTCTTGGATTTTTTTTAAATTTACAGTGGAATTTAATTTTTCTTGTAATTTTTTCAGTGAGAATTTTTAAATATTGAAATAAAAATAATGCCGAACATTACTTCTTTTTGCTTTTATAAATAATTATTATTTGTTTTAAGAATTCCTAACCTAGTGTTTCAAATTAAAGGTGCATTGCCCTCGTGAAACTGTATAGCTCGACGTTAATATAACTCTCACTTCTTCACTCAAATTAAAGCTAAATTTTATATTAATACAGCAATTCTAAACTTACAATGTCTTCCTCGAACATTTTTATGAAATATTATTGAAATTTTGAATTTAGTTTTCGCACCATTCGTATTTTAGTTCAGCCTTTTTTTTTTTGTACTTTACTACTTCGATAGAAAAAACTAAAAGAAAGCATTTAGTTTGATAGTGTGATTAGTTTTTAAAAAAATAATATTTGTTTTACGAAAAAAAATTACAGTAGATTTCTCTCAGCGCTTAAATAAATCGCGCGTTTTTCAGCATCTCTCATGTCACAAAAGATACACAAAACCCTTTTACCACAAAAAATGACATAACAATTTCATAATTACTCACAATTGAATAACAGCTAAAGTAATCAGTCCGAAGTTCACTATGTGATAGAATAGCTCTTGGTACATTAAATAGGAATCAATATAGTATTTAAAAATATCAAACAGTAACAGTATATTTCAGTGCTTAGCAAAATGTTCTTGTTATTACTAATATTAATACAAATTTAATACTTTACCCATTTAAAATATTCTATGCATTAACATCCTTTAGGTACAGTATTTGCTTAATTTATAAATATAGTTTCAACCAAAAAAAAAAACTAAGAGAATCTCATTAAATTCTGTTAAAGGTATAAATCCCTAATAAATTTCATTAATAATTAGTTGCCTATGTAAAGAAGTTCTAAATTTTATCAATTAAAGCACTAATTTTAGATTTTAAGGATTTTATTAATAAGTATAATATAAATATGTTCATTATATCTATAATTATCTCTCTTTTTTTCTCACTTCTCTCTATATTTAGATATAATTATTATTGGAATTCATGTTGATTTTTTTTTGTGCACTACAAAGTAATTTTAGGTCACTGGAAGATAAACTTGGATACGAACCGGAGCTCTAGCCCAATTTTAATTTCATTGTTTCGGACTATTATGCTGCGGTCATTTGTTCTCTTGATTATTATGATTTCAAGCGATTAATAGAAGTTAGCAAGTAATAAATAAGAGGACAGTTTTCTGTTTATTATTTTGCTAAACAGCAGGGTTTGGGAAGATGTTCACGACACTAACTTTATAAAATTCAGAGGGCCTAAATTAAGATTTAGTTTTTGTAAATGTCACGGGTTTGTAAAATTATTTATTTTTATAAATATGTTTTTTCTTTGATATATCAAGCATGCATTTCATATTGTTCTAAATTTTAGATGCATTCATTAAATAACTGCAATGTCTAATTCTAAAAATTAAAATTAAATAGAAGAATTTATATAATTAAATTTTCAAAGCAGGTTTTTTTTCCTCCTTTTTAATCTATTTATTTGAGTCTAATTCTCTGGAATAATTAGGTTTCTCTGATTACAAATTAGGTATTTCCGTGTCTAAGAATTAATTGAAATACGTATCTCATGTCATTCTTAAAAAAATCGGATAGTCTTCCTGTTGTTGAAATCTAAAATGTAGCTACTTAGAAGATGCGATTATAATCCCTGAAGATAAAGAAAGTATTTTACATTTCATTTATGTAATTATTTTTATACTAATTTATGTTTTTAAAAATAAAATCTTAATCTAAAGATTAGTTCATTTTAACAGTATAACTGAACATGGTATTAATAAAAGTTTTTAAATGTCATTCGTATGTCTTAAATGTTAATGTCTTAAATTCCAAAAGGGTACTAAAAACTTATATTATCCTTAATTAAAGTGCTACAATTTTGCATTGCACTTAGTTAAAGTAAATATAATATAACTTTCTACATTAAGTAAAATAAACTTTGTGCTTAAGAATTACTGGTTTCTCTTCTTTCAGAAATTAGAACACATCATTAGATTTATTTTATACTTCAGCAGGATAGTTTTCAGCGAAAAATAACGTGGCAAAAACAAAAAATCAATATTTTTGTTGTAATTAACTAAGATTTCTCATTTCCAAGTTTCATAATTTACTTCTGACTTCTTTGAAGTTTTTATTTCAGTGGAACATGTATGCATCTTGGATTTTTCTGTAAAATAAATGCGTAAAATCAGAAAAAGTTTAATTTGTTTTTTAAAATCCGATTGCCCCAAACGGGACTCAAAATAACAAATGTAAAATGGCAAATTGATTTACTTCCTCCATCATAAATAAATCCTTGAAAACCAATTTCCAAAGCAAACTCTGAAGGCTACGCATTTGAAATAATAACTCGGGAAAACTACTGATGTTGCTGAAATATGAACAATTTCTAAATAATCGTACCTTTAAAAATTATACTGTAGAATATTGTTTTCTATGTATATAAACATTGGTTACAATATTTTTTACGCTACTACTCGTATGAGTATTTATAAAAATGATTGGAAGCACATTTCTACTTTCTGTACACATAGTTGAAAATGTGCAGCACCTTGATTTTTACATACAGTTTTTTGTTTGCTGAAAATTCAAAGCAAACAATAAAATATTTTACCAGCATGCTATAATTTTATTTAGAAAAAATACAGTCATTGCTTACAGTTTTTGCTTTATATCATGCATTGAAGTAAAAAGGAACATTAAATTAAACTAAAGCTATAAAATGAGGATCAAACTGCAAATCTTTTATCCTTCAGAATGGTAGAAAATAAACCTTATAACTTTTTCATCACAAATTTTTAAAATGTTATGTAATGTGTTAAATGAATCTGAAATTGTTTGGAAAACATTTAATATAAGTAAAAATTTTTACAAAAAGTAATTTGCCAAAATGAAACATTTATGTGCACAATTCTTAACCACCCCAATTGTAATGTCAAATATATTAAAATTAGTTTTTGGAGCCAAAAAGAAACATATGCAGGATGTAACATATTAAATTAGTTGAATTAAATTAAAATAGAAACATAATAACAGCTTAAAGAAATCATTTTTCAAAAGCGAAATTTTTCCAAAACTTTCTAAATTTTTCCAATTATTTTTCAAGCATTTTAAACATACTTTTGGAAAAATGCTTGATGAGCATAACACCGTATTTATTTCTTATATGCGCCCTTGAGTTTGAGTGCATACATACTCTACAAAACATTGAAATATTTTAGTGCAAGAAAAAAATTAATTATGGTTATTGTTGCGTGAATTTTATTAAAAGAGGAGTGGATAAACGAGAAATCCTATGTTTCGGCTACTCTCCACCACAAGTAAAACTTTTTCCGAATTCCGTCCAAACATGACATTATTCTAAATGTTAATTAATGCATGAGTGAATTTATTATAATAAACTTCGAAAAAGTTTTATAAAGATTGTATTCATGCAGCAATATTTAAAAATAGATTCACCTTCTAAACTATTGTAAAATTCTTTATAAGACATAGTGTGAAATATTTAGATATTGTGATGAAAATAACATATCATCCAGACAAAATTTCTTTAAGTTTTAATCATTATAAATAGCTATGTTTTACCATTCATGCCACAACCAACAAAAACATTACGCTAATAAATTATAAAATATATGAAAATATAGTACATCAGATATTAAATATAGTTACCGATAATATATCTCTGAACTCTACTCATACTACTATACAAAATACTACCTTAAAAAAATCTCCTTTCTTCCCTTTAAAAAAAATTATTCCAAATCGTTAAATGTTTATCAATTTAAATAAAAACACGTATTCTCGGTCATCATGCAATTATCTAAATACTTTTGGCGTGTACTACTAAGATGATTATTATTGGTGTGCTTGATGATGATTATCAGACTCTAATTTTATTCTTTCAAATAGTTTAGGTTGTCAAAAGTTGCATCTTCAAGTCACATGCTATTTCTTGAACTGTTTTACGCAAATTAGCACCGTTAAAGGTAACCATTAACGTTAACGCACGTAGAGTTGAATGATCTTCATTTTCATTTCAAAATCCAAAACTTTCCTGTGTTTCTTAACAATTTCTCCAGATAATGCCATAATGTTTCTTTTCCTCAATACCTATAATCCTTACTGATATTATAAACGCGAAAGTTTGTTTGGATGTATATTTGTTACTCTTTCAGACAAAACAACTGAATGGATTTTAATGAATTTTTACAATAATATAGCTTATACTTCAGAATAATACATAGGCTATACTTTATAAAAATATTGTGGGCAGTATCCAAAATATAACAATAATTGTCAAGTAAGTAGGAAGAAAATCTAACAACTGCAAGATATTCTGAGTGCTCTGCAAAATCCGTTAGAGTTACACATCAGCATATATCTATCTTTAATATGTGAAGCGAAACTTTTCTTTTTTGTTTTGTCTACGCCAGGTGACAGTGCGTTTTCGATTCTAATTTCTCAAGTAGATAAACTTTGTCTTTCGCACTACATCATTAATTGAGTAGGCCGGTATTGCATTTTTTAAGTATAAAAATAATAACAAAACTGTGAAGGCTTGAACAGGTGGAGCGTGAGGCAGATTACAATTTTAACATAACATTACAACAGAAAGTAATATTAACGTATTACAAATCCAGATATATAAATTATTTACACTATTTTAAGCATTCCACAAAATTACTTTTGCTGAGCAGAGATCAGCTTAGGAAGGAATTTTCAAAAATCGACCCACAAGAGTGTTACGGTGAGTTATAAATAAAAAAAATCCTTTTCATCAGCAATTAGATCTACAGATTTAAAATTTAACAAACATGTTTTTTTGTTCAGCTGAGATATGCAAAAAGATTTTTATCTGTATTTGTTTATTTTGCAATTCCTGTAAAATTAACTCATTAAAACATCTTAATCCTTCAATCTGTATTATTTAATTCTTTCAAGTCACCAGTGCGAAGAACGGGTATATCTGCTGGTATACATATATGTGGGGGAAGGGGTAACGTGAGCAAAAAATGACGATGTTACACGGTGATTGCTTGTTGAAATTAAATTGAGTTTTTTTTAAAAAAAATGTAAAGCAATTGCGCTTACTGAGTGCATCACCTTTCTCCACAGATCAAACTTCAAGTAGGTGACCTCATTAGAGCCTAGTAGTCATGGTCACACACGAGCTTGTGGCCACTATGTTAGGAAGGCAAGCCCTAGTGTTTAACGGGCAGATGCACGTTAAATTTTTCGAGTCTCAAAATCCCCCTCCCCTTTGTTGAGGTGAGGTAGTTTGGAGAGGGGATTCCATATAAGATGTCATCCTCATCACTTGACCACGGATCAAATAACGAGGACGGTCGTTGTTTTATAGTGCTATGTTGTTAAACACTCATTCGAACTTCAATTTGAGAAACATGATTCCTCAAATTGCAAGTCAAAACTCAATTTATTGTGAGTATAAGTAGAGTTAATTAGTTAGGTCGAAAAGTGAAGAAAGTCTGTTCTTCGTCTAACTCGAATGTAAAATTGAAGCATTAAATTACGTGTTAATAAAAAAAAAAATTAATGTATAATATTGGTATTGATGCGGCACATACAAAAAGATTATTTAAGATATTTCAAATTAAGAATATGTTTACTTATACTATTCAAATGCACTAAACTCAGGAGATTAAGATTTTATTTTTTAAAAACACTTTTGTTAAAGCAAAAATATAATTACTTTTTTATAATGAGTAAATCAGTTTATTTTAAGACAATTGCATTTCCCTTTAAAATTATTATCTCATTTCTTAGGATAATTACGTTTCAGATTTCTCTTCCTAATTTTTTCACTCCACTCATGCTACGCATTTCAATTCATTTTTCGACACAGAGAATATTTATTCAGAGAACCCTAATTATTTTCCGGAGAAGTAGACCGAAAAAAAAAGATTCAAAAGGGGAAAAATATCTTTTAAAAAATCTAATAAGTGCTTTAACTTTAGTTTGAAACTTAAGCATTATAATCGTTTAATGAATGCACTTAAATTTAGAATTTGAACTAATGAAATACGTTCTTTTTTTACAACATATCAAAAGGGAAAAAAAGTATTTAAAAATTATAGTTTTGAGGAACTCGAAATTATAGTTATCATATACTTGTTAAAATATAAACATAGCATTATAAAATTAGAACCACTAAATTTGCAAGAATTAGTGTCTTGAATAGCGTTATAGCAATCGGTATTCTGTAAAATAATAAATAAAAAACCCGCTCCATTTATTACATGCTAACATATATTATTTACTTGAAATCCCGGTATTAATTAATGTAAATGTAAGAAGCAATTGGTCAAGAAGGGGCAGAAACGAGTCAGGAGAGCTAGATAGAGTTTCGATTTCTATCCAAATTTAAATTACATTAATTACAGAATAATTAATCCTTGTTAATTTATCTAAACTGTAATAAAACATTATATTATGTAAGGTAGATTAGACATACCTCAAAATTACATCTCACTTCATAAAAAAACTTAAATAAATCTATACTAAGTTTTAAAGAAAAATAAGTATACTCGCTGAGACATTTTCTTATTGTTTAATATTATGCTTAAGTGATAATTAACTTGTTAAGTTATAGCATTGAAGTAGGAAAACTAGTTTTCTCTTTGAACACTCGAACTTGTGAGCATTTATGAAAAGGATAAAAATGTTCTTGAGCATTTATGAAAAGGGTAAAACTGTTCTTGAGAATTTATGAAAAGGATAAAAAATATATATTCCTACTTATACATATCTACGGTCAACATAGTCTTAAAAATGCATTGTTTTGCCTCGTACTAATAATATTACTTTTAGAGGTAAAAGGAAGATGAGACAAATATTTGAAAGTAGTTTCAAAGATCTAATTACTTTGATTTTAAATATATTTACCATGTATTGCAAAAACGTAATAAAAGCTTCCATATAGCCCAGTGGCTGATTGGTAGTGTATCGCGCTTCCTCACTACAGGTCCGAGGTTCAAATCTTGGGCAGGACAAAATCAACTCAGCCTTTCATCTCTTCGGTGGGGCAATAAATGAGTACCAAACTTGCTTGGGAACTTAACACTGAGGGGTTCGCCTCAGACTGACCACCTGATCAGAACATCTACTCATGCACCTCAGGGTCCAAGGTCAAGTATACTGATATGGGCATAGTAAGCCTTGGCCCTCATGGGCAGTTGTGCCGCTAATTTAAGTTGATAAAAACTTCCAAACACATTTTTAAATATTTTGTTGGAAAGTGTTAATGTAAGTTTGCATACAATTTTAATCATAACATAAAAAAACACGTTTTAAATATAATTTAAATATCTTCTGCGTAAATTTAATCTTCTAACGAGAAATCACAAGTTTGTATACAATAATATTATTCAATTCATTCTCATGTTTTTTTTATATTGTTGTTTAACCCCTAAAGCAGCGATACTCAACCTGTGGCCCGCGGGCCGCATGTGGCCCGGTTATGACCCATTGCTCTGAAAATTCACTTATTTAAGAACATTGTATAAAAATTGGGTCGTAAATTTTTTGTCAAGAAATCAAATATATCAATTTTGCTTTTTGTTGTCGGCGTCGTACGGGTACGAATTGATATTCTTTTTCTATTTGGAACAGTTACGATTAGTGATAACAGACAACAGTGGAATGAACAGTGGGTGGAATTAATTTTTAATGATCTTTCATATCTTGCAAACGAAAAATATTTGAAGGAAATATATCGTCTCAAGACGATTGGGAAGTTAATTATTTTTTTGTGAAAAACAAACATGGATCAGTAATTGTTTGATTTATCACGAAATTGCTGTATTCATAAAATACCAATGAACAAAAATTATTCAATGACACTTTTCCCCGAGGATCTCTTTCAAAAGTGGTAAGATCACAGAGGTAACAAAGACATCCCATGAAGTTCTTTATATTATTGGTTATCATATGAGACTGTTTACTGATGCATAAATTGTGAAGGAGTGTTTCTTAAATGTCTCTAATTTAGTGTTAGTAACAAAAATAAAAAATATAAAAAATAATAATTAAAAAAACCAAAACAGGAGTAATAATATTACGATCAATTTTCCATATTTTAAATTTTTCAATGTGATCTTGATCTTAAAAGCATTTCTCCCTTCCCCTCCCTCTCCCCTATTTACCATCATGTTGTGGCCCGCGGGAAATGTCTGACATATGTATGCGGCCGAGCAGAAAAAAAGGTGGGGAGTACTCCTTCCCTAAAGTGATTCACATGTACATTGATGTTTTCTTTTTTTCTCTGATTTGCGTGTATTTTGAATTCTTATGATGATATTATTTAGTGCTAGTGTTTTAAAAAGATGATGCAGTTTGACTATGATACTGAAATATTTTTCATGTAGCATTTTCTTTGTGGCGAAGACGGGAATTTTACTTTGATGACAGCAAGGACTTAGTTCCTTAAAATTTGTATCCTACTGTATGCAATGCTTTTGAATTCAAAACAATGACTTTGAAATTGTGTTATCAAATATGATAACATAATTTCAAAGTCGTCGTTCAAATATGAAATTATGTTATCATATTTGTTATCATAAACAACAAAAAGATTTTTTTTTCTGAAAATATGTATTAAATTTGGACACAGATTCACAACTATCTGCTGATTTTTTGGAGTATTCTTTAAAGAAACACAGATGCACACAAACTTCTTCATACACACACAAATCTCTAAACCTTTTGAAAAATACTGACATAAAAATGTGTTTAAGATATTTGAAAAAAATTTCATAGCATGCAGAACTTAGAAAAAGCAAGCATTAGAGGGTTTTGTGTTTCATAATTGAAAAATAAAATATGGAGCAAAAACTCTAAAATTTTAAAATTGAAATTAAATGCTCCCATTTTCTTATCCTATTAAGTACAGTGTTTAAGTATGCGCAATAAAAAAAATATGCCTTATTTTGAAGTTTTGGGGGTTATATAAAAATGACCAGCTAAGGGATTAAAGTATTAAGTTCATCTTAAATAATTGTTTAATAAATTGTGTCATGTTAACTTTAAGAAAAAAATATTTGAAAAAGAAAATGTAAAACAACGTTCTTTTTGTCTTTCGTGTAATTATTCCACGAAATTTAACAGTTTTAAATGTTTCTAAATTTCAAATGTTAGGTATGGCATTTAGGCGCTTTCTACCTAAAAATAAATATTCTTTTAAACCTATTTATCTAAGAAAAAAAGAGTAAAATGTTTTGATGAGAATATAAAAATGTTATTCAAATGAGTTCTACGAAGACAATTTAACACCTTTACTGAAAGTCTCATGTTAATTAAGTACTAAGCAGTAATTTCTCGAATTATTTAAATTGGTTATTTTTCGGATTCCCATGTGTACAAAACTTTTAATTAGTATTTTTCAACTCAAAGGATCACAATAGAATGATATTTATCATCCCAAAAAAATTAATTTATAACTTAAATCAAAATAAAGAATAAATCCTTTGTTCTGCGTTGACGTTCAATTGCTTAGTTTTAATATTTTAAAATTCCCATGAAATTATAACGCAGTTCCAATTATTATCTGAAATAGAAATTACATACAGTTATTAGCTGGAATATAGCTGGTTCTTAGAATTTAGTTTATTACTTCGTAAATAAATTTTAGCTAAACTAATACAGCTCTCTGATTGGTTTGTTTTGGCAGCATATTTTAATTTTCACTGAGCTAGAAAGGACTCAATAAACATACATTATTAATTACAAACGTGTGCAATCAAGGTAAAAATTAAGACAAATGTCATTTTAGAATAAAAAGAGTTAGTTTATAAAAATGGAACTTCCTATTTTATTTAAACACACTAAATAGAGATTTACATATAGAAATGGAATGAACACTCTTTGAGGGAAAGTTTTAAAAAAATAGGATTAATTTCTAATTATAATGCTTTTCTCTTTTTTAAAAAGAATGATTAATTTATTTGATTTTTTCACAAATATATATTTATTGACTTTATTATGCCTTAAAAGCCTTGAAAGTTAACCTTTATTTAACCTTTTAACTGCCATGCCCTAGATTATCTCCGGAACGACACTAGGGCTCCAAAATATCAAGCCCGAATAATATGCGGGGGTAATTTTTTGGTTAATTTACTACGGGGGATGTAGATCGCTGTGATCAGAAAATATCCTTTCATACAATAATCTGAAAATGCCAGAAAAATATTATGAAAAGATATTCTTACATTCTTACAAGGTACTATGAACTCATTTTTGCTCTATAAAAACGTAATTGGGAAACGTATTACGTTTTTATAATTACGAATCATAGTTGTAGAAGAGCTTTTACCTAAATATAATGATGCAGCTTATGGGCAAAAAAATCCTGGCAGACCACCTACAGCAGATAAACCTACGCGTCTTACTGAACGACATTTTATATACCATATTCCTCCTACACTTGCGAAACGTAAGCCTACATCAATGTTTAACAGCCAAGTATATTTTTTATTTTGTATTAAACATTTTATATTTGCTATAAAAATATTTGACAATTTATGTACCCAAATCATCAAAATAATTTGGCAATTAAAGCCTTAAGTTGAAGATTTGATTTACATCGCCCTCTGAAGCAACGTGAAGATTATTGAAGTCGTAATTCTAAAACTCGGTCAACTAGGATAACACCTTAACTGCATTCCACTTTCTCCAAACTTCCCCACCACTTCAACGTGAAGAATTAACGTGTCTTTACAGACCTGTACTTGAACCCGTGCTTATGGCCACTCAGTTACCATGGGCTCTATTCAAAATGTATTATATCTTATAAGAATCATAAAAATAATAAACCATGTGTGGGTCTAAGATCTTTTAAATAATAAATTCATAAACTTTTCAGTTCTTCAAAATATCCTGAAATTGATAAGATGCTATCTTAATTTATAACTAAAATAACAGAAAATATTTTTTAAGTATTAATAAACATGCTGTATAAAGAAACTTTCAGAAAAAAAATTATATTTATTATTTTTTTAAGATTTGACATTAATATAAATATAGAGATATCTGAGGTAAAAACAATATAAAATCAAAAACAAAAAAATTTATAATCAATTTTTTTAATTTAAAAATATTTTCATACATTTGAGTCTTAAAATATAAGCGCAAACTTAAAAATTATTAAAATTTCCTCACCCAGCGATATATTTATATTATAACTTAAACTAGATGTAAAAAAAATTACAGATTATTTTCAACATTAAAAAGATTTATTACACACAACTCATATTTTTTACATTGATATGATGCATCTCACACACTTTCCATATCTTTCATTCATTATAATATCAGAATTTAAATTGGAAAGAAAATGTTGCAATTTCGTAAACCGAAAATATAGTATTTACTGACAGATTGCTCCAATGAAATTCTATCATTCAAATTATTACATCATTTGTAATATTTTAGAACAAAATGGGATTGACAACGTCATGATCATTTATAAATATACACATAAAACAATTCCTTTGAAAGATAGAACGATATTTTGTAAAAATATTACATGCTTACAAAATAGTTGGCTCAGACAAAGGGGTTTGGGGCCTAAGCAATGGTTTACAAACTTAAGACTAAGATTCCCAATGGGAAATAACCTCTTTAAAATGGTGATATTCTCATACTACAGAGAAATCATCCGAAAAGCTTTAAACCCTTCTTGACTTTACTCCCAGGATAGGAAAAGCTCAGGATGCATTCAAAGTTATGATAGGTATGAGTACAGTCAAAGTAAATACTTGGAATCAAACGCTGATGGAAGTCCAAGAAAAGGAATTTATTCTCTTTCACGAACTATTAGGAGGCGATGCTCTAGAACTTCAGTTACTTATTCATCGATACACAAAACAGTGCTTTTCTATACTTGGGTAAGAAATTTACACATAAAATTTCTTTAAAATAAGATAACATATTCTCAATCTCTCATCATTGTTATCCCCCTTTTTTCTGAAAGTTTTAAATTCCTTTTTCACCTACCTACATAGCGGCAATGTTCAACAAACAAAACTATTTCTACTTAGAATGCTTATTATTTAAAGGTAAAAGTGTTGTGACGTCTTACGCGTCTTTTCTTTAACAAGTCCTTTGGGTTCTTTGGGCCAGAATTAATGGCAACTCTTTTCCAACCAAATCCAAGAAACGAGAAGTGAAGAGATGCAAATAATATAGGATAAATATAGGATCTTAGAGTAAGCGTGATGGCAATGTAAAGGAATGTTAGACAATTGACGTGCGTTGTGGCAGTTGATGATTATTGAAGTTCGTGGTTCAAGATTTAAGTTCTACGTGTCGTGGATAAACATATTGATGTTCGACTAGAAATTAAACGTCAAGCTATATACCATTGTAGATAAAGACAAGTTTATTACAAAATAATATAAGGTAGGATTGATTACTTATTAGTATATTTGAAGATTAGGCGGTTCGATTATTGAGATTGGTCTGAATTATATTGTGTGTTGCGTATTGCGTCATTGTAGATTCTCTCATATTAATTATTGTAATTAAATTTGTTAAAAGTTTAAGTTGAATATCTTAATAAAGTCATATTAAGATAATGTTTGATTCTAGTTCTTACGATAACCCTACACCTCTAGCTCACGTTGATGCTTCGAGGGATGCACTTCCAAGGGAAGGTACATCACAGTGTGTAAGTGTGTGCGTGAGTGAGTGCGTGCGATTAAATTAATCTCGGAAGGAAGTCAGTTTGGTAAGCATACTAAATAACTAAAATTAATATAATTAATAATTATTTTCATTGCGTGCGTGTACGTGAAAAGAAGTGACAAAAATACAATTCATATCTTATAACATGCTTTAAGGCTAGTAAAAAAATTGTTGAAATGAACCCGAAGGAAATAACAAACTTTTGGGAATAGTAGCCTACTGCAGTTTTAAATCAGCCATTCCTTCCTCATCTTTTATTGTTTCCTTCCTTTAATACATAAAAGGTAATTATGCTTTCAAATTTCTTTTGTGTTTCCTTGAGATTTAAAATAATATTTAAATACACTCTTTTACATTATTAAGGTGAAAGGAACAAAACCTCATTGTATTTGCTTTTTTTATACACACAAAGGGACTATAAAAATAATATTTATATAGTTTACTGAAATCACTTTTTTCTGAATTTTATAATTCGTAAGCTTCGCATATCCCAACTATGCAACTATGTTCGTAAGAGTACAATTGGCTATAAGGTCTTCGAGAACGTCAAAATGAGGATATTGGTTGGGATGTGAGGCCCAATTTGAATTATAATTTTAATTTAAATAAAACCAAGTTCTAAAATATTCTAATCGCATCATGGCCAAAGTTAATAAACTAAATTCAATTAAATTAAGTACTCAAAGATTAGAAAACCATTTCCTTAAGTTTCAATTAAATTTATTGTTACACATTTAAAAGTTACATTTACAAAAGAATAAATGAGAAAAAAACTTAGCTTTGAGATGAGAGCTCTAATGGTGGCAGGCTGGAGTCTACAATGGATGGGAGGCGACAATCAACCGCTTCTACATTTTCGATTGGCGTGACTTTCGAATGCTCAGAGAGTACCTCGAAATTCAGGTGCGTCCCATTATATAGTGAATCCAATCACTTACAAATTCTTGGGCAGGACTTATTACTGTCCTATTTATCAAGTCTCTAATTGGATAATCCCAATCGCGCAAGGCTTCATTCTACAAGAATTACGCGTTCGTAGATCTCAAAAAAGGGACGCGCGATTTTTGACGCACCCCACCGACGGAATTTTTCCACATCCAGTCAAGGGGGTCTCGTATAGTATGTAATTACCAGAAAATAAGGGACCACCAGCTTCCCATCAGTTGTCTCTCCGAGGAATCGTAGCATCCACAATGAGAACAGCAAAATATGAGCACATTTGATTTGTGTTTTATGCTATGCTAGTTGGGCAATACAAACGCACGTTATGACCATCGTTAATATTCATTGAATTTGAAAATAAAATCATTTGGAAACATTGCATATAGGAATTTGATTTTTTAATTATATTTTTCGATATTAGAATTTCTATTTTGTAATTTTTTTTAATTGCGTATAGAATTTTCTTTCAAATTTTAAAAGTTAAATTGAAAGTGAACACTTATAAAAATTATTCCCTTTCTCACATTAAACGTTTAAAATTAGTTCATAACTTTCATTTAAATATTTACCAACAGATTAACTATATTTTTAAAAGAATAATCTCTAAAAATACAATGTTTTATTGTTGTTATTATATCTAAAGACACTCACAATTCTGGGATTTTAGCTTTTTTTGTGTATCTTAGAACTTCCAAATAGGAAATGTTTCATCAATAAAATTAAGGAATTAAATTCTCGATAAAAAATAATAGATTAACCCAAACTAATTATGTTTACTGGATCCAATTCGATGTCTCTGGGCAATTTTAATTGTTTTTCAGAATCTAGGTGTATAGAGCATCTCTAGCACTCATTATATTTCTAATAGTTTTCTTCCTACTTAATTGAATTTTGTGATACTAAAGTGTGCAGAATACGGACAACCAAAGACTTAATCAATCTACACTACATGAACATCACAAGTCTGGTAGGTAGTTCTTTTCTATTTAAATCGATGTGAAATTGATTAAACGTTATCAGAAAGTTTTATAGTAATATACAGTCAGGAAACACATATCACACTTATTCCCTAGTTTCTTCCAATTCCATATTAACTCATATATAGAGAGATTATTTATATTTAATAAAAATCTCGAGCATTTTAATAAGATTATTAATGGAATTTAAGTAAATATACTTGAAAATACATTAAAAAATAATGAGCATTTCGTTTTTTTAATCGATGGAAGAGCGAATACTTTATCTTTTGATATCTTTTTTTCCTTTCATAAAAAAACGCGCGTGATTCATTTCAATGTTTCAACTATATGGGAACTTTTGCTGTTAATTACCGTTTAAGATCTTCCAATATAATTTGTTATATTCTAAACTATGAAATTAATTAATATTAAAAAAATATCCAAACGTTGTTTTTGGTGTACGCTGTTTTTTTTAATTCCTACTATTAGTTTACACTCTCCCTATATATATATTTATTGATTTATATATATATGACAGGCCCCAGGCCTGCTGGTAAAATGAGGAGGGCATCATCTTCACAATATTCCTTTATTACGCTTCCATCATATATAATCTAACATGGCGGACCTTTTGCCGCGCAACCGGGTGTTACCAAATACAACATCGCAGCGAGGAGACACCAGCCAAGTCCTTTCTTAGTATGCGTTCGCCTTCGTCAGCGCTCGTTGCTCCTTTTAACAGGCTTGTTTACTCATAAATCCTTACGCGATGGTAAAGAGTTCGCTCTATTTTTATTTATTACTTCCTTAATTTTGAACCTAAACTTTTCAAACCTGACATATAACTATATATATATAACTATATATATATATATATATATATATATATATATATATATATATATATAACTATATATATATATATATATATATATATATATATATATATATATATATATATATAACTATATATATATATATAACTATATATATACACTAAGAGTCCTGCTATACATGGAATTATTGATAATTTATCTTCTTATAAGTTTGATAACACTCAATCTTATAATAGTCTTAAGTTAAAATTCAATAAATGTAGAGATAGTAGATGTAAGACATGTACTATGTTAAATATGGGTCAATATGATTGTGATTCTAAATTTAACCTTTGTAAAACCTTTAATTGTATTTATCTTTTAAATTGTAAAGTATGTCATAAATATATTGGACAGACCTCCAATACTGTTAACTTAAGGATTAATCAGCATAGACATGATGTTAAATTCTTTAATAATTCCAATAATTCTAATAAAATTTAACTTAGACACTTTCATATGCATGATTTCAAAAATGTTGAACTGTCTATCATTAAAATTTCTCCAATTACTAAGCACAGATTGTGGTGGGAAAATAACTCTTTATTAGGAGTTTTAATACAATCTATCCATATGGCCTTAATGTTTCGTATTTTGCTAAAAATACTTTGCAAATAATGTTACAGAATAATAATAAAGAATTTTTTTTATAATGCCAATAAATTAAACAATACTTCTAAAAGAAAATCTAGAAGTAATAGAACTAAAATTAAAAATAGAGATAAAAATTCATTAAATGACAATATTAGAGTTCTTATTGCTGATTTTGAAAAAACTTTAATATCAAGAAGATCAAATACTTCATGTTTGGTCTTAATAAACATGAAATTGCATTGTTATGTGAATCTTTAAATAATGATTCCTTAAAGATTTGTCATGCAGTACATATTATTAAAGACATTCTTAACTATCTAGTTAATAAATTCAATATTAATAATGAGAAAATTAATGAACCTATTACAGAGAACTGCACTTTATTATTCATGAATAAAACTTTTGACAAAATTAACTTTTCTAGTTTATTTAATAGACATTTGTCACTTTTTCCGGTTAGAAAGGTGGTTGTAAAGAAAGCTTTTAAATATAACAAAACGATGGGCAGATTTATCTTTAATTACAACAATAGTTCGCCCTCTATTAATATAGAAGATTGTATATGTAAAAACTATAATGATTTTATTGATGGTCATCATAAACATGTAGTTACTGGCAACTTAGACATAATCAATGATAATATTTTAAAAGATATAATGAGTAAAGGCACTAATTTTAGATTAAATGTTTCTAATAACAACAATACTGTTAAAAAACAAATTATTAAAGATATAGATAATTTTATTACAAAATCTGCAATTAAATTTGGACTACCTATTGAGACATTTAATGAGTATAAGTACAATATTTTAAAAGACCTTATGAATTTTAGCTACCATTCTCAATATGTAACTACTTTTAAAGATATAAAACAGAAAATTTATGAATTACAAAAGAATTTTATCATAGTTTACATTGATAAAGTACCTGGTAACTATGCTGTGATTTGTAAGTATTATTATTATAATATTCTTTAGGATCACTTTCTTAATAATGGTTTCTTTAAAAAATTAGATTTGTCACATAATGAAATTAGTAATCGTATTATTGCTATTTATAAAAATTAGGTTATTGTATTCCTAAAATTAAGTATCCATATATTTTTTAACTCCAAAATTCCATAAAAGTCCGGTTAAATTTAGAACTGTGACAAATGGTTTTAGAACATATATTACTACTGCAGGCAAATTACTTCATAATATTATACAAAACTTTATTAATCAGCAATGTAATAAAGCTATAATTAAAAATAGTAAAGAGATTATAGATTTTTTAATAATAGAAATATTTATTCAGTTCATAGTTATGACTTTGAAGATCTTTTCAATTCCATTGATTTATATGATATTATTAAAGTAATTTTAGAAAACCACAGTATGTATAACCTTAATATTAATTTTAACAAATTTAAAACTCTCATAGATTTTGTCTTAAAAGAAAATTACATCAATTTTTTAATGGTTCTTTATATAAACAAGAGAAAGGACTCCCACAAGGGGGCCCAGCTAGTAATAGTTTGGCTAATCTTTATTTACATTTTTATGAATATAATTATGTTATTAATAATGACTACTACATTTTTAGATATATTGATGATTTAATTATTTTTGGTAAAAATGATAATTTAAATCCTATTATTAATTTTTATCCGTCTTACTTAAACTTAGTTAAAATTAATAATAATCCAATCAAAACAAATTACCTAGATGTATCATAGTATATTAAGGATTTGAAACTACATAGTAATATTTATGATAAAAAAGATGCCTTTAATTTTAATATCATCAAAGTGCCTTTCTGGAATTCTAATTTATCAATATCTATATATAGGAATATTATTTTTAACTATATTTATTGTAATAATGTATTAGTTAGCGATAAAGCTAATATTTTTTAAATCTTAAAAATTTTTAATCACCGTATTGAACATGGATACCCTGCTAACTTTCTTTGTAATTATATTTATAATGGTTTTTTATGATACAATTTGTATTACTGTAATTATTTACTGTTTTTATGTTTTGTAATGTTTTTTTTAAATTTAGACAATATCTAATTTACCCTACAATTTTTAAATAAATGGCGCCACATGCTTATTTTAAAAAAAATTTCATATATATTTTTTTGAGTTTCTTTTATATTTTGCGCTAATTTTATATGATTTCTACTTTTATGATTTTTTAAAAGTAATATATATATATATATATATATATATATATATATATATCTTATTCGTATATCGTATCGCAATTAATCGTTTCTTATATCGTATCGCAATTAACTTTATGCGGTTCTGCTCTCCTTATTTGGCGGGAACACGTTACTGCACTCTTGGCCATCGTTTTAACTCCGATTTAGTCGGTTATGTTTATGTTCCTATGTTATTTAGTTTAATAATTTTTAATATTTAAATTCTACATATATAACTCTTTCCTTTCCTCTTGGTACATAGTATGACAAATTACAGGTGAAGGTTGGTGCCGCAAAACTTGTTTAAACCTACAATTCTGGTTCCTAAGGCCAGTAATTTGTCTTTATACTATGTGTCTCCTTCCTACTTTTAGTTATCTTAGGTATATAACTATATGTCTATTTTTATATTTTTGTTTATGTATTTGTGTATATGTATATATATGTATAAATTTATATATATGTGTATGTATATGTATATGATTATATACTGAAAAATTCTTTTATATTGGATTATATATGTGATGAATCCCCAGCCCCACAAGTGTCCGTTGGGGTAAACTTCCTACCAGGACAACTCAACCCACCTCCCGCAGAGAAACATCGACTTCTTTCGCCGGACTTAAAAAAGACACGTGCACTAAGGACTCACTCGCTGCTGATCAACGCTGAAAGAGCTCTCGTTTTTGTCATGGATTGGAGTGCAGACTTCTTTAATGAATATTGAAATAAAATATATAATTGATTGATTGAATATTAACGTCGCACTGTTCAGCTACACGAGGCAACGGACCACGTAATTTTGAACCATGGTCAAGTGACGTGGACGACACCTGAGCTGGCACCCCCTCTCCTAACTACCACACCACACCAACGGGAGGACGTTTCAGCTCTCAACAGATTTAACGTGCATCGCTGCCCTACACGGCGGGTCTTTAGTGGTACTGGGCTCGAACCTGTGACAAAGCAAGCCACAGTCCGATACCTATACCACTCGGCTACCGCGGCCACAAATAAAATATAATAGGACAAATGGCTGCCCATTACATTTCTCCTGTCAATCCAAGAATTTCGCCAAAACATTATATATATATATGATTTTGCTGCCTTAAGATTTTGGGAGAATAGTAATCTCTATGGTTTTATCATACTTTCTGTGAGTTTTTATATACTTTGAATTTTTGTTTATTTTCTTTGGTTTTTCCTACCAAGTTGCAAAGGGGGAAGATTGGTGCCTTCAAACTAGTTTAATCCCACTTATTCGGTCGTATGTCCGAAATTGCCTTCTGACTCGCCAGGTTCTTTTTTGTATTTTTCTATAAATTCGATCTTCATGTTTAGCTTTTATATTTTTATCACGTTATTTCTTGTTATGTTTATTATCTAATATATTTCTTGTTTTTTTTATATACTATATAAATTTCTTTCTTATATATATATAACTTATTCAAATTTTCAATTATTAATAAAATATTTCTTATTCATCCACTCAAGTTAAAATATTTTTTTAAAGAATAAATAGTATCAAACAAAAATAATAGTCCAACACCATATATAGAATGGAAAATTGCAAGGAAAATATCTTTCTATTTTGCCACTTAATATTGTGGTTCTGTCATTTGTATATACATATTTATATTAATTGTAACTATTTAATAAAATGTAAAACTAAGATATGACCTTGTAGGCCTAAGTAGGAATTGACTTTAAAAGAATCTTCACACAAAACTGTACTTCTAATTTAGTTTACAAAGTTTTCCTAGGATTGTCTTATAATTCAGTCAGTGGAATTAACCATTATTATATTAAACTCATTACACAGGGTTTCATCCGACTCGACAGACAAATTCAGAGTTAAGAGAATGGAAGGACAAATCACCATAGAAGATGGGGTTGCAAACCACGTTTAGATGGAGTAATACGCAAAAACAGTTATGAAAGGTGAGATGTATTGTAGAATGAAAAGAGTCAACAAGAGGTAAGAAATACATAAGTACATTTCTAAAAGTAAAGCATGTTTACAATAGGATCAATGCATCTCGGATCGACGTCAGAAATGTAACTGGATTAGTTTGAACGCGTCCGAAAATCTTTCGTTCCTTGGTGACGGCTGTGTTGTGATATCCCCCTCTCGGGTGAACATCTCTTCGATTATCAGCATGAGCTAGAGGTGTAGGATTAACGGAAGAACTAGAAACAAACATAATCTTAATATATCATTATTAAGGTTTTTAACTTAAGCTTTTAATAAATTAGATTATAATAATATATGGGAGAGAATCTACAGTGGCAAAACACACAATTTATATATAATACCGAATTAACCTATCCCGGATCACTATTAATAAGTGACTCGCCTAAACACAATCCCAATACTAATACAGATCCTAATATTAAATAGTCAATCCTATACCTTGCCGTAGTTTCAATAACGATCCCAACAATCTTAGCTGAAGCCTTGTAATTAGAGCAATGGTATGCACCTTGACTCAATGTATCTTTATCACGTATAATTTCTGCTAGTCGCCACGTAACGTTTTCTAAAACTTCTTCACGCTTGAACCACGGATTATGTTTACATTCTTCTAATTGCCATCCCGCTTACTCTAAGTTCTGATATCTAAAAGATTCCAAATTTGCATCTTTCTTTCACGCTTCACTTCTTGGATTTAGTTGGAAAAGAGTTGTCATTAATTCTGGTCCCAAAGAACCCAAAGGACATGTTAAAGAAAAGATGTGTGAGTCCGTCACAGTGCTATGACCTACCTTGCATTTTAAACGTCGAGAAATAATGCATTGTTCGTATTGTAAACAGGATTTACGACTAATAAATGTATTCATATTGATCCTTTTAATTCCACTATACATCTCTCCCTTCATAACTGCTTTGGCGAAAAATTCCGAATAAACCTGGTTTGCTACATCATGTTCTATGGTTATTTTTTATCTCCATGGTACCTACTGTGATTCCTTTGAAGTTTTCGGTCAAATTTTGCAACACCTTGTATAATTATAAAGAGTGTTCAAATGAAAGAGATTCGAGGCATGTACTCTTAGGAACATTGAACATAGCGACCCAAGAAGAAAGCATCGGATTGAAATGAAATTTAATACACATAATGACACAGATGAGAGATTCACTTGATCTAAAAAACAAGACAATTAAACGAATACAGGATGTGCAACGACACAAATACTGGGCAACTTCAATAGCGCGTTGGACCACCTCCAGCTGCAATACATGCCGCCACACAGTCCGGCATTGAGTTGATTAGACACCTTATGTTGTCCTGAGGCAGATGGGCCCACAAATCTTGAACAGCCAACTCTAAATCATGTACAGAGTGACACGATGGCATCTGCCATTTTAGCTGATCCCACACGTGCTCTACAGGGGACAAATCGGGGGAGCGGGAAGGCCATGGAAAAGTCTGAAAATGACGTAGGAAGTCTTGAGAAACTCTTGCTGTATGCGGACGAGCATTATCTTGCTAGAAAACTGCCCCTGGGAGACCATTTATGAAAGGTCCTACATGGGGTCGAAGGATATCATCAACGTAACGTTGGCCCGTTAAGGTTCCACGCATCACAATTAAAGTGGACCGGCTATCATAGTCTATGGCCCCCCAGACCATTACACAGCTGTGCGGGCAGGGGACGTAGAACAGTGTGGGGGAATTGTACCGCTCACCAGGGCACCTCTGCACCCCTACACGGTTATCATCGGTACCCAAAACAAACCGGGATTCATCACTAAATACAACCTTTTTCCAATTTGTGACATTCCACATTGATCTAGCTTGGCACCACTGTAGACGCAGTTGCCGATGTTTTGGTGTTAAAGGGAGTGGACGGAAAGGGTGCTTGGATTTAAGATTTGCTTCTGCAAGGTGTCTGGAAATTGTTTGTGGAACAATTGCTACGCCTACGTCTGCTCGTATCGTTGAACGAGTCACTGTGGGGTCCACGAGTGCTTGCCGCATGATCCTTCGATCCTCTATCCTCTATTCTTCCTGGTCACTCCAGAACCGGTTTTCCGCGCGTGGGTACCTTCTCGTGTCCAATGCTCCCAACAATTTCTAACGGCACACTCCAAACGATCCACCTGTCCAGCAACACGGTGCGTTGACCAGCCTGCAGTTTTCATCCCGATGATCAGGCCTCTCTCAAACTCGCTTAACTGTGAGAAATGTCTTCTAGCACGTTTACCTGGCATATTTCGCTTACCAAAGTCTTCCTACAATTGGCGGGTAATCGTCACGTTTATGAATCTTTGAATTTGCGCTGTCTTATATAGCACCCTTTTCCTGATTGTATCACCACCTCGGCGTGTATGAGCATGCGTATTGGATCCTTTGCATAACACATTACGCTGTACTTATTTGCAAAGTTTCGCGATTGTACTTAGCTTCCTTCTTGGGTCGCTATTTTCAATGTTCCTGAGTGTATCTATGAGATATATAGGGTCAGAAATGAGACAAATATAGAGGTAGAAACAATATTTAATAAGTGAAATGCATACAATGTTCGTTAAAATAAATCACCCATAGCGTTTAGGCAGAAGTTTCATTGCTTAGGAAGGTTACGAATTCGGTCCGTGAAGAATGATTTCGGTTGATCATGTAACCAGTTCAGAGCAGCAGCCCTTACGCCATCCTTGGAATGAACTCGTTGCCCATTAGGCCGTCAACCTTACCTTTCCGACTAGCTTCTGAACTTTAAATTTTTAGGGCCTCTGTGATTTGGGCTGTTTCCATTGCATGCTGAAAGCTGGAAGTGGTGATACCAGGTTTTATCCTCTGCCACTATGTGCTGCACAAAGTCGAAACCGTCATCCCTGTAGCGCAACAAATGTTGTAAACTCAGGCTCATTCCAGCTTACACTTTTTCCAGTGTTAAAAACTTTATTACAGTTTGCGGATCCGTTTTGGAAGCAGTTGCGTACAAACCAGCAATTTTTAAATGAATACCCCGTCCTTACGATGCAGTTATTACAAATCTGTTTGTGCACGCATTTGCGTGGTACATACACCTTCACTATCACGGTGGTTTCACGAAAATACATTGAAAATTGTTTGCATGCGAAGCTTCGAATCACTTTCATTTGAACGCACCTAATATTAAATCACTAATTAGTAAAATCATCTTCACCATATAAAATAACCAATAAAAATTAGAAATGATTTTCAAATGAAAGTAGAATGCTTTATTTATACACACTCGGCTAATCAATTAATATTTTATCGTAAATCATATACATATGATTTTCTCAGAAAAAATACCTAATGATTCTGAGAATTCGATTTCACGAAACATCTAGGAATTAAGAAAAGAAAGATAAAACGAAATATACTCATTTGCATAATTTTATTTGAAAGCTTGAGTGCGTCTAACATTGGACATATTAATATTCAAGATTATCCTTTTGCACAAAAATCTTTTATAATAATAAATTGAATTTTTTTTTGAATATTGAATCCTTTTAAGATATTACTGATTTGAATTACTTTAAGTAAATATTGAATATTATCTATATAGATTAAAAAAGATATTTCATTTAGTTGTTTGATTTATTTTCATTGATATTTTATCTTCTGTGTTAAAAAATCTATCGGCGTTTAATATATATATTTCTTGATTTACTTTATACTCATACGTACGTTTGAACTCTTTATTCTTTGGGTATTTTATTCCCTTGAGTGAAAAGAAAAAAAATTTGATTTGAATAACTCTTCCCAATGTCTTAATTGCAGTAGATAAAAAACATTTATATTCAATTAATGATTGAAATAAAAGTCAATGTCTCTTTAATAATAAGTAAAATAAACTTAGTCTTTTTTATACTCTGCATTTCGTAAACGTTAATTCATGTTTTCTTTTTGTCATTTGAATACCCAAAAAAAAGAAAATTAATGTATTTTTTATATCAAAGACACTTAAGATATTTTTTATACTTATCTTATTTTATACCTAATTTTTTACGCATTCTGAATACTTTTAAATTTAGCTTAAAATAATAAAGTTTTTAGGGATTTCTTACTAACATTGTTTGGCTAAAAATTTACGGATTACTTTAAGGTATCCGACTACGTTCGGAACTGTGATTTTGCAAAAGCGTATAAATGGATAATATTTATGATATTTAGTGTCACTTATATTAGAAAATGTATATAAAATTGTTTTAAGAATAGTATTACAATAAAAATTATTTAAGTACAATATTTTGACAAAAAATGAACATAAAATGACCCATTTTCAAAATATTCTCCTTTTGTGAGAAATGCTTCTATTATAATAATATTTCGCTTGCATATAGCTCAGACCTCTGTACAGCGGCTCAACTAGAATTTTTGCAATATATAACTTAGAAGTGGGTTTATCCATGTTTTACGACAACAGAGGGGAGAAATTTTAAGAAAGAAACGCCGATAATTATTTCAATTGATTGCAACTCTGAAAATGATGTGAATTTTTCAAATTTCATCATTGAGCCTCTGTACAGAGGTCTAAGCTATAAACAGGCAAAATATTATTAAAATAGAAGCATTTTTCCCAAAAGGAGAACATTTTGAAAAAAAGGTATTTCTAAGTTAATTTTTTGCCGAAATATTGTATTTAAATAATTTTTTTTGCCATAATGTGCTTAAAGCTATTTTATAAATATATTCTAGTCTAAATGACACTAAATATCCCGAAAATTATCCATTTATACGCTTTTTTAAAATCCCTGTTCTGAACGTGTAGTCGGATAACTTAAAGGTCATATTAAAAAGTCAAAAAAAAAAAAACTGCAGTGACCTTAAAATTCGTTCATTCGTTCATTCATATATATATATATATATATATATATATATATAATAAAATAAAAATAAAATAAAAGTGAAAAAGTTCTGGTGGTGGGATTAATCCCATCTGGTCTAGTTTCACTAGACCAGATCCATAAGTCCATAATTCTATACAAAGTCTAAGAGCAGCAAGGGGATGAAACAGCCGCCTCACAGGAAAACCCCAGACATTGCAGAATGTGCTGAGGAGAAAAGTGACTGATGTTACATTTGGGGCAAATTAGGAAGCTTCTTTTGCCACCCTCAAAATTCATGCACCTCAGGTGACCAGCCGAAAATCGTGTGAATTCCGTTTGATACGATCTGGAACCCTTGAATGATATGGTGGATCCAGGGTGTCTTTGAAAGTACCATGGGTGTACAGGAGAGACTACGCAGGTTCTAAATATAAATCCTTTAGCAGTTCTAAAACCTACAATGCCAAAGAAGAAAGGAATTGGAGTTCACGAGACTTAACAGATATAGATACAAACAAAGTCTTTGGACTAAACTGGAGTCATATTATTATTTCTAAAGCTGTTGCTGAATTAGGCCAGAGATTTAGGGTTAAGCAATACTTTATGGATCCACCTTCACCGTACAGCAGAAATTTTCGACATAATAGAAAAAAAAAAGAAAATTAGAGCCATGTTGAAAAGTTAAGCCTATTTCTAACACGTGGATGATTAACCTGACAATATAGTAAAATGAAATTATGAAAAGAGAACAATAATGAATCTCTTAAGAAGAGGAATAATAAAAAAAATTTCTACAGAAAAAATTTGCATAAAAACCTACATGGAAAAATAAAAACCTTGGAAACCAAACAGCAACCTTCTACGCTAAGATCCAACGCGAAATGACGATAAGAACTGGAACATCAGGTCAAGATGTGAAAACCGTGGTGCCACCTAGATAGTTATTTTGCAATTAAACTAACCAATAAGATATTTTTAAAAAAACAAAACATACGAAATTTTAAATAAAATATTGAAAGAAAAGTTAAGAATAGTTAATATAAAATAGAAAAATATTTAAAAGTAAATTTACTTGGATATCTATATACTAGATAGTTATATTGCAATTAAATTAAGCACTTAAGATATTTTAAAAATAAACTAAACAGAAGAAATTTTAATTAAAATATTGAAATAAGATAAAAATAGATTTAATTTGAGAAATAGAAATGTATTTAAAAATAAATGTACTTCGATAATTGTATTCTAAGCAATTATTGCAAAATTTCACAAAATTACTATGTTTTAGTATGTTATCTGTAACTAAATCGTTGTTTCTTTTAATAAAATTTAAAATAATATTTCTAAATATTGATAGGTGTAAGTTACTATCCCAGAAAGGCATTTTTATAATGTTAAAATCAAATGAGTCTCTTTTGTCGAAAATATTACTTAATAGCAAATTATTCTTAACGTATAATTACTGTTATATATATATATATATATATATATATATATATATATATATATATATATATATATATATATATATATATATATATATATAACAGTATGAGTAAGAATTCGTTAAAAGCTTTGTTCTTATTTTGAGCTAAATTTAAAAAGTATTCAAAATGCAAAAAAAAAATTATGTATAAATCAGATAAGTATAAAATAAGTGTCTTTGATATAAAAAAATATATTAATTTTACCGAAATACTGACTAGGTGGCGTGGTTGGTTTGTCGTTGGCCTTCTGCACCCAAGGTTGTGGGCTCGACAACGGCCCAAGTCGGTCGATCTTCATGATGCAGAAAATTGACAGTGGTCATGTAGTATGATTATACGGCATGTAAAAGATCCCTAGAGTGTCTGTTTGGCTTGAGTGTTCTAGGCAAAATTAAATCACAATACAGGTTTACTTCATCAGAGCTCAGATGCCTCCCCCTCTAGGGTGGAAACTGGGCGTCTAAATTACCTACGGCAATTGGAATCCGCCTCTATGCTGTTGCACCAAAAAGAGATACCAGCTTCCGAGTAATGTACAATGGGTTCCGGGTAGTCTACAATGGCAAAACACCAATCCACAGCCGATGCACGTTAAATCTCTCGATGCTCAAATGCCCTTCCGATGGTGTGATGTAGAAGTTAGGAGAGGGGGTACCAGCTCAGGTATAGCCCTCGTCTCTTGACCATGGCTCAAAATTACCAGATCTGTCGCCAAAACCCTCGAGTAGCTGAATAGGGCACGTTAATATTCACTCATTCACTGATTACGAATTTTAAGATTACAATTTACACAAAATTTTTGAATTTAATGACTTTCAAAAAAAAAATTTTGTTGTTGCTTCTCGTGTGTGCGCATTATGTAAAACAGATTTTGTGCTCAAAACTTCATAAAAAGTTAACCATTTAATTTTTGTAAGGAAAAATTACAAATGTATGAAGTGATTTTAAAATTCCACTCCTTCTCTCTATTAAAATTGGTGTACATACATGAAAGTTGATTTATACAAGTGCGTGAAACTACGCATAACAAAAGTTAGCATGATTTTTGGGATATCGTGATTGCCATTCGTACAATACATTTTTTATGAGTGTTCGTTGAAAATTCCTTTAAAAATGTATAAATTTTAAAGTCAGTTATTTTTTTTTAAAAAATAAGTATTGCTTTGATTTAAAAATGTATATCAACTTTTGTTGCATGTATTATTAGCAATAGTTAGAAAAAATATTAAAACATTTGGCCAAATATAAAAAAGGCCTTGGCATTTTAAATGAAGACATACTGACTATTTTATCTTTCTCAGATAAATCAGTTTAGTTTTGATTTGTGTGCCACACTAAGATGTGAATAAAAACGAATGTTAAAGTTATCATATCACTGCGTTTTTTAAACATAGAGCTTTTAAATTTTGTGATATTATAGAAAAGTATATAAGGGATAATTTATAGGCTAAAAAATTAGATTTTATTTTTAAGCGATTTTTGTCAATTGAATCACACTGCTTCGCCTGAATTTAATTGCAGTATTTTTCACTTACGTGCCCTTTGAAATTGTGTTATTGTGGATGTACATGCATGTGTTAATTATTTTCTACTGAAAAGAGATCTATTTTAATTACTAGAGAGTTTTTAAAGGATATTTCAATTTACGCTGAAGGAGCAAGCTGTTTATTCAATGGATCTACATTCTAAAGCCGTTTAACTACGTAGTATTTCGTGAATCTCAATATTATAAAGAGGTCTTTTTATTGCCATGACCAGCTTTTATAAAAGTAATGCAAGAGGAAATTAAAAAATTTTCTTGATTGTGCCATTGAAAAGATAAAAATCAGTTAAGAGAAAATTAAAACAGGACAGAAAGAGATGAAAGAAATACAATAGAGGTAGATTAAATGGACATGGAGAAATTAAGAATTTCTTCAAAGCAAATTTGAAAGGAAGGTAGAGATATTAACTGAAAAGATAAAGGAAATATATAAAAAAGTAAAGAAGTTGAAAGAGAGAAAACATATGTAGTAAATATATTTTTTTTTCATGTTTCAATGACAGTAAAACTTAATCTTCTCCTATAACCAAATTTTTTATCTACGACAAACAGAATTCATAAGCTTTATTCAAGACACAGTTATATATTCTCTTCCATGCTGTGGTTGGGATAACAGAACGAAATTATCCTAGCTTGTAGCAGCCATTAGTAGTCAAATAGCTAAAATACAAATTCTACCCAAGATACACAGATGAATTATTGAAATTCCCTCTAAATTGCTCTCGAATGTTATAAAGTCGATGTACATTTGGCGAACTTTTATCAAGGCAAATTAAGGTATCCGACTACGTTCGGAACCGTGATTTTAAAAGAGTGCTTAAATGGATAATTTTCATGATATTTAGTGTCACTTATATTAGAAGACATGTATAAAATTGTTTTAAGAACATTTTGACAAAATAAATTATTTAAATACAATATTTCGGCACAAAATTAACTAAGAATAACCTTTTTTTCAAAATGTTCTCCTTTTGTGAAAAATGCTTCTATTATAATAATATTTTGCCTGTATATAGCTCAGACCTCTGTACAGAGGCTCAACTATGATTTTTTGAAAATTCACATTATTTTCAGTGTTACAAATAATTGAAATAATTATCGGTGTTTTTTTCTTAAAATTTCTCCCCTCTGTTGTCGTAAAACATGGATAAACCCACTTCTAAGTTACATATTTCAAAAATTCTATTTCAGCCTCTGTACAGAGGTCTGAGCTATATACAGGCAAAATATAATTAGAATAGAAGCATTTTTCGCAAAAGAATAATATTTTGAAAAGGGGTCATTCTATGTTCATTTTTTTTGTCAAAATATTGTACTTAAATAATTTTTTATAGTAATAGTACTCTTAAAACAATTTTATATACACTTTCTAATATAAGTGACACTAAATATCCTAAATATTATCCATTTATTTGCTTTTGCAAAATCACGATTTCGAACGTAGTCGGATACCTTAAAGAATAAGAGATAGAAATAGGATTCACTCTATCTCTCTGTTCAACAGAATAGAGACAGAGCGAATTCAGGCATTTTTCTACGTTTCCTACAAAAATATGCAACACTTTAAGCTGCAATTATTTTATTGATACCATTAAGGATGGGCAGTGACATGTCTTGGGTCTTATTGAAATTGAAGATTTAAAAGCTATCCTTTTGTTTACCATCCAGTAGGAGACTCTCAGAAACATCTTAAAGATTATTTTGAGAATTCGAAGAAAGTGTTTTAAAAGAAACCATATAACATTCCATTCGTCTAAAATTCTATAAAATAAATAATGAAATCAAGGAAAGTAATAAAATAAGTTCATGTCCTCCTTAGTTAGCAGCGATTCTGTGCGGAACTACAACAAAAAGTGATGCCTTCAAAGAGACTTTACGGTTGTGGAGCCATCCAATCTGCCAGAAACCAGAAATGGGCGAGAATCTTATGAGATGAAGGCCGCTTTATCCTGTGATAACCTCCAAATAAAAAAATTCTAAGTTTTTTTGCTGTGCTGAGGTAAGAATGGATTATTACGCATTGAGGGAGCCGTCAGTGAGGTCCTGTGCTAGAAGCTAATTGATATGGAAGTCAACTTGGTCTTGATTAGAATCGTCATAGTTAGGGGTAACTGAATTATTTTTATACATTAATTAAATTCGCATGTCTTTAGGTAGTATATTTCACAAAATATGTATCATTTCTGGCAAATTTATTTCTTTTCCATTTCTTTTTCTTTTCATTTTGCATTATATTCTTCCTGTCTTTTTATCTTATAATCTTTTACTTTTATAAAAAAAAATATTCATTACAATAATTAATTCATTACTAACTACCAACATTTTAAATCAGTTGTAAAATCAGCCTGCTTATCTTATTTTTACACAAACGATATTTAGTAGATATATAGTTAATGTGCTTTGTATTATTATTATTTATTATCTGTTTAAATCATTGGTTCATAACGTGGGTGATAACTTACCCCTTGTGGGCGTTTGAGGCTTTCAAGGGGGTAGTAAAAGGCCCAGAGAAAATTAGGGGGAGCTGAGATGGCACGAAGGGGCTTTGGCAGATTAACCAAATATAGTTTTAAAAAGACTAAAAAAACACGCTGATTACATACTAAGAAAAGTAAACTTTAATGCTGATTACCTTATGTTGATTTTATGTATTTAAATCATTTCAATCCCATGTACGAAAATTTACATATTTTAGAAGTTCTGGAAGTGGATGAAAAACTTAAAGATTACGTTACATTTATAGACCTACATTAAATTAAATGATATAGGAAATTTCAATTTCTGTAGTGTACGCGTTGTCTTTGTCTGTGAGCAGTAGGAAAAATGTTTCGCCAACTGCCCTTCATTACCTATGTTATACAAGAAAATATAACTAAATAAGTTAATCATGAATAAACGTGTGATTCTTTAAAGGCTGAAACTGTCAAATTTTTTTTTATTTTTAAAAAATAATTTATTTTGAGTCACTAAAACTTTTATTTCACTCTTATAAATAAAGAAGAAATTTAATAGTGCTTCAATTCCAACAAAAAAAATCCTATCTAAAACTAAAAATACATAACATTACACATTTAAATATGTTTGTAGCAATAGCTATTTCAGATTCGCAGGGGGCTTTAGAAAAAATTAAATTAAAAAAATATGTTCTATATTAGTAATAGAACATTATATTTTAAAATTAATTCTCGTTTTCACCATGTATTATGCACGCTCTTATTTCTCTTGAGTGGGAGGACACGGTATCAAAATATTCACTAGAAAAGGAAGTGTCAGTTCAAAAAAGATTGGAAACCTATGGTTTAAATCATAAAATTAGAATGCTCTCCAAGGCAAGCATAGTAAAGTGTCTTAATGCACTCATTTTTAAATTCGATTGTTAATTATGTCCAGAGTATAATAACCATAATTTTAAGAGTATATGTAAATACTCTTAATTTGAAAACAATTGCATTCTTGTTTTCCTAAGACTAAGAATTTGTTATTGCACTACTATGGTTAATTTATTTTTTACCTATATTGTCTTATTATAAATTACTCAAAAAAATTAGGTTAGTACACGGATTTGACGAATATTTGCAAAATTTTCTTCTGATAACTAACGTAAAAACCCTTCCACAGTCTAAAGTGTAGCAGGAAAAAAAGAAAACTTCATATGCAAATCAACATACATTGGGTCAAAAAAAAGAAAAAGGAAATAAGTGCAGAAAGTGTGATTTTGTAAAAGTTTTTTTATGTCTCAGTGGAGAAATTCAACCTTTCGGCTGCTCTTTTGAAAAAAGGGACTGAAAATGTAACGACAATGGGATCTACCGAAATCCATTGCTATGTGTTCTATCGGTAGACTGGAATCTGGGCAAGCACAAAGAACTGTAGCGGATACTGTTGTAATGGCAATAAGAGTGATTACAAGACAGTGGAATTGATTCTAAGCTACAAGGCATACTTGGCGTCAGCCAGGACAAGGTCTTGGATTACCACGGCTAATAAAGACCGATATATCCTGTTAACAGCTCATCAAGATAGAACAGCCAATTCGAAGCAGATTCAAAGACAGTTTCTTTTAACAACAAGACGAAGGGTCTCAAGCCAAACAATCCGAAATAGGCTTCATGTGGACAGTCTGTATGCATGTAGGCCAATGTTTTGTAATCGTTGACAGCCGTGTGGCCTGAATAAAGTGGAGTTTTGTACATCTAGACTAGATACAAAGTCATTGGAGTCAAGTTCTGTTTATGGAAGAGTCAGGATTTAGTTTAGAACGTGACACCAGACATGCTTTGGTATGTCAAGAAAGGGGAACTCGTAATAATCCAATATTCCTTCATGAAAGATCCCATTGTAGGCTAGGTGTTTTGATGGTAAAGGGTATCAACATAGATGGATGTACTGACCTGTATATTCTAAGGAAAGGAAATTTGACGGTTAAAAGGTATGTAAACGAGATCTTAATGCCCCATGTCATACCTTACATCACAGCCATTAGGCGTTCCTTTCTTTTAATGCAAGATAATGCCAGAAATCATACCATTCGTCTTCTGGAGAACTTTCTTGAAGCTGAAATAATACAGCATACCGAGTGGCCAGTATGTTCTCCCGACTTAAATATTATACAGCCTGCTCGAGATTCATGCAGACGACGCATTCAGTGAGATCGCTGCTTTAGCCTACTATCGGGGACATGGAGAATGCGCTTTTTGTAGAGAGTAGCAGTATTCCCGAAATTCTCATCAATAACCTCATTGTATCCATGCTACACAGGTGTGTGGCAGTCTTGGCAGTTGTGAGGAGGACACACACCGTATTACACCTCCTGTATTAATTTCAAACAATCACTTTTTTTCCATTTACATGTAACCAAATTTTGAACCTGAAGCATTAAGGATCAGAATGTTGTTGAAAATAAATGAAGCGTTGTTGATAGATTCCTGATGGAAGGTAAAAGTTTGGGTTCTAGAAGAGTGTCAATGTATTTTCTGACATTCAGTGTCCTATCAATGATATGAAGGTGACCGATACAACCTGCTGATATGCATGATCAAATCATAAAACTATGTGGGGACTTCACGGTTGTCTGGAAGTAATCAGGAGATGTAGCATTTCTCCCCTTCAACGTCTTGCAAAATGTCTGCCATCACTACCGAATAACGTTATTTTAGTTTTATCCCTCATATAACTTATGACAACTACTCATTTGTCCAATTAATGTGTTCCTTTGACCAATGTAGTCTTTTTTAGCGCTAAGTTGAGATAAAGCTTTTTTTGTGGAATTAAACCTAATAATCTAACACATAGGTTCTTAACCTTTTTTGAGCTTTTCTAGCGAATATTTCGATACCGCCTCCCTTCCACTCCAGGAAAATAAGAGCCTACACAATACATGGAGAAAAAACAAGAATTAATTTTAAAAAAATACTCTATTATATTCATAGAATATATTTTTTTTTAATTTTGCTTTTTTATACAAACCCCTCAATTTTTTTTACTTGCAAATTTGAAATAGCTGTTACAAAGAACATATTTAAATGTGTAATATTATATACTTTAGTCGTAGATAGGATATTGATTGAATTGAAACGCTACAGAATTTCTTCTTTATTTAAAAGAGAGGAATAAAACTTTTAGCTAAAACCTGTTATTACGACTGTCAGAAGTTTTGGTAATATTAAGTAATCTATAATAAACTATTGCTTTGTAAATAAATTGACAATTTCAGTTTTTAAAGAATTGCCCGTTAATTACTGGTTAGCATTTTTAATTATATTTCTTGGATAATTGAAATGAAAATGCAGTGAACGAAATAATTATCCTACTGCTCGCAGACTGCTTGAAAAGTACTTTTGCAACATTTAAAGACATCAAATTTTTAATTTGACTAATGAGAAGTTTGAATTTGATGCATTTTAAGGAGTTTTTAATATCCGCTCAATCTTGTTGCTGCGTTCAGTAACATGATGCCGATTTCTATTTTTGGTTATTAATGTTGCCACAACACTAAATCCACATTCTGCTAAATTTGAAGATGAGAATGCTATCATAAATGTTACACAATCAACCATAATCCTGGGTACAGTTGCGAAATTAACTTCTATAGCCGAACTTCTTAGTAGCCATCCTTGAATTTAATTTTTAATTCCTCATTTGTCTTCAGTTCTTTAGTTTTTCTAACTGGGATGAACCTAGTTTATGTTAATTGTATGTATTTAAATCTTAGATTCATACATCAGCATAAGGTAACCAGTATTAAAGTTTACTTTTGTTAGTACATAATCACTGTGTTTTTAGTCTTTTTTAGACTGTATTTGGTTAATCTGCCCACGCCCCTCCCTACCATCTCAATACCCTCTAATTTACTCTGGGTCTCTTACTGCCTCCCTGAAAGTCTCTAACGCCCACGTTGAGAACCTAGGGTCTAACATCTATTAATCTTCTCCTGAATGTATTGGAACTAGCAGAAACCTTAGAATACCTCAGATGACTTCTGACGACCGTTAATGACATTCTTTTGTCTTGAAGACATAGTATTTTTGTTCTGTCATCAACAAATGTGGTACACCTTTTCGGCCTTTTTTCTGCTTTTTTTTTTCATTAAATTTTTCTTCTTACATTTTAAACGAAATTTTCTTTCTCCAGATGTAGTCACTGAACCACCCACCTACCTTGATGTTTTAACATAAGAAAAACCACTTTCTCGTCACACATCTCTTTCTAGGTGTCCAATATAATCTTTCATTTAATGGGATTGCTTCTTAACTAAATATCATTGTTTTGCTGGTCAGTAAAAAATCCTAACCTCCATCCTATCGAAAACTTATGGCATCGTTTAAAAAACTCTTGTCCGAATGAGGTGGCCATGGAATAAAAAAAAGAAACTAATTGAGGATATAATTTTTCCAGAC
>BMAU01018163.1:0-23589 GCA_019973935.1 Trichonephila clavipes | reverse complement strand
TACAACTGTTGCCAAACCTACAAAACAAAATTTGAGTTCTGATAGAAAATTAAAAAAAAAATTATTCGAAAAATAATCCCAATACGCGCATCAAAGGACAATAAATAGATAAATATGACAACGCATAAACATAACCATAGAAGAGTTATACAATAATTTGGAAAAATCTAAGCGTAAAGTTTAAATTTTCGCTTTCAGAGCGAATCGTGACATATGACGTCATAACACCAAAAAATCACTTAAAAATTAAATTTAAAAGAATTTCGAGAGAATTTCGAAATAAAAAGTACATAAAATCCTGACCAGAGACAAATGCAACGTTGTGTCAACATTTCAGATTAATCCATGCAGAACTTTTTGAGTTATGCAAATGCATATACAAACCAAAACAACATTTATATATATATATATATATATATATATATATATATATATATATAAGAAGTACGGTCGATAGAGTACCGTAGTTACTGTTATCCGTGACAATGAATTGAAATTAAGTTCACAATTCATTGTTATTAAAATATATAAAATTTTACATGACTTATTTTTGTATTTGTTATTTTTATATTCCCTTACTGAGAGAGAGAGAGAGAGAAGCAACAAATGGGAGTTCATTACCCTGCCAAAACGCAGGCCTGGGCTTTTACCCACAAGCTCCCTACCTTATGCTTACTCTGCCCTACTATAAAAATGCCGTCTTCTGCTCGTCAAGATCATGGAATTGCAGATATTGTTTTCCATATATTTTAAATATTAGTTTTCTAACTTCTACATCAGCCTTTTAATAGTCTACACTCCTGCAAAGAAGTCTGAATTCAAAACTATAAAAACTTATTATTCCCAACAATGTCATTTATACCTTTATTTTTATAATCTATGAATGCGTTAAACTATTAATTTGTTATCGCGACTATTTAATATTAAATGCGAAAAAAACCCGAATAAATTTCAGACTGAAACTTAAATTGAATTTTTCAAAAATTGTCATCAATATTCTCATAACTTTTACATATTGTCATTTTAGCATATCACACATCTATCTTCTATGCAAAAATCTATTATAAGTTCATCAAATGTTTCAGCATATTTTTACTCATAACATGCAGTTTTCAACCGCATTGTGAGGCCGCGGTAGACTACGGTCAAAGTAACGGGACTCGTAGCTGACGTGTCATGAGTTCGACCCCAGCACCACTGAAGATCCGTCGTGTAGTGAGCGATGCTCCGCGTCATCCTCGTCACTTGACCATGGTTTAAAATTATGAGGTCCGTCGCCAAGTGAGTGAATATTAACGTCGCACTGTTCAGCTACACGAGGGCTTTTAGTGATGGACCTCGTAATTTTGAAAAATGATCAAATGACGAGGGCGACACCTGAGCTGGCACCCCCTCTCCTAACTACCACACCAACGAGAGGACATTTCAGCTCGATAGATTTAACGCATCGCTGCCCCCTACACGGCGGGTCTTTTTGTGGCACTGGGCTCGAACTCGAGACATGCCAACCATGATTCGATTCCTTGACCACCTGATGCCCCGGCCACAGGACTGTCGCCAAAAGCCCTCAAGGAGTTGAGTAGAGAAGAGAGAGAGAGTGAGACTTTAATATCCCCTCACTTAATTAAATTATATGAAATATAAGGAATACTTGAAAAATATTAGAAGTCGAATATATATATATATATATATATATATATATATATTTAATATATATATATATATATATATATATATATATATATATATATATATATATATATATATATATATATATATATATATAAATTAAAAAATTAATCTAATGATAGTTTTAAATATCCAAAGAATTATTAGTATTTATGGTAAATATATGTTTTTCAACTGAGTATGTGAGACTCGCATAAATATCTTTTCGAAATTCCAATGCAGAATTTTAGTGGAGCTAATACAAAATTCCTAGTTTTGCATGGTTAAGATTATAAAAATGTCCAAATTTTAATAACCTTTTCTTTAGTCAACCACTAATGGAACATGAATGATGAGGGATTATGCATAAATATATATTTTTTAACTTCAATTTAAAAAAGATCTTTATATTTATTTATATGCGCAAATGTTAACTCTAAATTTGTCCAGATGCTTTTAAATACTCTTTATTTGAAGATTCAAGTTAAAAAATATAAACTTGAAATTAAAATTCTCTTTGAATGAAATTAATGTTCCGACATTCAAAATTCAAATATAATTTGTTATCTGAACAATACAAAACAAGGGATTCTATGTAAGATGCCCTGAATATCTGGCTTTAAAATTATGAAAACTAAAAGATTTAAATAGGGTTTTTTTAACAATACATATAAATTTTTTGCAAATAATGTAATAGAGAAGCTTAAAAATTATTCATGTTTAGAAGTGTCCGAAATTTTAAAAGATTTTAAATTTTGAACCTTTTTTTTTTAATTTTTTGTCACATAACAAAATAATCATTTTTAAAAAAAATCCTTGAAAGTATTGATTAAAATAAAAAAAATGAAACAGTAAATTATCCTCAATGTTTTAATATATAATTTGAATTTAAATACTACAGATATTTTTTAAAAACTTAGACATACATTATAAAAACTTAATTCCATTTGAGAATTTTAAGGTAAAGTAAAAAATTGAGAATTCTCAACTGGTTGACTTGCAATTTATTTCCGTACACTTTAGGGTTTAAAGAAATTCTTCCCAGTTTTTACGATTCCTAAGAAACCGGTCTCCCCGTGACCATAAAATTTCCCCTCAATGCCCATTGTGTCTCCCCGACCGTCTCTAATTATCTTTCAAGATCGTAAACCTTTAAAGGGGGAAAAGAATTCGGAAAAATACCACCTTATCGGTTTTGAACACATTACTTGAAGGGGAAAAAATCAGTTTGGTTCATTTTTGGTGAGTCCCCGGCCTTAGGAAAAATTCAGTGTGGTCCGTTTACGAAGCCTCTCTAGTAGGGTGGAAAAAGCAGTGCTGTGCAGTTGGAGGGTTAATTCCTGTGATCAACATGATCTCTAATTTTTTTTATTTCAAAATAAAACTAAGTTTTGAGAAGGGAGAGGTTGTTATAAATCTCTCTTTATTTGAATATTTTTTTGAGTTTATTATGCACATTTGGTAGTACGAAATTGCTCTTTTTTCAAAATAATTCTTTTATCGGTTCTGGTACTTAAAGTAAATAAACTTTCTATTTTACTCTACATCATTTGGACAAATTTTCAAAATTTATTTGTGGTTAGTAGTTAATTATAACGCTATACGTTTAATTGAATAGGCAGATATAGCAATTTTAAGTATAAAAATAACTATAACTACTGTACTGTATTTTTTGGAGTCAGTGAGTGAGTGAATATTAACGTCGCACTTTGTTCAGCTACACGAGGACCACGTAATTTTGAACCATAGTCAAGTGACGTGGACGACACCTGAGCTGGTACCCCCTTCTCCTAACTACCACACCACACCAGCTTAGAAGGAATATTCTACCAATACTTAGCAGGAATATCTTTGAAACCTACTCTTCCAAGATATATGGCAGCACGGTTCTATGTTGAGTATTTTAGCGGGGAGTGAGTGAGTGAAGATTAACGTCGCACTGTTCAGCTACACGAGGGCTTTTGGCGACGGACCACGTAATTTTGAACCATGGTCAAGTGACGTGGACGACACCTGAGCTGGCACCCCCCTCTCCTAACTACCACACCACACCAACGGGAGGACGTTTCAGCTCTCGACAGATTTAGCGTGCATCGCTTTTAGCGGGGAAGGCGAATAGTTTTGTAGCAGATATTGCGTTTTCAGCGGATTGCAAAGATTATTATTTTTGTCCCGAAAAAATAGTTTATGTCAAAATTTAAGTGTCTTAGGTTTTTGTATGTTGATGAAGATCTTAGAAAACGATTTGACTATTTGTTTTAAGTGAACGGTGTATATAATTAATTTTACAGTGGAATATCTTTAATTAATTTATTAGCTCTAACGGATTAAATTTCACAAAGTGAAGTTTTTCGTTTATGTATATCCCTTAATTTTCAATGTAGTGATCCAAAAAATTTATTGTATGAAAAAAACTGCAGTAAATCATAGTGCGGTGGATAAAGTATTAACGTGCATCACGCCCCTACACGGCGGGTCATACAAAGCTCTAATAAAGCTCGAGCCATAAAAGTAGCTAGACATTTGCCAACTTGACTCTATCGTTAACATTTCGCTATGTTTTTCATTGAATAGCCATTATAATTTAAGAAACGGCGTTGCTTTCGAATATTACAATTTTAACATAAAATAAATATAACAGAAAGTAATATTAATGTATTACACTTTCAGATATAAATTATTTACTCTATTTTAAGCGTTCATTACACAAAACTTTTAACAATGTGTTACTTTTGCGGAGCAGAGATCAGCTTAGGGAGGTATTTTCAAAAATCAACCCTCAAGAGTTTTACCTGGAGTTATAAATTAAAAAAAATCCTTTTTATCAGCTATTAGATCTACTTAAAGTTTAACAATTTTTTTTAATTTTTATTTATTTATTTTTTGTTTAGCTGAGATAGGCAAAAAGCATTTTTGTTTAATTTACAATTCACGTAAAATTAACTCATTAAAAACTTCTTTATCCTTCAATCTGTGATGTTTAATTTTTCAGTTCACCCGTGCGAAGAATATATATATATATGTGTGTATGTGTGTGTGTGTGTGTGTGTGTGTATGTATATGTATATGTCATGATTTTAAAGACAGAATCAGATTAAGGTTTAAAAAGGAAGGTGTTTATTCCATCGTTTCTACATCAGTTCTCTCGCTATAGGCACGAGTGGTGTGTGGTGGTCCCTGGGGACCTCACTTTGAGAACTAGAATAATTATGAGTCATAAAAGAACCAGTAGCCATTTTTATAAATAACTTTCTTTATTTGGTTAATTTTCCCAAATAGAATCAAATAAACTTATTAACAGTAATTTTAATACTATGAGGTTTTAAAGATAATATCCTTTAAATTAACTCAATTAATTAATGATCTAATTAATTAATTTATTAAATAACGATCACGCAGAAATTACCACGATAAGAAATCCCAGAATTATATTTAATAATGTTCTTATTGAACATTTAACTTTAATCCGACTCTTAAAGCTTGAATGAGACTTTAATTTCAAAATGATATTTACCACTCGGAATCTCAATTCTTCATGAGGTTAATTCATCTTCAACAACAATATTTCAATTCAAAATCACTATAACTCTATGTTTCAATATCTATCTCCTACTGCTCTAACTTTACTATTTCGTTTGACTTAAATACTGAATCTAATCTGCATAATAAGGAATCCTGTTCGCTTTTTGGAGTTGATTGGAAATAGGTAGGGAATTAAATTTCCCTAAAAAGGTCGGTTCAGAAGGTTAGTGATAAAGTTCCGTATAGATTCGTCACAGGTGGGGGGCCATGGTGGGGGTTCCACGTGAAATACACGTGAAAAACATCTGGTGAATGTCCCTGCTTTGAAGATGGTGTTTGCAAGTTAATGCTGACATATGTTGACTATTAAATCTAACGACCTAGAATTAGACATATTTATTGGCTGGGCCATATGTTCGGAAGAGAATAAATGGGCGATTAGTTTGATACTTGAATATGAGAACGTAGACAGATGGAGTCAAGTGCTAGATAGGGAATATAATTTTTAATCTAATTTAATTATCCTTACATTTGCCCCCCTATTTTAAAAGGGAGTCATGGCGTGGTTTTTTTTCCTCTCTTTACAAACTTAATCAATTTTCAACAAATACAAAACAATACATAGTTATTTAGAAAGACATATTAAACACAGTGGAAAATTTTAAGCAATAGTAATTCTAAAATCAAAAAGCAATACAATAAACGAAACTATAAAAACAAACACAGTAAGGACACTTCCAACTTATGAATTGATAAACATGACTTTCCATACATATAAATGAAGATTAGCTTGTTCAAATCTATTCGACATCTAGAATAAGAGCTCTCGTTTCCTCCCATTCCTTCATAATAATTGATTCGTATTATAGCTGGTAGATATTTTCAAAAAATTATGTTGGAAAATAATATATCAAACAATAAGATAGTAAATATAAAAATACATGAAATCATACAAATGTTAAAATAATAATTTTGTATAAAAATCTACTCTGGCGCCATCGTAGTACTATCTTATATTGTTACACACATTTTGCATATATGAAATACCTTTTTTAAAAAGATAAAAAAAATGTAGACACTAATAAATGAAATTATTAATAATATGAAAACGGTGTACAACACACAACTTATATGCACTATTCAACAGAATAAACAATATTTTATTTCACATGTGTTATAAAATATAAAAATTATAAGAATATAGGAATAAAAGAATACAAGAATATACGAGCACTTTTTTATTATTTTTGAGTCGGAAAAGTGGACTCACTTCAATACTAACTTTTAGTATATATGAAAATTTTCTCAACATTCACTGTACCTTAACAATATCGCATACAATATTTTGAATCTTTCCATAACCTTCTAAAAATTCGTTTCATAGACAAAAATTCTTGATTTTCTCTTACATCACACATTCACTAATATAAACTGTATCACCTTACTTAATTTTGAACACATCTCTCTGAGAAATCTGCGTCAACAACTCACAGATGTTCAGGGATGCTGATAAGAAACAATGAGAGGTATACATATCAAACTAAACAAGTTTGTCCTCTTAATATTTCGAGACATATACAAAATTACAATGATTGTATTTTCCCTTATCCACTGTATAATATCCAAAAATAAGCTTCAAGTTATTAAATTAATTTTAATTTTAGATAAGGAAAATTTCGAGAAATAGTGAATCCTGATATATGGCCAGTATATCAAAACACACAATTTCAAAATAAAAAAAAATTAAATGACATGCAATAAGATTACTGCTGAATAAAATACTTAACAAAACAATTGAATTCAATGGAGAAAAAAGAATACAACTTGACTTTACTTTTGTTTCTTATAACAATCAATCTCTCTAGTATTAGTTCTCTCATTAGTCATTTTTCTAAAAACTTAATTTATATCTTTCACTTTAAAACAAAAATTTCTATCATAACTCTTAACTCATTCGACATCTTAAAATAAAATTATGAGAAGTATATTAAAATTTCTCAAAATTTTGTATGACTAAACCTATATACTTTGTTTTCTCAATTAAAATATAAAGAAAATATCTCATTTATATAACACAACTATATATTATAAAATTTAAGTACCATATCATATCATATATTATTCTTTTTCGTCGAAAAGTCTTGTTAAGCAGAACTCAGTTATTTCTGTATTACGTAAGATGTTTCTTTTAGTTATTATCTTCTCCTCTCATTATTAGGGGTATTTTGTTGAATGTAATTTAACTGATATTTTTAAGATGGATGAAAATGTCTTAAACGAACTGAATGAACCAATTCAGTGTCAGTTTTATTAAGGGCATTGGGTCTATCAATTTCAAATAATACATCAAAACATTTTCTTAAAACGGTATAAGGGCCTGAATAAGGGGGACTTAATTTCCTTGTATTGGGGTATTGAAATTCCTCATACATTACTAAGTCACCAACCTTTAAATCAGCTTCCTGAAATTTTTTATCATATCTAATCTTATTTATTTTATAATATTGTTCTGTTCTTTCTTTGGCTAATTTTCTTGCTTCTTCTAAGGGAGGATATATCTCATTATCTTTTAGCGAAATTTCGAAAGGTAAATTACCATACATTAAGTAGGTTGGTGGGAAATCTGTTATTGTATGTGGAGTTTGATTATACTGATGGGTTACTTTTTCTAGAATTTTTGTCCATGGGACTTTATTTGAACTATTACTAATTTCACATTTTAAGCGGGTAATGATGGTTTGATTTACACGTTCAGCCTTCCCATTGGTTTGTGGTCTGTGAGATGTAGTTAATAATTGAGTTACATTATTATGTTTTAAAAAATGCTTAAATTTTGAAGAGGTGAACGCGGTATTTCTATCACTTAAAATTTTTTCCGGTATGTGATGCTGAAAGATTTGTCTTAAACAATTTATATAAGTATCTGTTGTTGCATTTTTTGATGGGAAAGTCCAAATGTACCTAGTTGCATGATCAATAATAATGTGTAAATATTTTTTAACAGAGTTGTAATAATTTAAACCACCTACACTATCTACCGATAAGAGTTCAAAGGGTTTTTCACAAAGGGGAAGTGATTGCATCAGTCCGTATTTTCTCTGATGTGACTTCTTATTTATTTGACAAGTTTCACAGTGTTTCACATAATTTCGTATATCAGTAATAATGTTTATCCAATAATATTGTGGTGATATTAATTTTAACATGGTAGCTACACCAGGGTGGCCAAATTTTTTATGAGTTGTTTCCATTAATTTCACTCTTAGAGCTTTGGGTACAATTATTTTAGTTAAAGCTTGTCTTTTAACTACAAAAACACCATCTCTCTTAAAACATTTAGGAGCTGATGTATTTTCGATATTTTGAAAATGACTTATTTCATTGATATCTAATAAAGGTTCTGGGGGTGTATTAATTATATGATAAGCAATAGGATTTCTTGTTAACATATCAGCTTCAACATTAGTGCTACCTTTCTTATAATTTATATCAAAATCATACATAGAAACTTTTAAAGACCATCTAAAAAGTCTACCCGTGGGATTTTTGAAATTTTTAAGCCAAACTAATGCATTATGATCTGTATGAACTGTGAAATGAGATCCATGAAGATAGCAATGGAATTTATCTAAACTATCAATTATAGCTAAGCATTCTAATTCAGTTATTGTATAATTAATTTCATAATTTCTCAGTCATCTCGAGTGGAATGCAATCGGATGTTGATTTCCATTGGGTTTTAGTTGTTTGAGGATACATGAGATTGCAGTTTTCGATGCATCTACATAAAGATGACAGGGATAATTTGGATTGAATATAGCTAAAATGGGCATTGAAATTAAGCTGTCTTTAAGTTTTTGAAAAGATTGTTGACATTCTGGGGTTCAATTCCAATTTTGATTCTTTTTAAGAAGATTATTTAAGGGCATTCTTAATTTTGCATATTGAGGAATGAATTTATAATAGACATTAATACTACCAAGAAATCTTTGTAAATCCATTACATTTCTAGGGGGTAAAAGTTTTTTAATTATTTCAACATTTGTATTATTTGGAGTGTATGACCCTTGTTTTATTTCATATCCTAAGAAATCAATTGTATCTTTGCCAAATTTACACTTTGAGAAATTTAATTTTATATTTTCTATTCCACAAATTTTAAAAATTTTCTCTAAATGTTTTGCATGTTCTTCAATTGATTCCGAAAATACTATTATATCGTCAAAATAATTTAATGCAAATTTTATTTGGTATTTATTTAAAATCTGTCTAATAGCTCTTTGAAATATAGCTGGAGAATTTTTATATCCAAAAGGCAAACGATTAAATTGAAAAAGACCGTAATTTGATGTAAATGCAAGTTTTTCAGATTCATTATCATCTAATTTAATGTGCCAATAACCACTACATAGGTCGATGGTTGAGAAACATTTTGCATATGTTAATTTGTCTAAAACTGCATCTATTCGGGGAATTGGCTCTGCATCTAATTTTGTGATAGCATTTAGCTTTCTGTAATCGATACATAATCGTGTACGAGCATTATCCTCTTTTTTAAAAGCCAATGTTATAGAGGCAGCGTAAGAACTATAAGATGGTTTTATTATTCCTGCTTTCAATAATGCATCTAATTGTTTTTTTTTTATTTCCGTATCATCTTTAAAAGATGTTCTATATGGTCGATTTACAATGGGTAATTCTGAGGTAAGTATTATTTTAGGAGAATTACATTTTAACTCGCCCAAATCAAACTTATTTTTAGCAAAGACATGTTTATATTTATCAATAATCATATTAATAATATCATAATCACTATTAGGAATTATTTCTATATTAAACACATTATCAGTTTTCTTAGTGATAATTTTATTATTACTAAATTTAAGAGTTTCAGTTTCTTTAATATTTTTCTTAGATTCATAATTTTTTACAATTTGTTTTCCTCTTTGAAAAATTTCATAATCACTAAAATTAATATTTAATTCAAAAATACTCATAGTTTTATTAGAAATTATTAAGTATTTCAGTTCTACATTTACTATGAGGAATTTAATATTTTCAATAATTTCTCTTATTTTCAATTGTAAAGTAATTGCCTCACTCACCTCAATTTCTCCATTGATAGTGGCAATTTTTGTTTTGATATACTCTACATTGGGGTATCCCTTGATTTGTGATATTATATTTTTTGGAATAATATTGACACTCTCTTGATCCTGTATCCAAGAGGACATCAACTTGTTTGAAGTTGATTCTTCCTTGGATGATTATAAGTTCTCCTGTTTGATGAGGTTGGAATACCGTATTATTGTTTTGTGTTCTTTGACGGGGGTTGAAAGTTGGAGCATTGGGTCGTAAAACTGTCGGTCGTTGTGGAAATCGTTGGTTTCGATATAGGATCGGCCGCTGAAGAGAAAAGGACGGGTGATGATAAGAAGGTGATAGAAATTGAGGAGAGTATACATTGTATCTTGAACCGGTTATGGCATCCGGATGTTGAGATTGATCATTTCTCCAATTCCATCCTCCATACTGTTGTCTACGGATAAATTGATTCGTATGGTGAGGTATTCTTGTCACTGGATACTTTGGATATATAATTTCATTCCCATTTGATTTTGATTTTTCTTGGATATCTAAAAGTTTCATTTTTTCCTTCAGCTTCTCTATGTTGTTGCAGCTTCGTAACTGCAGTTCTATGGCTCTATTTTATTTTAATCCTTATGATGTAATATTTTTCAGCTTCTTCTTTCATGTTTATCCGGGATGCGATTTCTTTTACTCTGTAGAAATATTCTATGTGGGTCTCTTTTGAGGTTTTTTCTGTTTTAGATAATTGAAGATGAATCTCCGCTGGATTGACTTGTGTTCCGAATTCACGTATTAAATTATTTTTCAGTTCGTAAAAACTTTTAGGGATCGATTGTGATTTGATGTAAGTCTTCACAGCTCCATCTACTAACTTTATTATAAATAGGATTTTCTGTTTCTCTGGTATTTCGAAGGAATCGCACGTACTTTCAAAATTTCTAATGAATTTTTGGATGGGTATTTCCAGGCTATATTTTTGGAAAAAAGTCTGTAGATCTTCAAATCGAATATCATTTTTAATAATGGTTATCGGTTGCTTTAACTTTCTTCATCAGCATCTAAATTCTCTTCTTGCTTAATTTTATTTTCGTTCTTTGCTTCCATTCTTGAAGTATGATTTTCTGATATTTTGTTAGGAGAAGAGGATGATTCTATTTCTTTGGCGGTAAGAGCGATGTTCTTTCGGGGATTATTAGCACGTTTCTATTTCTTCCGTACCATTTTTTATTTCGGCAATCCGACGTCTTCATATATAGGCATACGGCGTATTCGACGTTCCATAATATTTTCCATATCAGTTATTACAGTCGCTGGCGTTAGTGTTTTTATTTTAAGATTATTTTATAAAAAAAATTATTATTATTATTATTAATTTTTTTACGTTAATATTTGAAATCCCCTCGCAGATAAAAATCCTGCCGGCTTTAATTCTGTCATGATTTTAAAGACAGAATCAGATTAAGGTTTAAAAAGGAAGGTGTTTATTCCATCGTTTCTACATCAGTTCTCTCGCTAAAGGCAGAGAGAAAAAAGCACGCCATGGTGAGGGGCCATGGTGGGGGTTCCACGTGAAATACACGTGAAAAACATCTGGTGAATGTCCCTGCTTTGAAGATGGTGTTTGCAAGTTAATGCTGACATATGTTGACTATTAAATCTAACGACCTAGAATTAGACATATTTATTGGCTAGGCCATATGTTCGGAAGAGAATAAATGGGCGATTAGTTTGATACTTGAATATGAGAACGTAGACAGATGGAGTCAAGTGCTAGATAGGGAATTTAATTTTTAATCTAATTTAATTATCCTTACATATATATATATATTTCTCGTTCAAATTTTTAATTAATAAAATATTTTTTATTCATCCATTCAAAGTAGGAATTGACTTAATTTTTTTTTTGTATGACTTGTTTTCTACTTTCTTTTATGCATTAAAAGACTGCAGTTCATGACAGATTTCCGCAGAATATATATATATATATATATATATATATATATATATATATAGACTTATGTGTGAGAATCTACTTTCTAAGGGAAAATTCTACATAGTGTTTTGTGCGTCAATTTTTACTTCGTATAAGGTATTTCTACATCTTTTTTAATAAGCCACAGTCTAGAAGATAAGTCATGGTTTCAAATCCTGATTTTACCAAGAATCTACTAATGGGATCTCAAATTTCTCGAATGATGTCGATAGATGTTAATAAAAGCAAATTAAATGTTCCAGATGAGGTGTGACTGCATATAAATTTGAAGTCTGCTGCCAAAAGAACGCATCTCATTAAATTTCAATGTTAAATTAATTTTTTAAATGATTGCAATTTTCATTTTTGTTGTTTTTTAATTAATAAAACTATTTGATTGCTATTATTTAAAATTTCAATTTTAGGTTTAAGAAATGTTGAATAATTTTTAGCGATGCATTGAATATATGACAGTTTTTTTTTCAAAAGTCATTTAATAGCTAATCAATCAGACATGCATATTTTTCATCTTTTGTGCGCAACGCTCTTATTAAATTTAATTTTACTAAAAAGCTCTAACTTCATTTAAACACATGTGGTTTCAGGATGTCATGGACATACCACTGGGCTGTCATGGCACCACGGATCAATACTAGGGGTGACCGTGGATTGTAGGCAATGTCACCCCATATCATCACACCAGCTGTGGGAGCGGTGTGTCACTGAAAAGCAAAGGGAAGATTGAGGCGTTCACCACGGGGTTTCCACACACGAACACGATTGTCATCACTGCTGAGATTGTATCTGCTAAAGACGACCTGGTTCCATTCCGCTGCAGTCCAGTTTCCTCGTGCGTGGCACCACTCCAAACGGTGGCAACGATGGATGGGCATCAAAGGCAGCACACGTAATGGGCACCGTGATCCCAAATGTCCTTTAGCCAGGCGCCTTCATATGGTTCGAGAAGACACAAGGGCCCTTATTGAAGGTGCTACCTGTGCCTGGATGGCGGCGATGAAGCAGTTGGCTGTACGCGTTCATTTCTTACGATGTGGCGTTTTTCTTGACGACTGGTCTGTCGAGGGCGTCCTGAGTATGGTCTTCGTGTAAATGACATCTCTCGTACCCACTGGTCCCAACAGCTCTTCACAAAAACAATCAGAGCGGCTTAATTGACGAGCTACTCGCCTAGCTGACCACCCAGCTTTCATTATGCCGATGATTCTCCCCCTCTCCAACTGTGGCAGCTGCTCATATTGTTTTCAAAAATGGCGTAATATTATGTCTACCTCAGCTCATCCTTTGTAAACGATACAGCACACTCGAACAAGCTTTGGTTACCTGTTTTATACTCCACGGAGAACGACGTTAAACACCCTCTACATAGTATACGTAATGCGCAATCACGCTGCATTTCTAATCATTTGCATATCTCCCCAAAATGTACCTCATGCCAAGTTCCATTACGACCCCATAATTATTTCTTGGTGCGCTAATTTTTTGTCCATGAGTGTATTTGGCTCAGAAGTGGATTTATCCGCATATTTTAATACATCAGAGTGGAAAAATGTTTACACAAAAAGAAGCCACGGATAATTGTTTTAATTGGTAGTAACTCGGAAAACAATATGAATTTTTCAAAAATCCTTGTTCAGATTCTCTAGAATAGTCTTTGCTATATATAAGCACAATGTTATTATTATAAAAGCATTTTTCATAAAAGGAGAATATTTTGAAAATAGGTAATTTTTTTTGTCGAAAAATTACGTTTAAATAATTATTTATTATAAAAATATTCTTAAAATAATTTTATATGTATATTCTAATCTAAGTGTCACTAAATACCGTATTTACTCGAAAATAAGCCACCATCGATTTTAAGCCACATTCTGAATTCTCGAAAAGTAAGCCCCATCGCCAGTCTTTTGCAGGTTATTAAGGAAAGAAAAATGTGTGAAAGGTTCACCGATATCCTCTACCAGTGATTCCCAAAGTGGTCTATATAGACCCCCAGGGGTCTATGAAAACTTATCACGGATCCACGTCAGCTAAAAATAATATGGGGGTCCATGAGGTGTAAATGTACGATAATGGCTCTCATTAAACCAGATCGTAACTTAAATTTTAAAAGGAAATTTAATCAAGTGGAAACCAGACTTACCTAATTAACAGATTTTTTTACAAAATTCAGTGAGGTTAATTTGCAGTTAAAAGATGACAGCATAAATTTCATTAAAATAAGGACCTCATTTTAGCTTTTCTTGTGTGTGCCAGAATTAAGTAAAAGGAGTATCATTTTGGGCGTCTCAAATTTTCTCAGTTTCTCAATTGTCACAGACAATCTGCCAGGAATAAGACGTTTTTACTTAGTTCAACATTTAAGTGCCCTTTTTTTAGATTTTGAAAAAAGGTTTGAGAATGTTTTGATTATGGTAATACCACAGTAGGTAATGAATTCATATGGTCCCTTTGAAAAAAAATGTCAGATTGCAAGAACTAGGCAATAGGAATAGGCACCAACGAAGATCCTAAGGCAAAATTTAGAAACGGATGTCAACAATTGTGGCTTTAAAAAGTTATACCTGTTATTTATTGCATATTATAGAGTATCTTGAGAAAGGTTTTGATTGTTTTTCTGATTGAAAAGGAGTTTCGGTGCACTTGCCAATCCCCAAAACAAAAAAAAGAAAGAAGAAAAGACTGGGCACTATCAATTGAGGAGATATTTAGAGTCAAACCTGACAACATTGATATCAAATGTTGAAAATTTGTTATTGCCTTCCCAGATTCATCTCTCCCACAAAAAGCATTTGTTTGTTGCTCAGTTATTGTATGCATTAATTAAAATTAAAATTTAATTAATTAGCATGCGTTTTCTTAAGTTTTAAACACTATACTTAACTATAGGTAGAAATTTAAATCTTTAAAAGTTAGTAGCTCTATACACATACAAATGCTGTCAAAAACGCATTGAAGGTGATGAATTTGCAAAAATTTAATATAAGGTAAGTAGGGGTCTACCCCAAACCTAAAAACCTGTCAAGGTGTCTATGGGACAAAAAAGTTTGGGAACCTCTGTCCTATACTTAAGAATTGTTTTTTAAAAAATTTTTATGAGATATAGTAAAAATTTACTAATTAATATTTATTTTACCACTATTAAAAATTTTCAGATACATATATGAGCCTATAATTACTTCAACGGTCAGTATCATCTTCCGAAAATGATTCGTCTCTCCCATAGCCACAGCTGGTGTTGATTTTCACTGCTAGTGTCGTCCAATGCATTTGCTATGGAAACTTATTTTTTAAAGGAATTTTTTGGTTTCGAAGATTGTAAAAGAATTATTAAAGATTGTTGAAAATTTTCAAATAAAGGTTATATCATTTTGGCTTACACCATCGATGTATATTTGTTTCATCCAAGTCAAATTTGCAATGCTCGCTGCTCTGTTTCCTTTTTTTCTGCATGCAAAATTGTCTTTTTTCATATTTGTGTCATAGTCAACTCGTCTCGAAACTATTACCGATATCTTGGAAGTATAGGAGATTAAAAGACATTGTAAGCAACAAAATTTTCTATGTACGAGCAGACAACGATCTTTAAGATAGACTGAATACTATAGATAAACTGCGGAACGTGATAAGCCATCGATGCAAGTGGACAGAATGGATGGTTAATTTTTTTCTCTTTTGAAAGGGGTTGAAACTCAATTTTCAGTAGCATTGGCACTGGAAAAATAGTGTGGCTTAGATTCGAGTAAATACGGTATTAAAAAAATATTCGTTTGAACGTTTTTGTAAAATCATGGTTCCGAACGTTGTAGGATATCTTACCTTAATAACAGGCATTATAAAAGAAGACAACATATAATATTTTTTCTGTTTTAATTCATCTCTAGTAAGCAATATATATACAGATATTGAAGAAAAGAAAAAAATGTCACAGCTCTGAGATTAGTTGGATTTCTTCCATTATTTATGGACATTCATACAATTTATTTATCTTCCGAATATCTAGTTCTGTCAAAATTCCTGCAGTCTGTCCGTAACCAAGATCTTCCAGAAACACGCTGTCATTTTTAGGTTTGAGAGTTGGTAAGGTTTTGTTTTCCGCAAACAACCAGGCCGAGTAATGCGTTACGGAACGGTAGTCATAATCGAGACCGAAATCATCCATCTCAGAAGGAAAAAGCTTTACGAAGTTATCTTCCGCTCCTTGAAAAACAAAAAAAGAAAGGAAGAAAAATTTTCAAATATTTTCAATTTTCTTCATCATTTGAAACCAAATTCTAGAATTATATATATATTAGGCGTGTTCAAATGAAAGTTATTCGAAGCTTCGTATGTGAAGAACTTTCAATGTATTTTCCTAAACACACGTGATAGTAAAGGTGTATGTACCCTGCCACTGGGCCTTTTTAATTAGCCCGATCATAGCCCATTGCTCTGAGAAATTAATTTATTTATGAAAATTTGGTGGGAAGTTCTCTGTTAAGGAATCAAATATTATAATTTTGCTTTTTGCTGTCGATGTCATATGGGTGCGAATTGTTCTTCTTTTCTAATTGGTGATAATAGACAACAGTGGAGTATCAGCCATTTTATGAATGAAACCAATTTTTAATTATCTTTCATATCTTACAAGCGAAAAATATTCGATGAAAACAGGTTGTTTCAAGACGATTGACAAGTTGACTATTTTGTAGTGAGAAACAAGCATCGAGGAGTATTTGTTTGAGCGTATGATTTGCCATGAAACTGTTGTATTTAAAAATCGCAATAAACAGGAATTTTTCAATGACTCTTTTCCTCGAAGATCTATTTTAAGAGGGGATAAATAGGCTTTCTTAAATAATCTTTACAATAGCAAAAAAAGTGTTTTGTCAGTGGTAACAAAGGCACCATATGAAATTTCTTATATTATTGGTAATTGTATGAAACCGTTTGTTGATGTAGAAATTGTGAAGGAGTGATTCTTAAAGTATCCGACTATGCACGCGAGCGTTCGGAACCGTGATTTTGCAAAAGCGTATAAATGGATAATATACACTCAGGAACATTGAAAATAGCGACCCAAGAAGGAAGCTAAGTACAATCGCGAAACTTTGCAAATAAGTACAGCGTAATGCGATATGCAAATGATCCAAGTTTTGTGCCAATACGCATGCTCATACACGCCGAGGTGACGCTACAATCAGGAAGAGGGTGCTATATAAGCCAGCGCAAATTCAAAGATTCATAAAGGTGACGATCACCCGCCGATTGTAGGAAGACTTTGGTAAGCGAAACAGGCCAGGTAAACGTGCTAGAAGACATTTCTCACAGTTAAGCGAGTTGGAGAGAGGCCTGATCATCGGGATGAAAACTGCAGGCTGGTCGACGCGCCATGTTGCTGGCCAGGTGGATCGTTCGGAGAGTGCCGTTAGAAATTGTTGGGAGCAGTGGACACGAAAGGTACTCACGCGCGGAAAACCGGGCCTGGGCGACCAGGAAGACCACAAGGAGAGAGGATTGAAGGATCGTGCGGCAAGCACATGTGGATCCCACAGTGACTCGTTTAACGATACGAGCAGACGTAGGCGTAGCAATTGTACCACAAACAATTTCCAGATACCTTGCAGAAGGAAATCTTAAATCCAAGTGCCCTTTCCGTGCATTCCCTTTAACACCGGAACATCGGCAACTGCGTCTACAGTGGTTCCAACCTAGATCAATGTGGAATGTCACAGATTGGCAAAAGGTTGTATTTAGTGAAGAATCCCGGTTCGTTTTGGCGACAGATGATAACCGTGTACGGGTGTGGAGGCGCCCTGGTGAGCGGTACAATTCTCAACACACTGTTCTACGTTACACTGCCCGCATAGCTGGTGTAATGGTCTGGGGGCCATAGCCTATGATAGCCGGTCCACTTTAATTGTGATGCGTGGAACCCCTTAACGGGCCAACGTTACGTTGATGATATTCTTCGACCCCATGTAGGACCTTTCCTAAATGATCTCCCAAGGGCAATTTTCCAGCAAGATAATGCTCGTCCGCATACAGCAAGAGTTGCTCAAGACTTTCTACGTCATTTTCAGACTCTTCCATGACCGGCCCGCTCCCCCGATTTGTCTCCTGTAGAGCACGTGTGGGATCAGCTAAAACGGCAGATGCCATCGTGTCACTCTGTACATGATTTAGAGTTAGCTGTTCAAGATTTGTGACCCATCTGCCTCAGGACAACATGAGGTGTCTAATCAACTCAATGCTGGACCATGTGGCGGCATGTATTGCGGCTGGAGGTGGTCCAACGCGCTATTGAAGTTGCCCAGTATTTGTGTCGTTGCACACCCTGTATTCGTTTAATTATCTTGCTTTGGGTCAACGATTTCACTCCGACGATGGTGTAAAGGATGCAGTTCTGAACTGGTTCCATGATCAACTGACATCGTTCCTCGCGGACGGAATTCGGAACCTTCCTGAGCAATGAGACGCCTGCTTAAACGTCATGGGTGATTTCTTTTAGCAAACTTTGTGCATGCATTTCACTCATTAAATATTGTTGTTTCTATCTCTGTATCTGTTTCATTTCTGACCCTAAGCATCTCATGGATAAACATCTCGAATCCCTTTCATTTGAGCACCCCTTATATTACTAGAGTCGAAAAGTTCTCGTAATGGTCCCCTACATTCACGCAGGTGCTCGTTGGAGGGGAAACATTTGTCGCGGGGGTAGGCAGCACGAATAAGGAATATACACAGCCATCTGGTATTTATCTCCTGTACTGCTGGCGTCAGTTGCAGATCATTTCAGACAAAACGAATTTTTCATTCGTTGCATTTTGCAATGTTGTCTTTGGAGCAGCGTGCAAACATCATATCTTGCGTTTTGCTTGTGAAATAACCTAAGACGCTCGAGATGCTGAAGTAAGCATACGGAAACGATTCCAGCGCCAGAGGATTTTTATCTATTTCCATGGCTGAAAGTGTAATTGAAGGGACATCGTTTTGTGTGGGTTCAGATGAGGTGATCCAAAATGTGACGAAGCAACTGAAGGATCTCTAAAAAAATGGATTCCTGATATTTTTAAACAGTTATACGAACGATGGAACAAGTGTGTGGATGCAAGAAGGTAGTACCTTGAAGGTCAACAAGATTAAATCAGTGTTTTATTTTTTAATAATTTTTAATTGACCTATTCCGGGAACTTTTTGACCTACCTGTATAGTGTGATCTGAAAGTCTTGCCCGGATTATAAAAAATTGAAGGAGGATTCGGTCTGAGCACCTACCGTTCCAAAAACGAGTATTTTAGCCACCACACCAAAACGATCGTTATAGCATGAAAGCTATTAATGATTTATATAGATATCACCAACACAATATTCTAATGCCAGTGATTCGGCGAGTAGATGAACGAACGATACCATATTTGTGGTGAGCTTGTGAGCAGTTGCTTCACTTTGAGTGCGACGGCTTTGTGGGTTATCGTGTGTTATTGCTTTGTTGTTTGCGTCATTTGTTTGAGATGGCTGCTTTGGTTACGTCATGTGTCTGCCGGCTTGGTTGAATTTACGGTGGAGAGATGGCACCCGACTGGGTCACCAATGAAGGAGGATTCGATCTGAGCATCTTCCGTTCCGAAAACGAGTATTTTAACAACCACGCCAAAACGATCGCCATAGCATGGATGCTATTACTGGTTTATATAGCTATCACCACCACAAATTCATTACAAAATTACCATTTAATGTGATTTTTATACCATTCGATTAGTCAGTTTTACTAGTTTTATTGTGCAATATATGGCATAAATTCTCCTTCAAGTGTGACTCAGGGGAACATTTGTAAGAAAGACATCATTTTTTTTCCGAAATGGCATCCATTCAAGAGAAAGCACAATGTGTGATTCCGTCCATTCATATTCAGTGTAAATTTTAACATTGTTACCGAAGCAAACCTCCTGGTTCAAAATCAATAAAGCGGGGATATGAAATTTTTAAGGAAGTAGGCAGTGTTCAGGATCTTCTTCGAAATGAAAGGGATTAATTATTTTTATTTTCGTTAAAGAAATAGTTATATTTTATGCTGTTTATTTTTATGTCAATAAAAGATCTTTAAATATTACAAAATTAATATGTAATAAAACTGTAAACCTTTGCATTATTGACTCCTATTCTCTAACTCTGCATGCATTATCGCAGGAATCAAATTTTTTCGAAAATGTCTTATTGTGTGGCATGCTGAGTCATGATTCATGTTGGCAGATTCATGCAGCATGCCACTGCTAAAAGGTTGCTGGTCTCTGATTTAACATTTAATTACCGTAACATATTTGAGTCTGCGCTGTAAGTGTAACTTTAATTAGGTGCTCTCGTATTAATCTTTGGTGGTTGACCCGTATATTTTATTTATCTAATATTTTAAATATTATATATACCGGCTGGATGGCGTATTTTTTTGGCACTGGCCTTGTACGCCCAAATTTGCAGGTTCAACCACGACTCAAGTCGGCGGATTTTCATTATGCTAAAAATCGACAGCGTCCATGTCGCACGATTATGCAGCATGTAACTACTATGCGCCCTTGAGAGCCTGTTTGGATTGGGTACTCGCGACAAAATAAAATTCCTACTATGATTTCACATCGTTAGAGCTCTTGTACCTCACTCTGGGGAGGAAACTGGGTGTCAAATTTATTTGCAGCGATTCATATCCCAACTATATGGTGCCACATTAAATAGATATTCCAGCTCGCAGTCTGCAATGGTAAAACACCAATCCGAGAAGATTCCCATTAGAAATAGAAAAGTATTTTAAACACGAAAGAGAATATTTATATTGAGGGTCCTGTAAGCTATATATACATAATGTTAAGAATAAATGAAATAGTTTATGCAGCGTGAAGGAACTCCTAGACATCAGTTTATTTCACATTAAGATTGTTAAGGTATCCGACTACGTTCGAAACCGTGATTTTAAAAAAGCGCAAAAATGGATAATTTTCATGATATTTAGTGCCACTTAGATTAGAATATATGTATAAAGTTGTTTTAGGAACATTTTGACAAAAAGAAAAAAAAATGATTTAAATACGATATTTCGGCAACAAATTAAATTAGAATAACCTTTTTTCAGAATGTTCTCCTTTTGTAAAAAATTCTTCTATTATAATAATATTTTGCCTGCATATAGCTGAGACCTTCGTACAGAGGCTCAAGTATGATTTTGAAAAATTTCACATTATTTTCAGAACTACAACGAATTGAAATAACTATCGGTGTTTTTATCTTAAAATTTATTTTCTCTGTTGTCGTAAAACATGGATAAACCCACTTCTATGTTATATATTTCGAAATTTCTATTTGAGCCTCTGTACAGAGGTTTCAGCTACATACAGGAAAAATATTATTCTAATAGAAGCATTTTTCACAAAAGGAGAATATTTTGAAAATGGGTCATTCTATGCACATTTTTTGTCAAAATATTGTACTTAAATAATTTTTTATTGTAATACTATTCTTAAAACAATTTTATATACTTTTTCTAATCTAAATGACACTAAATATCATAAATATTTTCCATTTATACGCTCTTCAATATCCCGGTTCCGAACGTGGTCGGATACTTTAAAACGTCTCAGAACTCTTAAATTGCAAATTTTTCAATTTTTTGAAAAAAAAATATATGTTAAAGCCTTAACATTTCAGTGTATTTTGATACCAAAATTTTTCTGATACTGTGAAAACTTCCGAAATTATTGAGAAATAACTAGTGTAAATTAAACAAAAAATTGATTTCTTCCTTATCTTTAACTTCATTTTTCTCAAAACAAAAAATATTAGCTTGCGCACAGGATTTCGTAGAAACTATTAATGATATCAAATTTAAATTCCATACACGTGTTCAAAATAAGGCTCTTCATAACATGTACAAAAATTTTAAAAAAAGTTTAAAAGAATTTTTTTTATTGGAATTTTAATTATTTTTTTTCTTAAAATTATAAATTTTCATTATAATTGTATTTAAAAAATATTTTTTTTCTCCAAATTTCTTAAAAGTTAGTATAACTTCAGAAGTCAAGATTTTTGCACCAAGTAAAACCAATTTTGTAAATTTTGATCGATTTTGTACTTTAGAACTCCTGCTCGGTGTAAAACACAGATTTTCATATTTTTGAAAAATTGCCCAATTTATATTTCTTTATAACTTTTTAATTTTTTTCTCAAATTCTCCTGAAAGTTTGAGAAATAATGTAAATATATATGATTATCATGTGGTAAACAATTCATATTATTGTTTTGTTTAGTTGCGAAGTGACAGTGGTTTGAAGAAGGATGTTTTTTCGAGTGCACGGATATCTGTTACGAGTCCTGAGGCTTCTTAGGGATAATAAAACAGAGCGATTTAGACAACTCATTTTATATATATACATCAGATGTAAATAAATGTTGGCATCATTATTTTTTTTTGGAAATAAAGATGGAAAAGAGAGAGTAAGATTTATCTAACTTATGGTGATGAAACAAATATGTGGTAAAAGAAAATGACATTAGGGATATTTGTGTGTAATAAATATTGATTTAAAAATAGACGATGCTGTTAGTAGTAGGAAATGATGGGTCCTGTATAATTTCGCGAAAATTTTCACTTTGCCGATATAAAAAACACGAACATTTGGAGACACATTCAAGAAAAACAAAATAAGTACATTATACCAACACCGTGCAAAGTATTCCTGTGCTTTACATGGAGACACATTCATGAAAAACAAAATAAGTACATTATACCAACACCGTGCAAAGGATTCCTGTGCTTTACGAAGGAAAACATTTTACCACTACAAATGTAACTGTGTTTTACATGGAGACACATTAAAAATAAACATAAATGATAAGTACATTATACCATTACCGTACAAAGTGTTCCTGTGCTTCACATGGAGACACATTCAGGAAAACAAATAAGTACATTATACCAACACAGTGCAAAGTATTCCTGTGCTTTACATGAAGACATATTCAGAAAAAAATACATGAATGATAAGTACATTATACCAATAGGATTATATTAAAAAATGTTCTTCATCAGTTTCATCAATTGCATAATGTCCAGAGGGATAACAATTAATCCCATCATCTAACATATAATTTTTTATCATAAAATGGTGTCAGCCCAATTTTATTTTGAGCTACTTTTTTGATATCATGATTTTTGGTAACTAAGATATTTTGCTTATGTCGTAAAAATAGTATTTCACTTAAAACATATTTATATAACTCAGCATCAAAATTTTCAACGCAGGATTTTTTTTATACCTTTAGCTGTTTTTAATTGTTACCGAATACTATGCA
>BMAU01018161.1:0-126283 GCA_019973935.1 Trichonephila clavipes | reverse complement strand
TTAACGACTTCCTTTACCACGCCTCACGAATGCTTGTAAACATTTGCTGTATTTTTGCCAGTACATCAGATAGAGGAAACGCATAAAAAAAACGTTATGCTAGGTTAGCTAGATGGCAATGGTTTGTGATAAAGTTACTGTTTAACTTTTTAGGCATATTTGTCTACTTTCCAATTAATTACATTAAATAAAAAAGAAAAATAAAAAAAATTATAACCATCAAACATAATATCAAAAGTATTTCTTTTTGTTTCATATAGTAGTTCTATAAGGAAATATTATTCTTTTATTAATAGCTTGATTACTGAACAATTACAAAGTTTCTCTCTCTCTTTCTCAACTACATATTGCCTCAAATTTTAACATTAAATTTTCGGCATATATATATATATATATATATATATATATATATATATATATATATATATATATATATATATATATAAGATTTTAATATGTTTTTTATACATATTCATCAGAAACACATTAAATTTAGGAAATAAAAGTTTGGTTAATCTTGGAAAAACTTTAATTGAAACTGAAAAAATAAATATCTAATTGTGAACATTTTGTAAACTTGAAATAGAAGGGTGTAATGTTTTAATAAATTAAAATATTCTGGATGGTGCATCAGCGTGATTTTTAGTATACTTTTATGTATACAAATCCCACTGATATTTGTCAGGAAAATAAGTTTCCTTAAAATTGTCATTCAAAAAATAATATGATTATTCAGACAAAATCTTTTTAGCTTTTACAATTAAAATTGAATATTTGTTTTTTAAAAAGTATTTACATTAGGATAAATTATTTGTATAGAAGTTATATAATAACAAGGGTAAAAGGGGCTTATATATTAATTTATATTCATTGTGTTACATAAATTGGAATGGACTAAATTCCAAATTTCGTTTAGTACTAAATCTGCTTTTGACCAATACTAAATAAAATGACTCAAGTTTCATACATTTATTTAGAAAAATTATATATTCCCAAATTATATTCATATTCTGACTTAAGCAGTATAAACAGTTTACTTTATTTTGAAACATACTATTTGCTGGTTTTCAATAAATTCATTTTTTACCTGCATAACAAGTACACTGCTGGACAATTGCTAAGGACGGATAACACTATCATCCCTAGCAACCACAAAATGAAAGGAAGCAAAATGTGGAAAATTAGAATAAGTGCGGGATATATTAGTAAGAAGAAGTATGAGTATGCAAATTTTTTTCCACGTCTGTTCATCACGTGATAGCGTTCACAAGAGCTTTAAAGGTTTTGACGCGTGTGGACAGTTATCGTTTCAAGTCAAAGTTTTACAGGAAAGATTTAATAGACGAACTTAAAATTTTTGGCATGTCTTCCCGACATCACATAGATGATTTTATGCGTGGCCGAATTATTGAAAAGATCGATGTGAAGGGCGAAAAATAACAGATGTTGCCAGGGAGTTCGACATCGCTCACAGTGTTGTTTCACGGCTGTGGAAGTCATTTAAAACTACTGGAATGTGTAGTAGACGGCACCCGGGGTCGTGTTAGAAGTACGACGCCTGCAGAAGACAGATATATCGTCCTATCAGCAAAAAGGAACAGGCGCACCACAGCTCAGCAGGTGGCAAATCAGTTTCTTGCTGCCTCAGGAAAGCAGATCTCCCGAAAAACTGTTGCCAGACGTTTGAGGGGAGGAGGACTATACGCACACAGACCTGTTGTGTGTGTCCCATTGACCAGACAGCACCGTACTGCCCGTTTGCAATGGTGTCGTGAGCATCACAATTGGACTGAACAGGACTGGACATGCGTACTATTCTCAAATGAGAGTAGGTTCAGTCTGTCATCGGATTATAGACGCCAACTGATCTGGCGCGAGAGTGGTACTGCTTATCGTACAGAAAATATCCAGGAAAAGGACCGTTATCCGACATGTAGTATCATGGTGTGGGCCGGCATCATGATCAATGGCCGCACGCGCCTACATGTGGTTGCGAATGGGACTATGACGGGCCAACGATACATTGATGAAGTTCTACTTCCTCATGTTCGTCTTTTCCGTGGTGCTGTCGGTGATAAATTTGTTTTTATGGATGGCAATGCAACATGTCATCAAACACTCGCTGTTCAGGATTGTCTAGATAGCGAGGGTATTCAACGTCTCGTATGGCCAGCGCGTTCTCCAGATCTAAACCCCATTGAAAATGTGTGGGTTGCTTTGGGGAGGCAAGTTGCTGGTCGAAACTATCCTCCGACAAACAAGAACACCCTCATTCGTGCACTCACAGAGGAATGGGATAAATTGCCTCAACAGCTGCTGGATAATGTGCAAAGTATTGTACGACGTGTGGAATGTTGCATCACACTCCACGGTGGACATATCCCGTACTGATACCTTTCTTTAATGTGCTTGCTGACTTTTAGATGCATTGTTCCATTTCTCCGTACGCAGATCAAATGAACATTTTTTTTCAGATGTTTCACAGCTTTTGTACTTTCCAGAACAATAAATATCCTTTATTCTAAAGTCTGAACAGTGTGGCAACTATATTTTATCCTACTAGGCCTCATGTCTCGCTTAATGTTATGCTACATAGCAATTTGTGATCCGTCCTTAGCAATTGTCCAGCAGTGTATATATTTCAGCTATTTGTAAATGCTGATTTAATTCCCAGCTTTGTATGGTAATGTGAGAAACTGTGTGTGTGTTAATTGTAGAAACATAGTATGATAAAAAGTATAGTCTTATAATCATTCTAATTCATAATGGTACTGATGTATTTTTTTACGTTTGCAAAAAGTAAAACTCAAGATTCAGACTTTTTTAGCAGTAGTAAGTAGAGATAACTAAAATAAGAGTCATAAGTATTTTAAACACAATTTCTAATTTTAAAAAATTAATTAATTAAAAGAATTGATTAATTTTTTAAAAATTAATCATATTCTCAAAAATACATAGATTTGTGTATTTATCTTGACGACATATTCGTGTAGAACAGTGTTTCTCAAAGTGTGGGGCGCGCCCCCTGGGGGGTGAGCATATCGAAAATTTAAAGATTTTTTTAAAAAAAATAACCGGAAAGAAGTGAAACAAAACACTCTTTTCCATAATAATAAAAATACACAACAACACTGATATAATTTATGTTTATCATCTGGCGTTCTTTTTTAACATAAAATATTACTCGTTAAAAGAAAAATGAAACCCAGACCCTGAGGAAAAATTATAAGAAGATAAACATTCCATCACTGTAATTATTATTGAAATACTGTATATTAGTTGTAGAAAGAAAAGGTAGACATGATTCACGTTTCAGCCAGGCAGCATAATACATTTGCTGATCATTTGATTGACCTTCAAACTTACTGGTATGGTTTCTACATTAGTTCCGTCCCATCTTTTATGTATTTGTTTTTCGATTAGGGAAATTGTAAATAATGAAGGGTTTTATGATATTTGGAAAAGAATTGATTGATTTTTGAAGGATTATTTGGCTAAGATTTATTTTTATGAGTAATCTTAAACATATAAAGCATAGTGAAAAACATCATAATCCTTTTTAGAACATCCGTATTTTTTTCTGAATACACTTTTAACCCGGGAGCGGTGGCGCGGGGCATCTGTGATCTCTATTGAAGGAAGTTGAAACTGCTAAAGCAAAAGAATGCATATTATTCATGATTGAGAAACACGATGAACATGAAACGAAAGGAAAATTTTCAAATGCTTCCTAAAGAACTCCATCAACTGAAATATGAAGCCATAAGTGTACCACAAGGTTCAGTTCGCCTTGTCAAAAAGACACAAGGAAGAAAAGGTTCAACTTGCTATTTGTTGATCACCAAAGGTGTCACGAGTTCGAGCCCAGTACCACTAAAGACCCGTCGTTCATGGGGGAGGTGCACGTTAAATCTGTCGAGAGCCCAAACGTCCTCTTGTTGGAGTGGTGTGGTAGTTAAAATAAGGCAGCTCAAGTATCATCCTCGTCAATCATGGTTCAAAATTACGAGGTCCGTCTCTAAAAGCCCTCGTGTAGCTGAACAGTGCGACGTTACTATTCATTCACTCGATCATGAAAGCTCATTAAAACTACAATTACTTGAACAAAATATGACAGCTTTGCCAGCAAATAACATTTCTGTAATGTTAGTGACAACTGATGTTAATGATAATAATGAGCCAGATAATATCAGAATTAACGAAACATTCTTAGGCTTTATTGAGGCCGCAAATCAGACTGCAAAAAATTTGGAAAGGGATGTGTTAAATTTTCTAAATACACTGGACATTGATTTGGCGAAGTGTCGATGACAAGGATATGATGGGGCAGCCAACATGAGTGGAGCGCGCGCATGGGGGATTACAGAAATTAATTAAGGACAAACAACCAAGAGAAAATTACGTTCACTGTTCAACACACAACCTCAATCTTGTTCTAAACGATGCATGTGATAACGTGCCTCATGTAAGAGAATTTTATGACTTTAGTCAAAAAATTTACACATCTTTTGGGCTCAGCATTAAAAGGTGGAGTGATCTGAAAATTGTGCAGAATAACGAGAACATTCACCAGACTATTAAATCATTATGCACGACAAGGTGGTCATTTCGATTTGACTCTGTAATATCAATTCGCTACAAGTACATTTCGATTTTAAAAGTACTTTCAAATATTTTACTAACCAGTACTAAGCAAGACGAGAAACAGGAGGCCTTAGCGATTAAAAAACATATGGAAAAGTTTCAATTTGTTTTTTGGGGTTTTTTTTGCTAATTTTCCGATGTCAAATTTTACAAAGCATAAATTTAACTTCAAAAGCATTAAAATCACCAAAAATAGATTTGGAAAACGCTAAGACCATGTTAAATTCTAGCTTAACGTCTATCGAGAATCTTCGTAACAATTTTGCTAATATAAAGGAAGAAGCTATTGGTTTGATTAAAAAATGGGGTATCACCCCAGAGTTTGAAAAAAAGAGACAGAAAACTTAGACAGTTTTTCGATGATTTCAATGCTGATGAAAAACTGCAAGACAGAGAATGATTGTTTGAGGTGGATGTTTTTAAGGCCAATGTTGATGTTATTACTATTCAATTAAAAAATCGCTTTGAGAGTATGAATGGCAATTTACAAATCATTCCGTTTTCTTTCTCCCAAAAATATTGTAAACACTACAAATGATCTCTTATATAATGAAGCCAGTAATCTTCAAAAAGTATATGGCCTCGACCTATCTAGTGAATTTCGAAATCAAATTATGTCTCTAAAAGCAGTTTTTAGTGAAGATTTTACTAAGCTAAAGTCGATAAAAGATTTAGTTAATTTTTTGATTTCAAAATAAGTTTGCTGAGCCAAGTTTACCAGATGTATGTATTGCAGTTTTATCGTTTTTGACTCTTTCAGTTACTTCTGAAATGGCGGAAAAGTCATTTTCTAAATTAAAATTAATAAAAAATTATCTACGTTGTACGATGTCAGAAGAGAGGCTCTCCTATTTGTCTTTGATAAGTATTGAACAACAAGAAGCAAGGAAAATTGAATTGGATGAATTAATAACCGACTTTGCTAAGAAAAATGTAAGACGTCAATCGCTTTTTTTTTGTGATTTACTTCTTGAGTGTAGTGCTGTATATTAGCTAGTAGTGTATGTCGCGAACAACCCAACGAACTAGTTACTTTTGTAGTTCAACCTCAGTGGTATTGCGAGCGCATTCTTTTTTGTGTCCATGCTTTCTTATTAGTAAAAGTAGTTGTGTCTTTGACTTTTTGACAATGTATGCTAGAATTTTATCGAACTGAAGGTCAAGCTAATCCCAGGATTCATAAACGAATAATTTGGTAAGTGATAACCTTTTTTCTATCATAAGGATCTGAAATCGAAAATATTATTTTACAGTGTTTGTGTTTTTCTTAGTGTATCGTTTTTATTTAAGTTACCAGGTTATCAGTCGACTGTTATTAGATTTTCCATTTTTTAAATACTATAAATACTCTCTAATGTTAAACGTTATTTACTTTTTTTACTCAGAAACAGGTTGATTTTATATTCAGTTATAAGTTTAATATTTATATATTTTGACGTGATGTGTAAAGGTACATAATGTTATGGTTTTGCAATTCTTTATATATATATCCGGCTTGGGGCCCAAGATCTGACCTTGCGGGGGGGGGGCAATTATTTTCCGTTACACCACTGTTGAATTCTCAATGCTCTTCTTCAGTTCTCTCTCTCTCTCTCTTTTTTGTAGATGCCATGCTTGTGGTGAAGCTGTATTAAAGAATTTTTAAAATTATTATTTAGGTATCCAAAACTCTGTAGATAATAAGTTTTGCAATTATTTTCTATTTCAACGTATACCTACGTAAATACATACGAGAAGCTGGGCATAATGAAATATAATTTATCAAAAAACATTTTACAACGATATTTCCCAATTAAAAATACTTACCTAAATAAAATAAATAATTATCTAATAATTTAATTATTAAAAAAGTGTTTCGCGTATAAAATAAATAATTTAGACACGAAACACTGCTTGTCTCACTCTCTATAGTACTGATTGACTATAAGTACATAGTTTCGTCGCAACTGTGGTAGCCTGCCGTGTGCGGTGATCGCCGACTGGCACGAACGGACTTGTCAGAACGTGTTTATCACGCCGCTGTCTGCACATTTTAGTTTTTTTTAATTTTGGCAAATATTAGATACTTAGTTTATGAGTAAAGGTGTTCTGCCCAGCTATGCCGAAATCAATGAATATATATATTGCCAAACATATAAACAATCTAAAACTGCAAATACCTATCTACTTTGATCTTCAGAGTTCGAAAATAGGTTTATTAAATAACAATTCGTAGCTATTTACGCTAATTTTTAAATAATAAAAGATATAAAATAGATAAATAATAAATTAGGTAATTTATTACATATACAGTCACTCAAAAAAGTATTGGGACACTTGGCATGCATAACTATAAAGTCATTTATAAAAATATTTATCACATTAAAAAAAAAAAAATGAATTGAGAAATATTTTAAAATTTGTGGTGTACAGTAGATAAGGAAAATTTTGTTAGTATAATAGAATTATAATTTGATCTAGCTTTTCAAATACAATTCAAAGGCACACTGGAGTCAAAAGAGTATTGGGACACTTTTGAAATGAGAAATTTAACAAATATACAGCGCATCAATATCATTTAATTTCACGCCACTTTTTTTAGACTAGAAGTTTAAACATAAGCGTTTCAACAGATTATAGAAAGAATGGCATGACAACATACAGTGGGTTTCGGTGGAGAAATACCTGGGCCTACACATAGATAGCCGCTTAACTTTCAAAAAACACATTGACTATCTAGCAGAGAAATTCTGGGGGTAGAATTCATTTAGCCATCTCTCTCGTGGGGAGGTCTCCTTTATCCCTAGAAAATAAAGTAATTTTATACAAGCAGATTCTGCGCCCAGTTATAACTTACGGATCTCCCGTATGGGGAGCCGCAGCCACCACCCACATGAAAAAGATTCAAGTTATTCAAAACAAAATACTCCGCGTCATGCGAACGCACCTTGGTACGTCCGTAATGACGTGATTCACAACGACCTACATATGGAACCGATCACTAATTACATCACTAAACTCTCTAGAAATGTATTTAAATCTATTGAATCTCATGACAATCCAATTATCAAAGCACAAACACTGTTTACGTATCCTCATCCTAAAATTAAATATGCATACTCTTCAATGAAGTGGAGAAATCCGCTCCCCCCATAACACAACAAATACACTCTTTTTCACACTCTTAACAACATTAGTTAGCTTCACTGCATCGCATCTTTCATTTTGGGTTCTGAGGTGAATTGTCACTGAATTGATTTACTGCCTTCGGCCGTCCCGTCTTCCTTCCTGCGTTTCCCTCCTCCCCCCACCGGCGCTCTGATTCGTTAGAATGCTCGTGCTTTGGGGTACGTCATCCCTCCCCGCTTTTCGTGGGAGTGTTCGGTATTTGTTTTTTAACTTCAATCATGGTTTTTCTTTTTCTCCCATCCTTCTGGGAATAGGCGCCTACGGCGCCCGCGTCATCTAATTTTCGTTTCGTTTTAGAAAGAAGGGCGTCACTATTAATTTCTTTCGTCCCTACTGGACTTGTGCCTCCCCATTTTCTAAATCTCAGCCCCCAGGGCAGTCAATTGGAGTCATTGTTAACTGTACGCAGCATCCAATCAGAGAGCAGCCTCTAAGCTCTCAGCCAAGCCAAAAAAACTCAAAACATTTTCCATCCAGATGAAGCACCATAGCCACGCCTCCCGGATTCCATCGTTCAACCAATCGCCATCATGTCACTCAGCAGAATGGAAAACACCACTTTCGCCATGCCCAGCATCATAGACTCTCACGATACGGGATTGAGGACTGTTTTACAGTCCAGAAACCCAAACAGGAACGCCTATTCAACGCCTATAGAAAGAATGGTAAAAAGCCAAGTATATCTGCTGATGTGTAAAATCTCGTAATAAGTCATTGGAAAGAAGGGAAATCAGTTCGCTGTATAGGAAAACTTTTGAAATTGAGTACGCTTCTGTTTTTAACATCTTTGACAGGTTCAAGTAAACAAATAGTGTTGAAAACAAGCAAAGATCAGGGCACCCAAAGATATTTAATCAACGTGAAGAGAGGTGGATTGTGAGACAATACGCATTAATCCATGAACTGTTGCGCAATAATGCAGTAAAAATTCTACGCATTTGATGCAGTAAAAATGACTTTGCAATGTAAAAGTAGATTCGGAAAATCAGTAAATCCTGAAACTCTCAGAAATGTTTCAAGAAAACATAAGTATCATGGTAGAGTATCACAAAGAAAGCCCTACCTCAGCAAAAAGCAAATAAACAAGCTAGGTTGGCATTTGCTAAAATGTATGTAAGGCAGCCAGCAGAATATTGGGGAAATGTAATTTTTGTTGATGAAAGCAAATATAACATTTTCAGATCGGGTGGCAAGCAAAAAGTTTGGCGGAAATCAAATACAGAAATGCATGTCAAAAATTTACGGCCTGCTATCAAATATGGAGGGGGTAACCAAATTGTCTGGGGCTGCATGGCAAGCTCTGGTGTCAAGAACTTACATTTTATTGATGGTATAATGAATAAATATATCTATCTTTACATTCTCAAGCGAAATTTAAGGCAAACTGTGAGCAAGCTGGGAATCTCAGGACATTTTAAATTGTACCAAGATAGTGATCCAAAACATACTGCAGATTTTAACAAGTTATGGAAACTCTACCACTATCCTAGTGTTATTAAGACCCCTGCACGAGAGAGAGAGAAGTCCAGACCTTAATCTCATTGAACATGGTGTAATTATTTGCTACAAAAACTATATGAGCACCAAATTTCTAACAAGCAGGACATAAGAAAAAATTTGGTCGAAGAGTGGACCAAAAAATTGATAGATCATTTTGCAAAATATTGATCCAATCCATGCCAAATAGACTTCGAGAGGAAATAAAAAGGAAGGTTGGCCCAACAAGATATTAATTTCTAATTTTAAATTGTTTTTTAGTTTATTGGGAAGTGTTCAAATACATTTTTGAGCACGTTTTTTTAACTCGATTTCTTTTATTATCAATTTTAAACATAATTGCATTAATGTATGAGTTTCGTTCAAACTATTATTATTTTTATTTACTAAAACAACATTTACTTCTTTTTTTGGTTTCATTTGTATGTTTAAGTAAAATATTACGATAAAAATCTATGACCTGTGGTAGTGTGTCCCAATACTTTTTTGAGTGACTGTATATTTTAATAAAAGCACTTTCGCGGTAATATTCAACAGTAGTACTTTGTCCCTTTTTTGACAACTCTTACTGACTTCAAAAAAGTAGTTAGGTATCTTATTTGGAAAAAAAATGTATAATATATATTTTAAAAATATAATAATTATTATGTTACCTACCTTCATTTCGGTTTTTTTATTATTATTATACATGTACATACATACATTTGAGAAGATAATTAGCTTCTAACTCTTCTACTTGAAACAACAAACTATACGTCACCGCCAAAGCACTGGTGAAGAAACCAAATTGTCTTGCGTCGAAAGCGAATTAAAACCTGCATGGAAACATGTGACGACGGTGTCATTCAAGAGCTTCCGACGGACTGACGACAGTGATGACGCGTGTCAAGGGGGAGGGGTGCCGTGAAGAGCGAATACAAGTGGCTGAGAGATAAAAATGGTGCCTAATCCTAGTTAAAGATTCCGAACGATTTTTAAATGTTTTTTTTATAACATAATTAATATTTGCGTATGGAACAAAAAACCCGCAGCTTCACATCCAAAGAGCCGCAGGTTGCCGACCCCTGGTCATTTAGAAGCCATGTGTAATTCTTTAAATTTGACTGTTAAAAATTTTTTAAAAAAATAATGGCAAAAGCATCTTTAGAAGCATGTAATTCTTTTAATATGGTCCAGAAACATTTTTCCCTTCAGATTTTCGATGGGCTATATTATCAAAATAAATCTAGGGCATCATTTTAAATCTACAAAGTGTAACTAGCTGGGAAAGCCAAATATAAGCTATAAACCCTTAACATATCAACCAGGAAGTATTTGGGGTGCTTTAATCAGTGTTTATAATAATGCTGAAATTGACAACTCTATAAAAAAAAAGATCCGGATTATTAAAATATTTAAACAATTCAAGTTCCTCTCTCTATGCTCCATTACTATTCGGTATAAAATATTAAATTGCATAAGTGCACTAAGCAAGTTATTGTAGACAAAAGATTACGATCTACCATTTGCTGTGTAATTCAAAACATTTTTTTAAGGATCTTCGATCGGATATAGATTTCTATGAAACGTTTTAAGATACAAGAGAAGTGACCGATGAGATTGATATCTCTGCTAACTTAAAGATGACGCAGTAACATCTCAGAGTTCGACGAAGAAATATTAATTTTGAACAGGAAGCGCTAGATGTGATCCGGTGGAAAATCCTAAATTAAAATTCCAGGCAGAATTTTATTTTTTTTACAATTGATCAAGTAATTAATGCTGGAATGCGGATTTAATTTAATGAGTACTCACAGAAATTGTTTAAAAATTATATACAATACATATAATTTAAAATATTTCTCTAAAATTACTTAAGTAAAAACTAAAATTTTAGAAATAATATTGACAGATGAACAATCAGTCGATATAAACGCACTTGATCTAGCACAGGAATGGTCAACCCTTTTGGGGAGAATCCCACTATCTGATAAAAAAATTGTCTACCACTTTCAACTTTTCGAACAAACAAAAAAAATATGAAAAGGTGGAAAAAACGCTAATTATAGGCTTATTATGAGATTTTTACGCAAATAGTACATTTTTTTAAAAAAGAGTAGTAGATATTTAAAAATAATTTAATATGTAAGGCAAAAGTACAAATTGAAGCTTTATCGGAACATTTTACAATTACACACAATTAGTTAGGTTGGGTATAAAAGAAAAATGAGTAACTTGAAACACTTAATTCTAAATAATTATTAAACACAGTCAGTACGTCTTCTTCTTTTCTAATGGGGATGCTCATTGGTATTTACCTAGTACACATTCCCAAGGACCTGGTATCACTTTCTAGAGCAGCACCATATAGAGCAGAGATACTCAATCTGTGGCCCACCGAACCTTTTTAATTGACCCGGTCAGTGCCCATTGGTCTGAAAAAAATCACTTATTTAAGAACAATATATTAAAAATTTGGTGTCAAGAAATCAAATATATCAATTTTACTTTTTGCTTTCGATGCCACACGAGTGCGAATTGATATTCTGTTTTATTTGTAACGGTTACAAATTGGGAGAACAGATAACAGTGTAGTAGCGACAATTTAATGGGTGGGAATAATTTTTAACTATATATCTTTTCATATATTACAAGTGAAAAATATCTGAAGAAAATATATCGTTTCAAGACAATTAGGAGGTTGACTTTTTTGTGGTGAAAATCAAACATGGATCAGTAATTGTTTTATTTGTCACGAAAGCGTCATATTTAAAAAAAATACCAATAAACAGGAATCATTCAATGACACTTTTCCTCGAAGATCTCTTTAAAGAGGCAATAAATAGGCTTTCTTGAATGATCTTTGCAACAGCAACAAAATGTTTTGTCGATTGTAATGTCACAGCGGTAACAAAGACATCTTATGAAGCTTGTTATATTATTGGCAATCATACGAAACCGTTTACTGATGCAGAAATTGTGAAGGAGTGTTTCTTAAATGCTTCTAATTCAGTGTTAGTGACAAAAATAAAAATAATAATAATTAAAAAAAGCAAAACTGGAGTTAAAATATTTTGATTGATTTTCCACACTTTAAACACCTCCCCCTCCCTCTTTATCCTCATGATGCGGCCCGCGTGAAATTGCTAACATATGTTTGCGGCCCTCGTGAAATAACTGAAATTTGTATCCGGCCCAGCGAAAAAAAGGTTGAGTACCCCTCATATAGAGGATACCAATTACCGCAAGTAATTTTGACGCCCAGTTTCCTCCCCAGAGGGAAGCACTTGAGCTCCGGGGATGCGAAACCCTACTTAAGATTTTAATTTTGCCGAGAACACCCAAACCAAACAGGCACTCAAGGGATTTTTTTCATGCCATATGATCATACGACATAGCCGTTGTCGATTTTCTGCTTCATGAAAATCCACCGACTTAGGCCGTGGTCGAAGCCGCAACCTTAGGTGGTGAAGGCCAGTAATAGCCGGAAGGACCCAGATAAGCTGGACTTAACAGGATCCAAGAGCCCCTCCTTGGATCTGACAGTGCCAAGGTGGCGATTAGACCTTCTTCCCGCCCCCCCCCTTCTCTAATGACACGCCGGCTATGAGTCTATGATCTTAACGATTAGGCTACCTCGGTTACGATGAAAAAGCCCAATAGAACAATTTAGATGTTATTTTTTAATGCTTTAATTGATATAGCACAAATAGAAGATAGATTTATATGTATGCAAAATATATTATTTTTAATTTCAAATTAATCACTACTATATATATATATATATATATATATATATATATATATATATATATATATATATATATAAATATATGAAATATTTTTTTAATATTTCTGGAGAGTTGTAAAAATAATTGTAAGACGTGGTCGGTGGATGTTATTATTGTAGCGAACCAAAGGATAGGGCGTGGCCGGTGATGTGATTTTCTGTGTTACGAGGAGCATGGTCGAGTACGGTATTATGGAAGAGGCACTCCTGTAAATCGTTATTCCTTTTTATTCACATCTGGAAACACATAAAGATCCAGTAGGGACGGCATTACACATTCAAGAAGCAAACATCATAGCACAAACACAAACAAAGATAAACATAGTAAGCGTTGCAGCAGGCGGATTACATGATGAAGGCAGGTAGACAAAAGAGAAGAGAGATTACACGAGACTTTTGCTTTTATATCGGCAGTGGTTATTACGTAATAGTAGTTCTTTATTGGATAGAATGGGCGGGACAGGGATTTCGGACTAGCCGATTACGATTAAGATTCCAGAGTTATTTTTAAACTAAATAATTAAAGTTTGTTTAAATATTAATACAAAGAGTTTACAAAAAGGATACTAGAGGGAATTATATATATATATATATATATATATAGATAGATAGATAGATAGATAGTTAAACTTTAAAAAAATGTTTCAAAAACTTTTAAAGCTTTATAACAAAGATGAATATGAAGATAAAATCTAAAAATCTGTATGTAAAGTTAAAGGTCTATTAGATAGAAATAGCACACTGGAGATTGTATTAGGTTTAAAAAAAAATAATTTATACCAAATTGGTAGCTCAGTTGGAAATATAAAAGATTGCCGACCTAGAGAAAGAGAGCTCATCAAATAGCTACACAACATTTATCTAAACAATTCCGCAGATTAATCTAACTTTGCAATGTTCTCTAATAATGCTACTAACTCTCTCTGTTAATGAGAGCAATTCAAATTTCAGTGTAAAACAAAAAGATGTACTTGTAAAAATAAAGTAACATATTTTGTAACTCGAGATGACACAAATCAGCAACGTATTTCAATAAGAAAAAATAAGCCTTTTTTTTATTAATCATATTCACACACAAAAAAAGTGTGAAATTTTACTACAAATATCCTTTTTTTTAAAAAAAAATATATATACCAGCCTAATTATCTAATTATTATGTTAATTAATTTCAAATAAATAATTTGTAATGGACTAAATTCATGTGACGTCATAGTCACATGATAACTGAGCCGTGTGTTTCGGCCAATCAGTTCATAAATTAATGCGACTTCATAATTATACCATAAATATAATCACGAGTTTTCAGCCAATTAGTTCATGTGCTTCACTGTTGCCAGCTTTTGCTTTTTGCAGGAACTTTTTTTTAGAAAGTACATATTTGTCAACGATATAATAATGCACATAGTTAAACAAAATGTACTTAATTTAAAAGTATTCGTATAGTGTAAGTATCTTTTTTTAATTTTGAAAACTGTTTGAAGAATTTTAACACGTGAACTATTTACCCAATCATCAAATTTTAAATGTTATCTAAACTTTACAAGTTGAACAACTAGTATGCCAATTTTTAATCAATGGGAAACACGGGATTGCCGTTATCATGTGACCATCATGAATTTAGTCCATTCAATGATTATTGTTGTATTACTTATTCTACATTTAATAATGAACCATATTTGTTAAAGAAAACACTTTTAAACTCTTGACAATATCATTTTATCATTTCACTGAAACAGTTCAGAGATTTAATGAAATCCCTTTCATCAGGGAAACGACCTTAAAGAGACGTTATTTTAACATCTTCCGTGAGTTGATCATATCACTCAGGGATTTGATCAAATTACTGATTTCATCAGTTCCCTGCGACATATAAAAAGTTGCGGCTCTTTAAACCTCTGCTTCGATATACTATTTTTTAAAAAAAATTGTGTGCTTATGACCACACGATAGAAGTGAAAACTTCTAATTTATTCTGGGCAAGAGCATCTAAATCTTCGGATGTGGTACGTTGTTTTCCTTTACGACATTTTCGCATACGGGCGTTCTCTTTTTCGTGCCCCATTCATCAATGTTTATTTCATTTATTTTCTGTAAAGGGCAATGTTTAAATAATTATGCATTCTTATATATTTGTTTATCAGTGGCGTAACGTACACCCTGCAACCCCCGCATCGCGGGGGGGCAGGATTCTAAGGGGTACAAAAGCCTGACAGACGCAAGTGCCTACCCTTTGTAAAATTCAACGTGAGGGCCCAAAACCTGACTTTGCCGGGGGGCCCAAATGTTCTCCGTTACGCCACTGTTGTTTATGATCAAATATGATTCTTATATGTTTATATATGATCAAATATGATTCTTATATATTTATATATGATCAAATATGATTCTTATATATTTATATATGATCAAATATGATTCTTATATATTTATATATGATCAAATATGATTATTATATATTTATATATTCTTATATATTTATATATGATCAAATATGATTCTTATATATTTATATATGATCAAATATGATTATTATATATTTATATATTCTTATATATTTATATATGATCAAAAATATGATTATTATATATTTATATATTCTTATATATTTATATATGATCAAATATGATTATTATATATATATATATATATATATATATATATATTCTTATATATTTATATATGATCAAATATGATTATTTTATATATATATATATATATATATATATATCTTATATATTTATATATGATCAAATATGATTATTTTATATATATATATTTCTTATATATTTATATTCATAATTATCAATTAGTCTAATTATTTAAAAATATTTATATGTAAATTACTTATGTAAATTATATTTATATAATATATATGTTTATATGGTACTTACGTACTATCGCAACAATGCCAACGTTCAAGATAACTCGCCACCCTATGTGTCTGACGCGCTGAATTGATAATCATGCGCTTCCTTTCATATAATGTCGCCAATATCGTTGCGATAATACGTAAGTACCATTTATATAATATATTTAAAGCCGGAAACTATGTATGTCTAGGAAAACTTATGGCTTGAGAGTCCTTTACTTTTCTTTAAATTCCTAAGCTAACAAAAAAAAAAAAAAAAAGAGAGGTTTCGTATGCTTTTCTTTTCTTGTCATCATTAAGGCTATTTTCGGCTAATGTTAAAGAATAGGACCCAAATTTAGAATATTTTTTCAGATATAAAAGTACTCAAACATTAATATTATATTCTGGCTTCACTATCCTGTACAGAGAATCCCTTATTTTATCATACTATTCATTTTTATCCGAGATGACACATTTTTTCTTTAATAAAATGTGTTTCTTGTTTTTTTTTCCTACACCGTAATGCTAAATGAGCTATACCTTTACATGTTAAAAGGAAAGACTGATTATTTATGAAATATTTTGAAATTTTAAAAACACTATTATAAACAAATGTATGAAATACAATGTCACAAATTTTTACAAAAATTGGGGCATTTTTTTTCTGTCCGAAAATGTGCTCCGCGGTAAGTCCACATTTTCGTATACATGGCGAAAACAGCCTTAATATAAATAATATAAATCAAAATAATGGCCACTTTCTCGCCAATTAACTTTATTAAAAGTTCTGATTTTAAATTTTTTTTGTGCTTAAATGCTTTTTCTACTAAATAAAAATATAGATCCCGTTTCGTTATTTCTTCAATCTCCTACACAAGAATAATTTTTTTGTATCGCTTGCTTTTCTCTCGTTCACTCGCGAGAGTTGAGAGGAAGAGAGCTGCATGACAGTAATATTTAAATAATGAAAATAAGATTTCACGGTAAAAAGTATGCATGAAATTTTTACTATGTGCTATTTTGATATGTATAAACTACATTATTCTAAAGTTTCATTAAAATCCATTCAGTTGTTTTTTTCCGTGAAAGACTACCAAACATACTTTCGCATTTATAATATTAGTAAGGATATGCTTTTTATGGTTTCGAATAATTGAAAAGTACCACTCTTTGGAATTTTCTGCAAATAGAGGTCGTCCTTCTGGTGAGTAACCCCCCCTCCGCTTTCATGTTTGTCTGAAAGACACTTCGTTGACAACATTCCCTCTCAACAGGGAAGAAAATTTATCCAACACTACAGTGCAGTGGTTCCCAAACTTTTCACCTCATGGAACCCCCAGAAGTTGAAGGTGCTTTCGTGGAACCCCTAGAATTAGAACGTGTTTTCGTGGAACTCCATTCCATACACATACTTTGAAGAATTTTCTCAAAATAATAGTTTAAGTAGATCACCATGTTATAGGCACTTTATGTAAAGGCAATTAAAAAAGACTTTGCATTTATTATTGAAAAATTAAAATTCTAATTTTTTAACATAATCTTACTTATTAATAATATTAATTTGTGATCCAAGTGTCACTTATCCATGCATTACTTAATAACTGAGATACGTGCTTACTTTTTTTTTACAGAAACTGTCGAAGTCTAGATCTATTGAGATTAAATCAGTGCTTCTCAAACTTTCAATACCGGTGACCCACTTTTCAATCATAATTTTTATCGCCCACCTTATACAATAATAATGTATTGAATGCGATAATAATGCACTTTGATGCTAAAGCTACAATATGATTTTAATTATAAACCGTACAAATTAATAAGATAAGTATATTAAATTTTATATATGTTACTTTTAAGTAATATATATATTTTTTTCTCGAATTTTTAAATTGGAACATATTGCAAAATGCGGTGGCTGCTTTGAAGACAAAATATAGATCTCAGCCAAATATGGAGTGTTTTTTTTCCAGGTATAGAAGTTTAAGTTGGCATTACTTTCCAAGATGGCGACCGATTTAACAGCTGTCAAGTGATTTATTCTCAGTTTGGTTTGGCAATTCATCAAAACGATCATCAAGCAAGGCGTAGATTCGTCCAATGGGCCCAAAACGAGATTGCCGTTGTTCCCGATTTTCATAAGCGAATTTTGTTTAGCGATGAAGCGCACTTCTGGTTGATTGGCTACGTCAACAAACAAAACTGCCGCATTTGGAGTGAAGCTAATCCACAAGTGTATGTCGAAACACCGTTACATCCAGAAAAACTGCCTGTTTGGTGCGCTTTATGGGCTGGTGGAATCATTGGTCCGTACTTCTTCAAAAACGATGAAGGCCACAACGTTACAGTCAATGGTGATCGGTATAGAGCCATGATTACTAACTTTTTCATTCCTGAATTGAACAATCACGATGTCCAGGAGCTGTGGTTCCAACAAGACGGCGCAACATGTCACACAGCTCGTGCCACAATCGATTTATTGAAAGACACGTTTGATGACCGCCTAATTTCACGTTTTGGATCTGTGAATTGGCCTCCAAGATCTTGTGATTTAACACCGCTAGACTATTTTCTGTGAGGCTATGCAAAGTCATTGGTCTATGCGAATAAGCCACAAACGCTTGACCATTTGGAAGACAACATTCGCCGTGTTATTGCCGATATACGGCCACAAATGTTGGAAAAAGTCCTTGAAAATTGGACGTCCAGATTGGACTACATCCGATCCAGCAGTGGCAGTCCTATGCCAGAAATCATATTTAAAATGTAATGCCACAAGATTATTTTTCGAATAAAAAAATTCATGTCAATCGAATGATGTTGTTTTATTACAATTTAAAGTTCTATACCTCTAAAAAAAACACCCTTTAGAAAAAGTACTCAGAGTATCAATTTCTAATCGTAAACCTTCCTTTGAAAAAAATCGGGTGGGGCTGTGCTGGGGCACACAGCCGTTGGTTTTCACGTGAAACATCTATATTAGCGAATCGCTTTTAAAGTAAAAGATTGAAATAAATAAAAACAGGATTGACGGTGTTTTAAGTATTTTAATAAAAAAAGAACACAGATACATAATAGAAACACAAATTATTATTACAATTAATATTCGACAACGATTTTATTTAACATAGGTCTGTGATATGTGAAATAAGAAACATACGGCATAATGTCAACATTAATATTTCTGGTGAATGTACAGTCTATAGTGGTATTGCCTAATGTTGTCGGTGATGTTTGTACGTAGTTAAGGCCGAATTCATTCCTCATTAACTCAACTAGATAGCTGTTCTGTTGTGGATCGCAATTGAAATCGCCGCATAGAACGATTGGAGTCTCCAAGTCTGGCTGAGAGTTCGGTATTAATTTTGTTAAGTTTGCTGAATATGGCAGGAGTGATCGATAAAGACATAGCTTAACAGCTTCAGCCGATGCCTTAGGATGTATATATACGGCACCGAGGATAAACAGCGTAAGATCTTCGACTTTAACGTCCACCAAGCATATGTCGCCGACATTATGTTTTCTCAAGACTGAATTTCCGCATGACTTGTTGGCATTTACTATGATTTCGGTTCGTGGAGCTTTGTAGGTTTCTGTAGATTGCAGAACCTCCTGCTGCAGAAACTCGCACCGGCAATTCAGATGAGGTAGACGGACAATGTGTACGATGTTCAAGTGCGGTGTTATTACTTGCTCTTAGTTCGCAGATCCAATAGATATATCGATTGTCTGTTCATTCATTACGTCCATAAGTACAGGTATTCCAGTGGTAGAGGTGCTCGCGAGTTTGGCGGCAGTCTGTTCATTCGTTACGTCCATAAGTACAGGTATTCCAGTGGTAGAGGTGCTCGCAAGGTTGGCGGCAGCAGAAAAGTTCCTTGCGGCGTCGGTTTTGCGACGTTCCCGAAACCGTCTCGCTCTCTCGGCGCCGGACATTGGGGTACCTGTGTGTGGCCCATAGCCCCCTCTTTCCAACGATAGCCGTGATTTATATTTCTGGCTGGCTTTTGCACGAGCTGAGGCCGACATAGCAAATGTTTATATATTTTTTTTATCACTCTCTGGTTATTTTTAATATAAATACTGTCCAAATTACACTTATTTTTGTATGAATCAATCGGTTTCAATAATCTTGATAAACACACGAAAGAATCACCGCGCTATCAAGTCGGAGTCACGAGTTACACTGAATAGAAACGAGCGAGAGCGCCGGTTTCCAACAGTTAACGCAGTACCCCTCCCCCGCCGCCCCGCTGGGCCCAGACCCGGACTCAAGGTCATAACAGCGAGCTGACTATATAAGTGAAATATTCACACCACATTTTTGTTTCTAGGACTAATAGTTTTGTAATTATTAAGGTACGATGATATAGACCTTTTCGTTACGGTCCACTTTTTGAACCTGGTACCCGTATGTTTCGGCGCGATTTTAACGACGTTTCACGTCAAAACTTTCCTCTGCAAGACAAGCCCATGGAAGTCGCTAATACTTATTAAACTTGCTTTTAATTTAGTATTTATAAATTAGTTATAAAATACCTTGTGTAGCATTAATACATTAAAAGTGTACTATCTTAAGTACCGACTCTGCACAAAATCATTTTTTTAAAAAACTAAAACATTCTTGATATAATAGCTGAACCGTCAGGAGAGTTAACCCAAATGCACGATAATGTTTATGAAAATGTAAAATGATATTTTAAAATGAATGCTCATATTATAATTAGTTTTAAGCGAACTGTAATTTTAAGCCTCACAGAATGAGCATTTAAAATTAATGTTAAATAATGAAAAATAATATAAAATTCCGGTAAAGAATAATTGTGTGTTATTTTTAATACTTAAAGCGAGAAGACTTCAAAATGTTTTATCCCGGGAGCAGGCACACACTCGATACTAACGTTAATGGTCTCGCGGGGTGGTTGAGTCACCCCAATCCTTTTTTTATGTAATTATTTTTATTGTACACGATACAAATAGTGATTCCAATGAATAGTTTAATTAAGAGAAAGTAAACTTACCTACTTTCTCAAGGACTTTTCAATTTTTCTTTGGTAACAAATAAACAGTTTTGCCAGAATTAGCGATTTCGTGATCTGTGTGCCCCGCGCAATCACTTCCGGGTTAAAATGTATTCAATATAATTTGTGGATGTTACTGCTAAAAAATTGTGTAAAACGTTTTTCATTATGCTTTATATGTTTGAGAGTACTCAGAAGGCCATGTAATCCTTCAAAGTGTGTGCTCTCTCTCTCTCTCTGGGGTTTTCCAAATATCATAAAACTCTTTTACATGGAACCTGCCCCCCCACAGAAATACATTATTTACAACTTCCCTAAATGAGAAACAAACACATAAGAGAGAGGTCATAACTAACTGTACCAATAACTTAGAAGGTTAAACAGATGTTGACCAAATATATTCTGCTGGGTTTGTTTTGTTTTGGTCTGAAAGAGTAGTATTTTAGGTTTAAAAAGAAAACGTAATAAAAAAATCTCTCATCATTCAATTACAGTAAATCAAATAAAAGTTTTTTTATGTGGTTATAGGATCAAAGATAGCTAATTAGATATTGAAGAAATTTTTATTTTTGATAACGCGCCAGATGATATTGTAAATTATATCAGAGTAAAAGTGCATTTTTTATTGTATCTGAAAGTATTTTGTTTTAATTAATTCTAGTAAATTATTTATTTTTTAAATCTTTTGTTTTTGATATGCTCGCACCCCACACTTTGAAAAACACTGGATTAAATGCAATCGTATTACTTATTAAGAGTTTAACTTAATGTTTTTGTAGTCCCTCGCGTTGAGACATATATTTAACTTAAACACAATGCTAGGAATGAATTCTAAAATGTTTATAGCTGTATGAGAAAACCCGTGTATTTCGTACGAATTTTCAACCTAAAATTTAGAAGCACCTGGTCCCAACACCTCCTCACAACACAATCAGAGCGGCCTAATTGACGAGCTACTCGCCTTGCTGACCACCCAGCTTCTATCATGCCAATGATTCTCCTTCTCTAAATCTGTGACAGCTGCTCATATTGTCTTCGAAAACGGCGTAATGGCATGTCTACCTCAGCTCTTTCTTTGAAAACGATTCAGCACACTCAAACAAGCTTTGGTTACCAGTTTTATACTCCACGGAGAACGACGTTAAACGTCTTCTACCGGCTATAGGTAAGGCCCAATCATGTTGCATTTCTAATCATTTGCATATCTCCCCGACATATACCATCATGCCAAGTTTCGTTACGATCCCGCAATTATTTCTTGGTGCACTAATTTTTTTGTCCGTGAGTGTATTTTTACCACAAATACAAAAAGGTGAATTTTCCATCGTAAAACTACTCAGATTTGCAGGGCAATTTGTTAACTAACGAGTAGAAATTATCTCGTGGAACTTGAAATAGTAAACAATAGAATATTCTCACTGTAGTAGGAAGTATATATATATATATATAAAGCATGTTTTAATATTAATTTATTATATTATACTAAAAGTTTATTTAAAGTGTTGCATAGTAAAGTTATTATATATAAATAAAATTTTCAGTTTTAATGAGTAGGACGAGATATAGATACTTGTAACCATAAAAACTAGATAAAGAACGTGAATCCATTTTGAATACATATTTATTTCTTCGCGATTTTTTCATTGTGTATCGTGGAACCCCTGGGTATGCCTCATGGAACCCTAGGGTTCCGTGGAACACAGTTTGGGAGCCACTGTTATAGTGCATTATTTGCTGCTCCAAGAGAGAATGAAGGGGAGAAGAGAAACCAGATTCTACTGTCCACATTGCGCGATGTTGGATTCTGTACAGTACCGTGTTTTCGAATTTATACTACGCGCTCAAATTTTGAATTATAATTTCATAATCATTTATGTAAATGCAAAAGATTTAAATAAAATTTGTAATTCAGGATAAAGGTAGGGATTCTAAACTTTGTGTTTATAGTTAGTGGGAAAAATCTGATGATTTCTGTCAAACAGAAAGCCAACTTTACAGGTAAATTACTCATTTATTTAAATAGATATGTTTTACATTAATTTTGAGGAAATTTTGTATGGCAATAGTGTTATTATGTTGAAAAAGATCTACATGTTGGAAAATAAGCATAAAAATTTTTAATTTTTTGAATCATAATTCAGAAATAAAGTGAACCTGGAAGGGGATGAATAAAAAGAAATGAACAAAATATTTTTTATATAAATAAATAAAGATTTTGAAAGTGAAATGTACAATAAACTAACACTTCAGTAAATGTTTGTATTACTTTTAGTATATATTAATTTTAACGTAATAAACTCTCCTCAAATCATTCTGATTTCTGCAGCTTTAAAGTCATCAAAATACCTACCTATTTTTACAACACAGAAGCAATACACAATAGCATGAGATGTGAATCAGGTTTCGTATCAAAACTAGATAACATATGAGTGCAGTTAACGTTCAAATACGCAACATTCTTAGACGTCTTTGGATAATTCTGATAAGTGGCTTGTTATTTAGACGCTCTGTGGGATAGTGAAACTTGAGTGTCTGAAATAATACAAAGAATGAAATCATTTTGTTGTTTTCTAAAAAAAGCGGAGTAAATTAACTTAAAAACTCACAAAATTCTTATAATAGCAAATATATTCAATCATACTTAGTAACTTATTTTGTTTGCTTCACAAGAGTGACGCGCAGAGAACGAGGGACCTTGCAATTTTAAACTGTAAGCGCATGAAAAGAAACTATGAATCTACATCCTTACTTCTACATCTGTAATCTACGGACTTCTAACTTCAACACCAGGACTTTATGAACCAATGCACCCCAGCACTCTCTACAATCCCATGATTGAAAACTAGAAGTCTTTTTGAGACTCGACGTAAATACTATTGACTTGAAGCTTGTGCCTTTAACCATCGAGTCATCGTGGTGGCCGCGGTATGGGTCACGTACTCTTAGCCGGCGTTTTATGAGTTTGAGCCCTTGTGCTTCTTCGTGCAGAGGGGCTAATGCATTTTAAATCTGTCAGGGGTCAGAGTTCTACCGTTGTCTTGGTGTGGTAGTTCAGAGAGGGGGTTCCAACTCAGACGTCATTCTTGTCGCTTAACCGTGGTTCAAAACTACAAGATCTGTCCAGTGGCGTAACGAAGACTATTATGTCCCTCCTACAAAGTCAAGTTTTGGGCCCCAAGCCGGATTTTACAAAGGGTACGTGGCAGCATGAATCAGGCTTTGGGTCCCCTAGAATCGTGCCCCCTCCCCTACAGTGAGTGAGTTGCGGGGGTGTACGTTACGTCACTGGGTCTGTCGCCTATATCCATCGTGTTGCTTTAGAATGCGACGTAAGTAAACATTAATTCAATCCATTGTGGCTTTTTAAAATTTTTAAGTACATATACTTTCAAAAGTATGCACCGGCGCCAAAAGCCCTCGTATATATATAGCTGAACTGTGCAACATTAATATTCACTCACTCACTCACATCAAAAGTATACATCAGATCCGCAGTGGCGTAATGGAGAATATTAGTGTCCCCGTGCAAAGTCGGGTTTTGAACACCAAGCCGGATATTACAAAGGATTGTTAAAACCGTAACTTAACATCGGCTTTGGGCTCCACAGAATCCTGCCCTCCCCCTACGATGCGGGGGAGTATGGTACGCCACTGGTCAGACATGCATTTCAGTTTTAGGATCACCTTTTCCTAAGATCACCATTTTCTCTGTAAGTTATCAATCAAGAAATGTTTAATTTCAGTACTCGGGTAGAGTTTCAAGATAAAACAACATAAAAGGGATATTAGCTTGTGTGCTGCTTCATATCCCCCCCTAAAAATAGCATTAACTGTAATAACAATATAAACACACGTTGTCACTAATTTCTGTTCTGCTGAATATAGTAATTCAAAATTGGTTATTAAGTAACATTAAAGAGATAATATAATTGTAATTCTAAACCAGAGATTCTCAAACTATTTTGTCTCATAGACCCTTTGCCATGTTTTTCGGTTTGAGGTAGACAGACCCCTGCTTACCTAATATTGAATTTTTGCGAATTTACCAATTTAAATGTCTTTTTGACAGCTGGTACACAGCTACTTTAAACGATTTAAACTTCTAACTGAAGTGAAGTATGGTGTTTAAAGCTTAAGAAAAACATGTTAATTAAGTTAAAATTTAATTAAATTAAATTATGTACTCTAATTAAAGTAAAATTTAATTAATACATAACATAACTGAGCAACAAGCAAATGCTTTTAAAGGGAGTAATAAATCTGGCGCTGTTTAATAACAATTTTTCAACATTTGGAATCGCTCTCTCTCGATCATGCTAGGTTTATCCCTAAATCTCCTCAGTAAGTAGCGTTCAGCCCCCCCCCTTCTTCTTTGTTTTGGAGATTGGCAGCCACGCTGAAACTACGAAAAGTAATTAAAAATTTTCTCACGGTATCCCATAAATCGTGATAAATAATCGTCTTTTTAAAGTCAAAATTGCTGACATGGTTCTTGTTTTAATAAAATTTATGCTATCTCCTTTTGTAATTGCAAATCAACATCATTAAAATTAGTAAATAAATCTATTAAATAGATAAAATCCACTTGACTAAATTTTCTTTTAAAAATAAATCTTGATTTTGTTTAATGAGAGTCACCATCATAGAGTCCCCCCCTATTTGCACCTCATGGACCCTCAAATTATTTTTTCGCTGATATGGACCCCTTGCAGGTCGTCATAGACCCCTGGGGGTCTATATAGACCACTTTGGGAATCACTGTTCTAAACAAACAAACAAACAAAAATAATAATAATTTCAGGGGGGGATTAAATGGAGTGAGAGAATATTAACGTCGCACTGTTCGGCTACTTGAGGGATTTTTGCGACAGACATCGCAATAGGTTACCATAGCAACAGAACTAAATGGAAAAAATGTTTAAACTTTAAAATATTAAATCAGAAGTAAAAAAAAATCCGTTTCCTGACTGGATATTTGGATTTTAGCTTTTAAATAATGTGTCCGAGAATTGATTTATTTAAAAAGGAATTAAAATTTTTACAAGATAACGAATATACAAAGTGTATTGGAACTAATTGTCTAAATTAAAAACAAGTAATATAAAAAAAAATTAAGTCAATTCCTGCTTAAATCAAAAAAGAAAATTTTTATTTTAGCTGCTTTTTATTAAATAGTTACAATTAATATAAATATTATATTAATATTAATATAAATATACATAGGACAGAATCACTACATTAAGTGGTGATTAATTTTTATTAATTATCATTAAAGTATAGTATTGTCATCCAAAACAATCGTGTATATAAAATTTCAGTTCAACTGAATGCTTTAAAACGTGAGAAAAAAACATTTTCAAGTTTTGACACAAGTCGCTAAAAATGAAAACAACGTGGTTGTATCTGTAATTCTTTAAATAATTAGTTTCAGGTCACAATTAATTTTAATTAATTATAATTGAATTATCGTATTGTCACCCAAAATAATCATGTATATAAAATTTCAGCTCAATTGAGTGCTTTAAAATGTATTTTATTAACGATTGAAAATTCCACCAAGATAAATAAAATAAATAGAGAGTGTGAGCTATATATAATAGTAGGAATTGAAAAATATAAAATAATAATAATAAAAATAATATTTTACGTGAGAAGATATGGTTTCAGATGTCATTTAATACAACTAGATTTGCTCGATAAGTCACGCAAAACTTTTTTTTAAAAAAAAGAAGAAAAAATAATCTAATAGAATTCATTTCTTCAAAGATTTGAGCACTGTTACAAAAAAATATTCGAAATTTTGACCTTTTGCAGCATTATCTTGTTGACAACATCGTTGCCTGAACAGCCGAACATTCTGGAAAATTCCACTATTTTTTAGTTATAGCCAGCGGCAACTGACATGCGTGCTACAAGTTCCATATCACTAACTGGAATCTCGTTTTATGTCATATCTCTTACATAAAACAGTTTAATTTCAGTTGCTGAGATTTTATTTTAATTCTGTTTTGGTACATAAAAAATATAATTGTTTTAGAACTTTTTCACAAGAGCACTTCAATTCGAATTTTGAGGTATTCCATCTGCATGAATTAAAAAATATATATTTGTGATGGAGATGTTTTAATTAAATGTAAATGAATACTGTTTCCTACACTCCCCACACTTAACTGTGACTGAGCGTGTCATACTTTCCCGCTTTCCTACCCCAACTGAAACTTTTGAACCCGGTACCGGGACCTTTCTGTAAACAGGAAGCGCAACGGACAGACGCCAGGTTTATGTCCGCATCAATCCGCAGCACCTTTCAAGGTGTAATTTTATTTTGTCGCATTACTACTTTTTTAAGTGTAAACTTTAACTGTAAATATTTATTTTCTTGTAATAACACATGTCTTATCTCCATCTCTGGCTGTTATTCGAACTCAAGCAACGGCACCAAATACCATTAATTAATGATTACAAGTTATTAATACCTCGTAATTAAAAGAAAATAATCCAATTGATATATTTATTTTATAGCTGTGTAAATGGAATATTCGAATAATCAATTAAAAAAAGAGTTTAATTGCCGCCTAGCCAGTATGGTGGCGTGGCTATGTCCCTCGGCTTGTAACCGAGTGGGTTCGAATCCCGAGTAAGACATGGTTGTATCTTCTTCGGGAAAGAAGTCGGTCTTTCACCTGTAACAGATTTTCATCTCGAAAGGAAAGCAGCGCACCCCCTCCTTGTTATATGCTGGGATCATCATCTGTAATAAATGTGTATATTCTTCTGTTGTATTGTATGCTTTCTGTTCCTCTTGACTTGTATTTCATATGTTCCCAGGATAAAAAACACACAACAACAGGAGTTTAATTTTAAAGAAACCTAACAGCTTAGAGCTCATTTTTATAGTAAATGCATGAATAAAAATTATTCAGGGCACACATTTATGATTCTCTCATGGCATATAAATGTAAAATCTCTAGAATAATATGAGAACAATTGGAAATTGACAAAATAATTTTAAACACGATTAAGTGACGATGTGTGTGTGTGTGAGTTGACTTTTCTTTCTTCTAACTTTACCGCTGTCCCACATAAGAACTCAGCGCCATCTCAATTGATGACAGAGATAACGACACTCTAAAATTTTTTAAAGTGAAGCAGATAATTGGGCGTATTATTATCATGACATCATGCACCCAAAGGCTAGCTGGATGGCATGGTTGGTTAGGTCAGAGCCGTTTTTAAACTCACCTGCTCCCCAGGCACTTTAAAATTATACGCCCCTCACAATTTTCGGAGCACCTACCCCTCCTTCAGTTTTTAACGTGCCAGTTTTGGTTCGGGTGAGATTTTCCCTTTACTCAATCTCTTTTATTTGTTTTTGTCCTTTGGAGAGTCTTTCTATTATCCACTACCTTTGGGGCCCCACGTGTCCTGGACTGAAAACCGGCAGCCGTAAGGAAAGAATAGTGGTAAGTTTTTGCCACTCTAGTTCATTTTATAGCTTACGGAATCATAGATCCTCCTTCCCTTTTGTAAATAAGGGGACAGTAAGTTAATTAAATCATTTTCAATTACAATATAGAGTACACGGTATTGTATAAAATGTTTTCAACTTGTTTATTCTCATCTTTTCCTTTGCTTATCTTTTTATTATATTTTACTTTTAGACATTCTTATTTTTTGTTGAGTCTCTGCCATTGTTCTTGTTCAACAGAGATTTTCTCCGAGTTTTGATCATTGCAAAATCATTAATAGCATCATTGAAATCAATATCCATTGTAATATCATTTTGAGTGCATAGCAACATCAAACTGTAAAGCATTTCTTTTTCCATAGTATATCTCATTTCAGTCTTTATTCTCTTAAGGGCAGAAATGCTTCTCTCATGATTCGTTAGGCGGTGGTAATTTCGCTCATTTTTTCTCTTTTATCACCCTCCGATTTTTTGCGCCCCCAAATCTCTTGCGCCCTAGACATGTGCCTAACGCGCCTAAGCGGAAAAGGGGGCCTGGGTTAGGTGTTGGCATTATACGCTCGACCTCATCCCCGGCCTCAAATCGGTGGGTTTTCATGATGCAAAAAATCGACTGCGTCTATGTCATGTGATTATGAGGCATGTTAAAGATCCTTAGAGTGACTGTTTAGCTTGGGTGCTTTCGGCAAAATTAAATTCCAAGAACAATTTCGCATCTTCGGAGTTCAGATGTCTCCCTATGGTGAAGGAAACTGGGTGTCAAAATTAGCTTGGCAATTGGTTACCACCTATATGGTGCCGCACTAAAATTGATACCAGTTCCCGGGGAATGTACTAGGTCTGCAATGGTAATTTCCAATCCACAGCCACATTTAAAAGAAAAACCATGCACTCAAAGGAATTAATTAATTAAGAGTAAAAAAATATTCTTTCGTGTATTGAGAAAAAAGAAATTAATGCACATTCATCTTAGTTATATCCAAAATATCATTATTTCTCGGGCTGGTTTAATTTATAATTTTTTTTCACGATTTTATGTAGTTTGTAGGTAGAAGGCAAAATAAAGTCAACAAAAAACATCCTTTTTTTTAATGACGTTAATACTTGGATATTTTCTTTATTATTTTTTCAGTTATCAAAATAGTTCGATGTACAATTTTTATTGTCTTACAAAATATATATTTAGTTATCAAATGGAGCATCCGTGTTTGTCGCACAGCATATTTAGCTTGAATTTAATCCATTGTGGAGAAATCTAAATTTTCAGATCTCTCATCATCATCAGAAAGAACTAAATTTTGACTTTAAATTTCACTTAAAAAAAACTGTTTACAGTAGAAATTTTAAGAAAATCGCTTTTAAAAAAATAAAATGATCTTTTTATGAAAACCAATTGAAATTTTTTTAAAAAAAAACTGTTTATAAAAAGAAATTTGAAGGAAATCGATTTTAAAAAAATAAAAAAGTTATGCATGAAAATTTTGCTTGAATTATACGTACGTTTTAGTGATTTAATTTTTTTTTATCGCTAAGCCAATGAAAACAAACTAAATCCACAAAATGAATCATAATGCCATCGGAAACAATTTATTTTTTTAAAAAGGTAACGGAACAGAAATAATTTCATAGCCAGTTACTCAGCGATTGCACTCGAAATGAAAAAATAAAAACTGATACAAAATAAGATGAAAAATCGTTTTTTCGGAGTTGCAGCGCATGCGTATAATTATATTTCGTTTGTTTTCACTTCCCACGAGTTTTCACTGACGTCATTATTTCCTTTCACAGTAAAAATTGCGTGTAACTTCCAGCAATTTCGGAAAAGATCATAAAATTTATTTTATCGCCATTCAAAAATTTTACAAAAATTAAACATACTTTTCTGTAAAAAACGAATTAAATAAAGTTAGAAGGGCCCAAAATTATGTTCGGAATCAGCATTCAATCGCAAATCATGATAAATATTTCCGGAATAATGCATACTTAAAACAGCATACTTAACAGCTTATTTAAAAATAAACAAACCTTGGCGAGTTCTTAAAAATGCTAGTTGGCGGCGTGATCTACTTTGACAGACTTTTTCTTTCTGGCAACCATTTTCGGTTGTAATCTATGCGAGCGATTGCTATATGTCACGAGGTAGTGAGGTAAGCAACACCGTTTCAAGCGGAGCTGTTTAGAAAATTGTTTAGTAGGTGTGTCTATCGCAAATTCGTCAGATTAATTTGGACTTTAATCTAAGAAAATATATCTATTAATATATATATCGGAGAAGGAACTTAGGATACTCCTTTTGGTTAAAAAAGTGCAGTCTTTCATACACTGAAAGGTGAGTAAATAAAATTTATAATCCTTATTTAAATTGTATTGAAATTTGAGTTTTTATTAAATAAAGGCACGATTTGTTTTGTTAATTAATATTTAATTTAAGAAATTGTATTAAAAAGTAAATACGTTAGTTTAAATTTATGGCATTCATTAAAATTAGTTTAAATTTTAATTGGATCAAAAACTTTTGTTTGCTGTAATTAGTTGAGTCGTAATTTATTAGTAAAAAAACTTTTTTTAAATGAATTTATTCTATGAACTTATAAGAGAAAATTGCATGGCTAAAAATCAAATGAATTTGTTTAATATAGTATAATGTGTTTAAAATGACGTGTAATTTATATAAACAAACAATTATTGTAATATGTTAGCTTGTTAATCAAAACATATACGATTTAATATCATATCACAATGTTATTTGCTTTTTTATTGCATGATTTGTATTTAATTCGTATTTGTCTTAAATAATCCCACCTTAAATGTCAAGGCTACTACATCGTAATCGATTCATTGTCTTAATTTCTTGCAACTTATTTGAATACTTTCTTGAGATTAGATATGTGTATTGTAGACGATGGCTGATACTTATTTTAAAAAGTATGAATAGATATGTGTATTGTAGACGATGGCTGATACTTATTTTAAAAAGTATGAAAATTGATAATATTTTCCCTCATTCTCTGATCGGGCAATAAGTTGGATTTAAAAGAGGCAGGTTGGAGGGGGGGGATCTACTTGGCGAGGACGAGTTGTCAGTAATAGAAATCTTTTACCCGTAAAAGGCTACAACTAAGATTTTTTTTTTAAATAAAGGGTCAAATATAGTTTTTGCCGATATTTGTAAAAATTGATTATGTTGTTGTGATATATTAATGGTAACAATAGATAGAATACGACATGCATATTTTAAAGGCACTTTGAACAAAACGTTGATTTTATTTGAATGAATTTACACTTATTTTTAAACGTTTTTGGAATGTAACAGAAGCCGAAAAGATTTCAACCAGTTGTTTAAGCTAAGCACTGAGAGTTTTAAGATTTTTACATTTTCATGTTGTAAAAAAATTATAATTCGAATTTTTTAAGACTCAATGTGAGAAAAATGCTTTAATATGTTTTCGTGGTAATTGTACACAAAACCACTAATCATGCTGAATCTTTAAAATTTAAAAAGCAATAAAAATGGAATTGCATACATTAAGATATTGAAACAGAAATGAGAAGCATAAATCGTGTGCTGCATTTTTATTGCGAAATCAAAATATAATAGAAGAGTATCGAATTTTTTTCCCCCAAGTTCGGTCTTTATTATTTGGTGACGGATAGATGAGATGGAAATATCTATATTTTCCCCCTAAGTAACAATATTGTTTAAGAATTGGAGAAATTAAGGAATCCATGGTTGTAAATATGAATGAATAATTTTGTTTGAATTTTAAATAGTTTAGTGATGTTTGAGAACTGCTTGAAAGAATCGTAGCAATATGAAATTAAAATGTATAAATGAGAGAGAATCCAATTTAAGGACTTATACACAAATTAATTACACGATTAATATTAAAATCACAATTCACTATTTGGTTTAGGTTCGATTTAAAACTGAAATCAACAAATGGTTATCACTTTTATCATGCATCTTTATCTTGGCGACATTGTTTAAGTTTTATCGATTTTAACTCCCTCATTTGATATTTCGCATAATAGAAGAAAAGGCTAAAAAGATCTGTTTGAAACTGATATATTTTTTTCTCCGAGGTTATTTTTCTCCTTCCGAAGGTCATCGTTGAAAATCTGCGTTCTTGCACTATTTTATGATCGCATCTTTCCATATGAGAAATTTCAGTTAAAAATCCAAAATTATTAGCATTAATTATTAGCTAAACATTAATTTTCATTGAAACGTTAATTTTTTTAATTAGCAGTTCTAGAATCGAGAATGTTGCTTTCTAATTGCGTTGAATCTAAATGGGTTTAGTAAAAATAGGTTTATAAATAAATTTTAAGGATAAATAGCAGAATATATATTTATGTACTTGAAGTTAGTGAATAGTTGCATCGAACTATTTGATATTTTGCTGACGAATTAAAACAAAAATATAAAACTGGAATTTGAAGTCCTTCAAAAGTGTTTCCTAATACTGAGTTCTGTGAAATCTCACTCTTTTGTATAGCGGAAGTATTTTTGTTTAGAAACGAAGTGAAACTAAGCCTTCTTTGTAGCCTTCAGATCGAATTTTTTTAGGTGGATAGTATAATGGGGTAATTCTAAGTATGGGGGGATAAATATTTTTGACTCCTTTTTTCTTTGTTTGATGAATTTTATCAATTAACCCATTGAAAGATTTTTATGTGATCTGATTTATATTTTTAGTTTCATTGTTATAGAATATTTGAAAGGAATCAGAAAAGTCAAAAATTTTATAATATTTGAAGTAAATAAATTTCTTTTAAAACTTAATGAATGTTAACATTACTTATTTTATTTATTTGTAATTCCGATGTGTAATTTTAGTTTGGTGATTAGTTGCAAGCTTTTAATGAACAATATATTTTTGTGACAAATCGAACATTAAAGCTAAATTTGTAAAAGCTTTTAAATAAAAACATTTTTCGCATCAAGGTTGTACTTAATGGGGGAGATAGCGACTCAAACATGTGCGAATATTATTTTTTTTTATCTAATTTCATCTTGGAGTACAAATTCACGATTTTCTATTGAATAGAACTGGGTATAAATTTAATATGGTGAACTCAGTAGAAACAAATCTTGATACAAAAAATAAACCAAAATTCACCTAAAAAAACAGTTGTAAGAATTTATACAAACCCCGGGCTGAGCAAGGTTGACTCAGCCTTTCATCCCTTCAGTGGGTCGATAAATGAGTACCAAACTTGCTTGAAAACTTAGCACTGGGGTTTCGCTTCAGACTGACCATGTGACCGGAACATCTGCTCATGCACCTTAGGGCCCAAGGTTACGTATGCTGAGTGGAGCACAGTAGGCCTGGGCAATCATGGGCTGTTACGCCACTGAGTTAAGTAAATATTTATACAATTTTCAGTTGATTTTAGAAATTTCAAGAAATTATATTGTCATACAAAAATTTGCAGATGTAATGTTTAAGGCACACAATTATTTCGGTAAAAATTTCCAGTATTTAAATATAAAACGAAAATTTATGCATTCCAGAATTATTGCGTAGATTTTAAAGCTTTCCTGAAAACGTTATCGACTCTTTAGTTTTAAGGTATATGAATACGTTGAAATGGCCAATTTTTGCAAAAAATCACATTTTGAGTTTTTGATGTTATAGAATAAAGCAATTATTTAGCTCTATAAATCTGTTCTTATTTTGTTCCTAGGTCACTTTTTTAGAATTCAAGATATTTAACAATTAGTAAAGCGCGGAAACCGGAAGTAGGTATTTAAATAGCCGGAAGTCAGCATTTAAATGCCCTTAAACTGGTCAAACAAGATTTAAAAACATTTTTTTAAAGTATAATTTAAAAAAAAAAAAAAACTTTTGATAATATTAAAAATAATTATACAATTTGAAAGTATTTGACAAAGTGAATCTGGCAATATTTGTTTTGTTTACTTTCAGCTTCATTTGATAAAAATTCTGCGTATTTAGTTACAAAACAAAAGTTATCAAGTATTATTTGTGTTTGTGTTAAAACACAAGTGAATTAATAGCTCGCATTACTATTGAATTGACTCAACACACACACACACAGTAAACACACGCAGTGGACTGTAATATTTTTAATCTCTCTCTCTACTCCGTATACACAACCTCTCGTAGTGAGTGTTACACTTACACTGACGTCTTTCTTTACAAGCCGCTAGAGGGCGCTGTTCATTAACAGAACTAACATACCGCCCCACATTGCACTGGTTTAACCATGCAATCATTGTTACTAAATTAACATTCATATTGGTTACATCTAGAACACTTTACACACATTCAACACTTGACAATTCTCAAAAATACAATTACATAAATCATTATATAAATTCAAGATTTCACAAATAATATTTTTTTTATACAAATACAAAATCACTTTACTAACAATGAGTAAATTTACACACCACCAATGGTTACACTAAATGAAAAATTCAAATTATATTTAAGGATCTTCCATTGGTAAAACACAAATTTTTGATATGGCTCTTTTACATGTACTATACTGAGTTTTAATTTTCACTACACGCACTTTTTATCTTCGCCATAATACAGTTCTACGATTCTACCTAATGCCCATTTATATGTTGGTAAATTTTCTTCAATTATTAAAACCAAGTCTCCAATTTTAACGTTATTCTTCTCAAACATCCATTTTCCTCTCTGTTGTAATTGATTCAAGTAATTACGACTCCAAAATTTCCACATTAATTGAACTATCTTAGTTATTTTTTGCCACTTTTTGAGATTACTCTCTTTACATTTTGTCAAATTAGGCTCTTCTAGCGAATTTAAAGACCTATTAATTAAAAAATGAGCTGGTGTAAGCACTTGGAAATCATCCTCATTGTTTGATAGGGGGCAAAGCTGTCGAGAATTTAAAATTCCCTCAATTTGTACAGTGACCGTAAGTAGTTCCTCGTACGTTAAATTAATTCCATTCACAACTCTTTTTAAGTGATATTTACATGACTTTATGGCCGCTTCCCAAAGACCTCCAAAATTGGGCGACCTCGCAGGAATAAATTTCCACTCTATTCCTTCTGCTGCTAAGTAATTAGCTAATTTTTCGTCTGGTTTTCTGACTATTTCAAGGAGTTTTTAATTTCATTGCTAGCTCCGACGAAATTTTTACCATTGTCCGAAAACAGTTTTGCACATTTGCCTCTTCGAGCCATAAACCTTTTCAACGCGGCAATGAATGCTTGCGATGTTAAATCTGATACTAACTCAATATGTACCGCTTTAAACACAAAACACACAAAAATACAAATATACACTTTAAACAAATTTCCTTTACGTTGTCCTTTATTTTTAATGAAAAAGGACCACAGAAATCTACTCCTGAACAATTAAATGGATAATCAGTAATAAGTCTCTCTTTTGGCAAATTACCCATAATTTGAGTTGACACAATTGGTTTCGCTTTAAAACATACAATACATTTATATACAATTTTTCTGCACATTGACCTACCATTCAACGGCCAAAATTTTTCCCGAATATGATTCAGTAAAGATACAGTTGCCACATGTAAATATTTCTTATGAAAATATTCTATTATTATTAAAGTTAATCTATTATTTTTTGGTAAAATTATCTGGTGCTTTTTATCGAAACTTAACTCTAAGTTACACAATCGTCCTCCTACTCTTAAGACACCGTTGTCATCTAAAAAGGGATTCAATGTCTTTAACTTACTGTTTGGTAGCACACTTCCCTTACTTTTAAGATGGTTAATATCACTGGAATATTCTTGCTCTTGCACCTTTCTTATAAGATATGTTTCAGCTTTCACAAATTCTTTTGTTGTGAGTGGACCAGCCACTTTATTTATTCCTTTTAAATTTTCCACGAACCTGAAAATAAAACTTAATACACGTAAAATAGTTATATAATTATTGCTTAGATTAAGAAGGTCGTTTAAAAATCATTAACATGAATATTAAGCACCGATTGAAAGTTTTCAATTTGTTCATTAACACAGCTTTTCAGTTCTGAATTATATTCATCTAGTTTCTCTTTACAGTTTATAGTTCGGTTGGGATAGTCATCACCTGAAAGAAATGTTGGTCAATTAAACCATAAGTTTTGTTGCAAAAGTTTATCAGGATCGACTCCTCGGGAGACTAAGTCTGCGGGATTTTGATCAGATGGTACGTCTCCATAACTGATTAGGATAGAGTTCTTGTATCTTGGCAACCCTATTTTGAACAAAGGTCTTTAAGTCCATCGGTTGCTTTCGAAGCCACGCCGAGGCGATCATCGAATCCGACCAAAGATATAATTCAGCAGTTTCTAGTCGTAAATCAGCTACAACTCTTTTCATAAGTTTTGCCAATAGCACTGCAGCCCACAATTCAAGTCTGGGGATTGTTAGGCTTTTAATAGGCGCTACTCTCGATTTGCTTGTGATTAACCGAACTAAAGTTTACTCTTCAATTTTTTAGATTTGCAGTAAACTGCTGCACCGTAGCACCGTTCTGAGGCATCAGCAAAGCCATGGATCTCAATAACTTCTGGAAAAGCGACAAGAATACGCCTTGGTATCTCTATATTGTTGATATTCTCTAAGGATACTAGGAATTGATGCCACTCTCGATATTCTGCAGCTGGCAGAAGGCCATTCCATTCCAATTTGCTTCTCCACAAAAGCTGGAGGAAAACCTTTGCTTTGGAAATTACTGGTGCCACCAGTCCAACAGGATCAAAGATCTTGGCAATAGTAGACAAGACGTCTCTTTTAGTATAAGAACTGTCCAAACAGACTTTCACTTTAATCAAAAGGCAATCTAGGTTCGGTTTCCACGACACTCCTAACGTTTTCGTCTCTGTTAAAGTTGCAAAATTGTAATTCTGTTCGGGATCCGGTGACAATTTCTCGTGATTGGCGCAAAGTTTATGCAACTCCATTCCAGCACTTTTCAAAATTCCTTTTAATTGTTGTCTGAGAACAATTGCCTCCTCTAACGTTGCAGCACCACAAAGGACATCGTCCATATACAAGTTGTTCCGTAAAACGGAAGCTGCTATAGGGAAGTTAGCCTCTTCATCCATCGACAATTGGGTTAAAGTTCTCTGTGCTAAGTAGGGAGCACTTACAGTGCCATAGGTAACAGTCGAAAGTTCGTAAATTTTGGGTGATTCATGTTCACTTTCACACCAAACGATTCTCTGCAGATTACGCTGTTTAGGGTTAATTAATATAGTTCGATACATCATTTTAATGTCTGCTGTAAATGCATACGTGTAAGTTCTGAACCTGAGCATTTGCGCATATAAGTCCTCTTGTGTATCACTCCTCCATTATATTGAATGTCATTTAAAGATATTCCATTATCAGTTAACGAAGAACAGTTAAAGACAACTCTAAGTTTTGTTGTGGACTCTGGACGATAAATTCCATGATGGGTAGCGTAATATGTTATATCTGGATCAGTTTCGTTAGTCACTTCCTTCATGTGACCCAGTCTTTCATAATCTCTCAAAAATTCACGATATAAATTTAAATAATTTTTATCTCTAGCTAAGCGATTCCACAGCGATCCAAGTCGTTTGAGGGCTATGTCTTTCGAATTACCCAAACACGAGGGTTCCTTTTTTAAGGGCATAGATACTACATATTTACCTTCTTTAGTTCTAAAATGAGTATTCGCGTAATGTTCCTCACAAATTAGCCTTTCTTTATTTTTAACTATCGGTTCCTCAATCTCCTCTAATTTCCAAAATTTTTCTAAATTTTTATTCAAATCCTCATCACGAATCAAACCGCAGTGAACCTTAGTTTCATTCATTGAATCTAAATTACCCGTTACTATATAACCAAATACGCTGTTGACTAACAGTAATTGCGAATCTTTTATTTTAATTCTTTCCGGTTTCAATAACTCATAAAATATATTTGCACCTAATAATAAATCAATTTTGCCGGGAACATTAAATTTAGAATCCGCTAATTCCACAAATTTATAAAAATCAGAATTTATTTAACGCTTTCTACGGAATAAAATCAGTGATTTTTTTTTAACTACGAGCATATCAATTAATTCCCTTTCGAAAGATTTATTTTGATTAGAAATCGCCACTTTAACACACCCATTTACTACCATAGAAGCATCATTTAAACACGAGATTAATGTATTTATTCTTTCGGTCTTAAGTCGTAATTTATTCGCGCACTCATTTGAAATTAGACAAGTTTCACTTCCCGAGTCTAACAAGGCTCTAAATGTCTGCCATTCTGAATATTTATCTTTCACTAGAATTAAAGCAGTACTCAAAAGGCATTTGTTTTTAAAACACGCCGTTGCCACGATCTGTGCTTCGTCTTCTTTCGGAACGAAAGAACTCAAGGCGAATTGGGGTTCCTGGTTAACGTCTGTCATCGTCTCAAGGGGGAAGAAGGAATTCCCTTTCCTTTCTCTGGGGTAATGTAATAGTTTGTTATGCGGTTTCGAGCAGAAACAATTTTTTGATCTACATCTACTAACGCTGCATTGAGGTGAAAAACATTTAAAACAAAGTCTATTATTTTTAACAAATTCTACTCTTTCGTTTACAGAAAACATTTTAAATTGTTGTCAAAATTGTAAGGCATGAACTACATTATTTTTACACAATACACATTTATCATTTTTTAACTCGGAAAAAATACATTCGATGCATCTCGCGATATTTTAGCATTAAATTTGTTTTGTTTATTATAATTAAAACGCTTGGATTTTTCACAAAAGGGCTTAGAAAATATCTCATTCTTAATTTTGCCTTTCGATGACAAATATATATCACACTCACGCTCTAACTCTTGTGGTTTAAAATATTTCTCTCCCTGTTTTATACTCATGTAAGACAATAATTCTCTGTCCAGTGTGTTCATTATTTTATCCGATACAATTAACTCACACAATGATTTAAAATCATTCACATTGCGCAGCTGACAATAATACTCAAATGTCGCGCATAATCGTGATGCAAATTGTACATAACTTTCTGAACTTATTTTTTGCGCTTTCTGAAATCTATTATAGCATTCTTGTGGTGTGGGGGAAAATTCTTTTAATACTAAATCTTTAAGCTTACTATAATTATTTAACTCTTCTTCGGAAACATGAACAAGTAAATTATTAACTCTCTCACCTAGAATATTTAAAAGAATTTCGCATTTAAATTGTTCGGGAACCTCTTTTAATTTGAATGCTTTTTCAAGCGACTGGAAAAATAAATTATATGATTCCACTCTTGAAGGTACGGGTATTGTTAAAGTTTTCACGGACTTTAACAAAGTCTCAACATTATTATTGTCAGCAGTTTCAAAAACACTCGGATTTCGAATATCGGAATTTTGAGGTAAATTCTTCTGGATATTTGCAAGCTCTAATTGTTTTTGCAATTGCGCTAATTTAATTCCCTTCAAATTCTAACTTAATTTCACTATCCAATCTCTTATTTTTAATTTCCGCCAAAGCATAATCGATTGCAGATTGAACTAACTCTTTATCATTTTTGTAAACGTCACTATTTACAATTAAGTTTTTAAACCAGCGATTTTTGCTCCTTCTGGTACAGTTAAATTTAACTCTTCCGCAACGATTTTTAACTCATCTTTCCCTAATTTATTTAAAGACATACTTATGAATTAAGGACACTAATAGAAGGATCAATTAATTGCACCTACCTCCTCAGATCGCTGTTTCACGCTGCTCGCTACTCTATTCACACTTTGGAAATCACTTTTATATTTTTTTTTCACTGTGAATTTTGATGATCCACGGTTTCACAAATTCTCATATCCATAAGGTCGTTTTCCTCCGGTGAGGTGGACCATGAATTGACTCAACACACACACAGTAAACACACGCAGTGGACTGTAATATTTTTAATCTCTCTCTCTACTCCGTATACACAACCTCTCGTAGTGAGTGTTACACTTACACTGACGTCTTTCTTTACAAGCCGCTAGAGGGCGCTGTTCATTAACAGAACTAACAACTATTTTATAATTATGGGAAATAACAGAAATAAAAGATATTCCCGTAAACGTCAGTTCAAAGGAAATAAGTTCTGCAAAAGAGTTTCAGTTTTCAACAACGAAAAGATAAGTATCAATTCAAGTATTCCAACTGCAAGTGAATCAAAGCTAATTAATTCTTTGAAACATGCAGATGTTCCAGAATACAATGAAAAAATGTTATTTTTAACTTAGGAGTTTTGTACAATATAAAAAAAAAAATATTTCATTATTATGCTGTCCTGTGTGTTTTGAAAAAAAAAGTTAGTGTTGTGCAAGACTCTGTGTTTGGGTTAGCTTTAAATATGACTTTGAAATGTGAAAGCTGTGACTATTCCTTCTCATTCTGCATTTCTGAGAAAGTAAACAAACTGCATAGTATCAATCTTGCATTTGTTTTTGGTATGAGAATCATTGGTAAAGGACATTCTGCGGCCAAAAAACTTTGTTCAGCTATAAATATAGATGTACCATCTAAAAGAGCATTTGGTTTCCTGGAAAAAAGCTTGAATTTGCTGCTAGCAACGTAGCATGCAATACAATGAAGGAAGCTGCATTGGAAATTAGAAGTAACGAAACTGATACTGAATTTTCTCAATGTGGTGTGGCGGTGGATGGCACATGGCAACGAAGAGGATATTCCTCCTAGAATGGATGTGTGTCTGTTATCTCGATAGATTCTGGAAAGGTGTTAGACGTTGAATTCATGTCAAAAGTGTGTAGACTTTGCAATTCCAAAAACAAAAAGTTAAACAACATTCATAATTGTGCAAAACATATAGGGTCATCTGGTGCTATGGAACCCCTGGGTGTTTATCGTATTTTCGAACGATCTGTCGAAATGAGAAAATTACAGTATGTAAATTTTTTTGGCGATGGAGACTCTAAGGGGTATGCCTCTGTAAAAGATATTTATGGTAAGAATACTGTAGCAAAATACGAGTGTATTGGACACATACAAAAGCGTGTCGGAACGAAACTGAAATCGAAACGAAAAGATCTAGGAGGTCGAGGAAAACTGACGGATGCCTTTATCGATAAGTTACAGAATTACACTATGGCATTGCTATCCGTGACAATGTAAATAATTTACAAGGCATGCAACGGGCAGTCATTGCAGCATTTTTCCATTGTTGCTCTAATGCAAAACAACAAATGCATGGCCAATGCCCTGTTGGACCGGATAGTTGGTGTAAATATCAACAAGCCGTATCAAAGGATAAGATCTACATCGATAAATCTAAAGGACTTCCCCCAAATCTGATCAACATAATCAAACCAAAACATATATGAAGTTATGTGATCAAAACTTATTAGCAAAATGTTTACCAGGAAAAACACAAAACTCTAATGAATGTTTCAATGGAATCCTTTGGAAATTTATTCCAAAAGATGTTTTTGTTTCATTAACAATACTGTGATTAGGAGGATACATGGCTGTAATTCAGTTCAATAAGGGATTTCAGGGATTGATAGATATCTTGAAACATTTCGGAGTGACTGTTGGTGTATTAACATTGAAAGGTTTTTCAGAACTTGATGAAATTCGAAAAACAGATTCTAAACGACATTCTCTGACTGTGGCAAAAGTTGCCAGAAAAAAAAAAATAGATTAGCTAAAAAGAAAAAAATGAGCTGATAGAAGGTGTAAGCTATAAAACTGGTGAATTTTAAGTAAGTAATTATGTAAATAAGAAAAATATGTGATAAATTGTACTAAAAATGCATTTTTCTCAAAATAACTTTTTTCGTATGTTTTGAAAATTTCAAAAATGATAAATCAAAATATTACCATTAAATAACTTTGAAACTTGGTGCCATTTTTTCTCACAATGTTTTCTAGGGCCTGAAGTAAAAGAATGATCATAATAAGAATAATTTTTAAATTATGGATTGGTATTTGTGTAACGGTGTTGTAAAACATGGCAAATTTCTTGTTTGGCCTTCTCGATTAGTTGTGGAATTTTTATTTATATAATCATAAGATTTTACTCCAGGCCCTAGATACACACATGATTATTTTGATACTAAATTTATACAAATTGAGTCCATGGATTTTCATGTAGAATTTTTTAAATGTCTTTAAAATTTCTTCAAAATTTCCAACAAATTTACCAATTTTCTGAAACTTTAAGGATTTATTACAAATATGAGATAAGTATAGTTTATTTATATATAAACTGAAGTTAAAAAGAGTATAATTTTTTTCTAAATGATGTTTTTAAAAAAGGGCTCGAACGTATTCGTATACCTTAAGGTAAAATGTTTGGCATAAATTATACTTCTGGTGCAAGACTACTGTCGGAACATATGTGCAATTTATGGTGTTTATTTATCTATATTTTGGAAGAGTTGGCGTGATATATGTATTTGATAAGTCAAAAGAAAATTTAACCCTAGTTGATTTTATTCCCCCTCCATATACCGTTTTTGCCATATTTGTGAATGCTTTTGAATTAACGAAATGTGCTTTGGCGGGGGGATTTATGTAAATGATCTTGGTAATTAATTATGCTCCTAGTAAAACTAATTCTGCCTAGTTAAGCTAAATAGTTCGCAAAAAAAAGGAAGGGAAACCTTGGTTATATTAAGGTTAAAAATTCAATATAGGGGAAGGTCCATTATATATATGTCACTTCTTCTAGAGTATAGTATAAAACAATTTTTTTCCGATACGAATTTAATAATTTTGAGCAAATCTTGAATTCCTAATAAATGCATAATTAACTAAATTTTCAAAAAAAAAAATAATATACATATATTGTTTGTGGAGATGTTGAATAGGTACTTCGAAAATTTGTTGTAGCAGACATATTCATTTTCTCTACGTCATAACGTTTTCGTCGAGCATTGTGCAAAATCTTCACAATGCTCGACACTGATGCATACTTTTGATTTCATTCTTTTGTTTATTTTTTACTGTTTCAAGGCTTTTTCATTACATATTAAAGAAATTGGAATTCTGACAGTTTGACAAACGCAGCTGGCTGTCAGTTTTTTTTAGAGATTTTATCGTGTAATACCATTAAATTGAAAAAATGAATTCATTTTTTCTTCTCCTACAGTTTTTGGAATTTTAATGTGTTTTCATTTATAGTTTCAACTATATTCCTATAGTTGTGTATCACTGTGCACTTCTCAGAAACTTTCTTAAAACTCACTAAAAACAAGCATTCAACTTTGCAAAAGCACTTTTAATGACAATTAATTAGCGTGTATAAATAAGATTTTCTCATAAGGTAAGATTTTTATACGAACGTATTCTTGTATTTAATGGTATATAGCAAGGAATGTTTATTATAATTGCTTTAAAATCATTGAAAATTCATGTCATTGTTGCAGCACTTTACACGAAGAAATTAAATTCGAGATATAAAAAAATTTTGCAAAATTTTATCACAATTTTCCGCTGTTGGTTGCATATCACGGCATTTAGCAACAGTTTTTCATTTGACGAATAAGTCGACGGTGTAATACGTAAGCATCAAATAAATTAATTTTATAATTATTGAACTGCTGAAAAAATGTGCCAAATTTGTGTAAACATTACTTTTGAAGAATGCTATCGAACGAAAAATTTAAAACTGTCAAATTTTTTACAGCCCAAACAATTTTGGATTACACGAAGAGTAGCTTGAAAGTAATCAACAGATTTTTTACTCGATTTCAAATAGGGGTCGGCAACCTTTTAACTGTGGCGTGCCAAACTAATCTACTAATATGGTTCAGGATGCCGCACAATAGGAAATGTTAGAAACAATTTGATTCTCGCGATAGTGCATAGGGAGTAGAGGTCAGGAATATAGATTGAGCTTTATTATATATTAATTTTGCATCATTTAATGATATTCACATCAACATTTTCTAAGCGACATAAAATATAACTATTCATTCGACATAAATAAAAAAAATTGTAATTGTGCATATATTATGTATTTTTTAAGAATATTTATTAAAATAAGAAATAAGCAACACATAAAATTAAATATTCCTACAATGTAGTTAAATAAAAAAATTAAAATTTTAATAAGAATATTCTTCGTGCACGGCGTTACTTAACGTCACAATATCAGAGGTATGATTTGTGACTTTCAATTTAACACGGTTCTGAACATTCCGTTTTTAAACAATTTTGTGGACTCAATACTTTTCATATGACAAAGGATTTGTTCACTTAGATATGTAGAAAGCAAAGAGTACAAGCAATTTTCATCACATTAAATCTGTCTGGAAATGATATTCAACAATTTGAAATAGCTAAAAAATTAAAGGTAAAGTTATTTTTCGGATTTTTTCGTAATTCCGTAGGTGTTGCTTTCCATAATTCAGAAGATGTTAGTCCTAATAAGCTCTATTTCAAAATTATCACTTTCCATCCACTCAAAAATTGACAAATTTCTAATATAATGGAGTGCCATTGAGAATTGTACCGCTTGCCAAAAGTGGCTCGTGTACCACAGGTTGTCGATCCATGATTGAAGAGCTGCCGCTAAAATGAATATAACAAAGAAAAAAACTAATTTTGTAATTGCTATGTAACTTTGTTGAAAGTTCATAACAATTGCTTTTAAATCATTAAAATTTAGAAATATGGAAGCCGAACATATAACAGCAATTTTTGTATTTCTTTGTTTTTCCATGATAGTTACATAGATTTTTAATAATGTAGTGTAAGCAATTTTCATCGTAGAAATTTAATCTTCACGAATAAGAGTTTGTTAAGGTTTGATATTAATTACAACAACTTAACAAATAACATCTCATATTTTTCATAATTTATAGGTATTGACTTTTCCTTAAAGAAAACCGAATAAAATATTTTGAAGATCTTGGACAATTCCATACCCTGTTCGTATTTGTAATTTTTTTTCTAGGAAGCATTGGCCGTCCATGGATAAGGATGCGAAAAAAGTAAAATTTCTCATTTTGTACGAATTCAATTACTTAAGATTCGGATAAGTAATTCACATAGTTAATCTTCGTTCAGGAATTATAATTTGATATCGGTACGCTACTCGTTTTTGGCGTGGTTTTGAAAACGCGCCATGTTTATATATCTTTGGCGGCCAAGCTAATGTTATCTGTATTGTGATGTTACCTCCAACTTGCGGAAATTTTGCAACTGTTTGGTGAAAAAATCCGTAGCGTACCAATATCATGTTAGTACCTTAATTTATTTGGTTATATATATAACTTGAAGTATCACCAGTAAGATTATCCATTGATTCTCCAAATTTTTACATCCTTTCCGTTACTCTAATATAAGTAGTTATCGAGGAATTTACGTAGAATCATAGTCCATTGTGAATTGATTCAGATACACAGCATTCTAATTTTAAAATTTTGGTTTGGACTCCAGTGTGCCGGCCATTTTGAATTCCTAAACGGTTTTTTTAATCCTGGGCAATTTGCAGTTACGTTCTCAACTCTAGACAGCTGTATTTATTTGGAATACAATAAGATGCAAACGAAAGAATAAAAATCAAGGAAAATTCCTTTTGTAGTTTTTGTTAAAAGTTTCAATTAGAACTTTTTTTAAAAAATTCCCAGTTCATTTTTAACAAATTATCAATTGAATTAATTATACAATGCCTTAACATACACAAGGCTATGGCTTGAGGGTTCAAACCTCTCCCATAGACCAGCGATCGCCAAACTTTGTGACCTCACGGATCAGTAAATTCATATAATTTAAATTCCACGGACCACTAATAAAAATTTCTAAGTGCTAAATTATTATGAATCGAATTATGTTTCAATGCATCTTCAGACATAACTTAATGTGATGAGTAAGTATATTCCACACATTTTTCTGGGGAACAGCGAAATTTTCTCGCGGACCACCACTTTGGCGACCTCTACCATAGACTACCAGCTTTTTAATCTTTAGTTTTAAAGTATTCGGTGCTTTAATCAAACGTATTTCTTAAAAATGTTATCCCTTTGTGTAGACAGACTACTGACACACTCACATGCATATAATTTTTCCTCATAACTGAATTTTGAGAGTGTTCTTGATTGTCAAAAATATGAACAGGATAATCTATTTTGCAAATACCTAGTTTTTTGAACCCTTCTAATTGACCTTATTTCAATGCCTCCCCCATGCTAATATGACCTACTTGCGCTAAGTAAAGTCTTGGCGTAATGGAGGCTGTCAGCGACTAAATGCATTTGCTTATTTATCCCAACTATTTTAAGAGTCGATGGCCTTGAATGGGCATGGCTGAATGCTTTAAATTCCGTGTAAAAATACATTTTTTAAATAATTGTTTGTCAAGCATAAACATTCTATTAATCATATCAGCTCATTATTTAGAATTAGTACTAACAAAAGAAAAATATTCCGTCAATTTTGCATAATTTTTTCAGAATAAACTTTTTAAAAAATCGTTTGTTTTATGGTGCTTGTATTTTTGTCAGGCGTTAAAATTGGTTTGATGGTTTTTATTATGGTCATATACAAAAAGGTATATTTTTTCTTTTTTGAAAAAAAAAACTGCTTTGGGAGGATTTAAAAAGAAAATTTTTTTTCCTGATTTAATCGTGATTTAGATAACCTTTTTTTAGTACAAATTTTAACAAGGTGAATACTGAAAGTAAATTTTTAAGAGGTATCTAAACTACCTGTGAATTTTTTGTTTATGTTTGAAATATGAAGAATTTTCGTGGTTTTTCAGATTTATTTATTAAGCTATTTGAAATAATTATTGTAAAGGAAAAGGTATCAGAATATATATATATATATATATATATAACATTAACGTGGCCCACTCTGAACAAAAAGTTTATGCACGAATTTTTGAACGCACACACATTTGTCATATCATGCATTTTTGAAATGACCTAAATTTTTAGATATGTTCTATTTTTGGTAAAAATTTAAATATTTTATCTTGGTCACTATATGAAATCGCTTTTAAAAAACATTTACGTAGGTGATAAATTTTGTGATTTTGATCTTTAAAAAAAAATGTTAAAATAACCTAATATTGCACAAAACATTAAAAAAGGGGAAATAGATAATTTTTTAGCTTTTATCTCTGTACCTGTTTCAAATTTTCCGAAAATGCACCGTGGCATAAAATGTATTTTAGAGTCGATAACTGTACACTGGAAAAGCTGCATCTGCTCTTACTAGAACAGCTAATTGTAATTCTTGTACTAGGAAAATAAATAATTGGTGTTTTATAAACCTAATGAATTAGATTTCAAAATTAAGGCATAAATCATTTTTTTTTCTTAATTTAAGGTAGTCGGAAACATCAAGTTGGAAAATATAGTCATTAGAATTTTTAATGCATGCAAAATGGATAAGTTGCAATTTCACTTGCCCCAATATTGGTACTTTTTACATTTTTATCGTGTTTAAATATTTCAACTGTTTTTGTATGTTATTTTTTCAATTCCTACTATTAGGTCACACACTCTCTACATACACTGCTGGACAATTGCTGAGGACGGATCATAAATTGCTATGTAGCATAACATTAAGCGAGACATGAGGCCTAGTAGGGATAAAATAGTGCCACACTGTTCAGACATTAGAATAAAAAATATTTATTGTTCTGGTACAAAAAGCTGTGAAACATCTGAAAGAAAAAAAAAAATGTTCATTTGATCTGCGTACGGAGAAATGGAACAATGCATCTAAAAGTCAGCAGGCACCTTAAAGAAAGGTATCAGTACGGGATATGTCCACCGTGGAGTGTGATGCAACATTCCACACGTCGTACCATACTTTTTGCACAACATTATCCAGCAGCTTTGAGGGCAATTTATCCAATGCTCTTGTTTGTCGGAGGATAGTATCGACCAGCAACTTCCCATAATTTTCAATGGGGTTTAGGTCTGAGAATGCGCTGGCCATACGAGACGTTGAATACCCTCGCTGTTTAGACAATCCTTGTTCGATGACATGTTGCGTTGTCGTCCATAAAAACAAATTTATCACCAACAGCACCACGGAAAAAGACGAACATGAGGAAGTAGAACTTCATCAATGTATCGTTGGCCCGTCATAGTCCCATTCGCAACCACATGTAGGCGCGTGCGGCCATTGATCATGATGCCGGCCCACACCATGATACTGCATGTCGGATATCGGTCCTTTCCTGGATATTTTCTGGACGATAAGCAGTACCACTCTCGCGCCAGATCAGTTGGCGTCTACAACCGATGACAGACTGAACTACTCTCATCTGAGAATAGTAATGCCCAGTCCTGTTCAGTCCACCATTGTGATGCTCACGACACCATTGCAAACGGGCAGTACGGTGCTGTCTGGTCAATGGGACACACAAACAGGTTTTTCTGGCAATAGTTTTTCGGGAGATCTGCTTTCTTTGAGGCAGCAAGAAACTGATTTGCGACCTGCTGAGCTGTGGTGCGCCTGTTCCTTTTTGCTGATAGGACGATATATTTGTCTTCTGCAGGCGTCGTACTTAACACGATCCCCGTGCCGTTGTAACGTTTGAAAAATAACGGTGATATTCTTGGTTAATTAAAATATGGAATTTATTTACGTCACAACTATTGAAACTTATTTACAAAATGATACATTAAAGTTATTAAATTAATTATAGATTGTTAGATTCCACTATTTTGTGAGAGGAGGATTCGTTGGTCACCGCTCGCGTGCATCTCTCCCCTCATCTTCCGGTCGGGTCGCTAGATTCCTCGGGGTCAAACAGGGTTGCGCTGCACCTGAAGCTGCACGTGTGGGCGTCGGATCTACAAAGAAACCGACCAGATGTTGTTGTTTTCGAGAAGTGACGTTACAGCTCTCGCCCTCTCTTATGGAACTTTTTCGTTGAGAAAGGTTTAATGGGATGACGATGAGACAACTGACAGATTACCGACACATCCCTTCATCAAGCACCACTATATTTCTGAGCTGCAATTTTAATTACTAAAGAAAACGCTGAACTAAATTTGGAATTACTTATTTCTAGTGAGTGAGTGTTCTTGCTAGGGAACTTACACAAATCCATATTACGAAATAGCAATGTAATCAATTAAGAAAACATACTATACATTAAATAAAAAATACAAACACTTATCACAATGCCTAGTATCAATTATACTAACAACATGTTATATCAAATGCTAGTGTAAGACCTTGCATATAAAATATTCTTCGCCACAAAAAATATGATATGCGAAGTGTACAACCTTACACACAAAATATTTTTCAAATATGCCTTTGCGTAAACTAAATACTTATACACAAAATTAAGCATATTAATACATTTGCTTTTCATGGCTTACACGCATCTCCATTCGATATGAATAATAAATTAAAATTTAATACAATTATTAACCTAACTAAAAACATTTATTATTCATGAGCAAGAGAACATTGTTAACAATCCCTAATTATCTATCATCGATCTGCTGAGACTATCTGCATTTTTGTGACTTTTACCCGACCGATGTACAATTCTAAAATTATATGGTTGCAAAGCCAAAGCCCATCGCATCAATCTAGGGTTAGAACTAACATTTCTATTCAACCACACCAACGGGTTGTGATCGGTCATAACTAAAAATGAATTTCCATCTAAGTAATAATGTAACCTTTTAATTGCGAAACAATACTAGCACATTCCTTCTCCGTCGTACAATAACGCTTCACCTCTGAAAATTTCTTACTCAGGTAAAGGATTGGATGCTCCTCACCTTGTTCAAATTGGTTTTAATTAAAATTAATTAAAACTGCTCCCATTGCGTTCGAAGCGTCCGTTTGAACAATGAATTCTCGTTCAAAATTTGGCGCGTACAAGACGGGCTTATCAATTAGTTTCCCTTTAGTTCTCGAAATGCGTTTTCACACTCGGTCGTCCACTTAATTTCTCCCCTTCTTGCTCTTCCCTTCAACGCATCCGTCAACGGAGCAGCGACCGAGAACAGATTTATATTTTTTGGTAATAACCCGCTTACCTAAGAAAGCACGTATTTGGGTTTTCGTGCGAGGGGTAGGGAAACTCTAGAACAGCCTGAACTTTGAAAGGAGTGCGAAAACCCTGACCCACAATGTGAAAAAAATTTGACATTTTGTTGCGCAAACTTACACTTTCAAGGTTTTATCGTTAACTTAGCTCTCTTTTATTCTCTGCAGAACCGTTTCCATATGTTTAATATGCGACTCCCAAGTATCTGAGAAATTGCGATTAAATCAGTCCGTTAAGTAATTCAGCCATGAGTTTACTAAAGAAATATGGAGCATTTTAATCCGAAACTCATCCTTAGGGGTCGGTATGTACCAAAGCTAGTACAGAAGGCTGCGTATCGCTGTGCTGTTTTACTCAAAGTATTTGCCAATATCCCTTAGATAAGTCAAAGACGGTATTTGCATGCCGATACTTTTTCTACGCGTTCTTCGATATTCGGAAGAGGAAAATATTCCCGTTCTAATGATCCCGTTTAATTTCCTGTAATCTATACATGGACGAGGTTCTTTCCCAGCTACCTCAACTAAAATCATAGGGGACATGTAATCCGATTCTCCTACCTCAATGATTCTAATTTTAACATTCGGTTAATTTCAAGATTTCATTTTGTCGGTGCGACATTCGATAGGGCTTCGTCTAACTGGTTGATCGCTAACTAACTGGATTTCGTGTTCAACCAGATTAGTTAAACCGGGATTGTTTGAAAAACATTTAGAGTATTTATTTAATAATTCTAGTCGATCCATTTGTTTGTCGTGAAGGTGTTTGTTCAACTCGCTAGCCTGGATTACGTCCTCGAAATCAAAATGAGAATTGTTTTCTAAGTATGGGATTTCTGCGAGAGAGTTTTTTGTTTCATCATTAATAATTACGTTAACGTGTTCTGGCCTTTGTAATATGGTTTTAGCATATTTATATGATAGATTTGAGTTGTTTCGCGTCTGCCGGGGATTTCGACTAAATAGTTCGTTTCCGAAATTTTATTTAAAATTGTCCCAGGACCTATCCACTGCACTGCTAATTTATTTGCTCTGGATGTAGCTAACACTAGGACTAAATCTCCATCCTTAAATTCACGTTTTAAAGTTTTTGTCATTTTTCAACTTGCATTTCCTCCATTTTATTTATAGCTACTTCTTGACATCTTTTTTAATCTATTTATTAACTTAAACATATATTCAGTGACGAGATCACCCTCTTCTTCCGGTTCCATCCAATGTTCCATTACTAACGTCTCTGGGGTTCGCAAATTTTCCCATACACCAACTCTGACGGTGTATACCCTGTAATACAGTTCGTAACGCTAAAAGAATTGACGGAAGATGTTTGTCCCATTCGGAGCCTGCATCTAAACATAAGACTCGTAAGAGTCGTTTCAACGTTCGATGAAATCGCTCAACAGGGTTACTCTGTGGATGATACACAGAACTATGCCTGACAAGTATTCCGAATCTTTCAAAAACTCGGTAGTCAGAGCACTAGTAAAGAAGTACCCTGGTCACATTGTATTTCACGGGGAAACCCCATCCGACTAAAGATGTTTAACAGCGCATCTGTGACACTAACGGAACTAATATCAGACACCGGAATAGCTTCAGGAATTTTGATGACATGCAAATGGCCGTGATAAGATATCGATTCCCTTTAGATGTGATCGGGAGAGGCCCACATTCATCAATATTTAGCTTAGTAAAAACCTCCTGAATAACAGGGACCAATTTTAGTGGAGCTTTCTTTTTATCATTGGGCTTCCCAGCCTTCTGACACTGATCGCAAGTTTTTACAAAACTGTTCATATCTCTCTTAGCAATTCGGCCAAAAAATATCGGTTTAATTTGTCTTTGGATTTCGTAATTCCAGGTGTGCAGATGTTCCTGCATGACACAATGATTTAATAGGGTCGCGCAACCCTTCCGGCATTACCTAACTTATCTTCACGATTTTTGACCAATAATTCCTTCTCTAGCGAATAAACCTGATTGGTAACCTGCACTTGACTGGCTGCCTGTTCGTATAAGGGGTTTAAATTTTTTTGAGCATTGATTAAATTTTCTCGCGTAACCCTTAGCAGCGCTAATTCCGGAACATATTCCTGGAGTGCAGGTATTAAAATTTCGTCCTCTGCATCCGAAGAAACAATTATAACCTCATCTTCCCCTTTTTTAGCATCACCACTATCTATTCCCCTTTCTTTCTAGCCGCTTTGACTTGAGACCTTGTTTGGACAGCATTCAATATTTCGACTGGCAGGAAATTATAGCCTAAATTTCCTTTTTTATTAGCTCGGCCGTTTTATTTCCAAGCAAATATCGACCGTGTTGATTTAAGTGATTTCCACAAACCGCTGCCTTAGTCTGCACCGTTCCAAAATTTCCGGAAATTTCCACGACCGCCAAAGGTAAACAAACTAATTCTGGGCTTAACGGTTGTTTTTACCCAAACATTTTCACCAGAGAAAAGAAGAAGGATTTATGTATTTTTGCACATACTAAATCTATTGTCGCTCCATGTATCTCTAAGAATGTCTTATCTCGTGACCATTCACAGAGCCCTTTTGTTGTATATGAATTAAGAAAATCCGGGTTTTCATTTCCTTCAATATTATTGAGAGTTTCCGAAGTTTTGTTTTTTTATTAATTTAGGGGCAACCGGCTTTTATATGTCCAGGCATATTGCAATGATAACATCTTTGTATCACGCGTTTTTCAAAAGTTCTCTCTCTAGTACTCTCCGGAACAGAAGCTTCTGGGGGAAGTTTTCCCAAATCTATTTTCTTTTCCTTGATCCCTGAGTATGTCAAAATTTTATCATTTCTGCCACACCTATCCATGGGTTTTGAATTTACCTTTCGGACGTCCTCATAATTATCAAAGAGTTCTGCTATTTGAGTAGCTGATTTAAGGTTTGCCCAATTATCTAAAAAATGATCTTTCATACTAGCATTGGCGCGTTTTTTTAATTGATCTACCACCATTAGATCTTTAAGATCTTGAAAGGTATTTATTTCTAAGCCAATCAGCCACTCATCTAGATAATTCGTAATTTCAAAAGTGAAATCCTTCCAGGTGCTATCAGATTTTTTTCTGGTGTTGGACAAATTTTTGCCGAAAGACCTCGGACTTAACTTGAATCTTTTAAGTAATAATTTCTTTACATAAACGTAATTTTCGGCTTGTTCCTCCGGTTCGCGAGCAATAAATTGCACGATCTCTAGGGGTAACAAACCCAATAATTGCCCCACCCACTCTTTTTCTTTTCTATTGACGCCCTTTTAGCCTGGCGTTCAAAGATCACTAGATATAAACTAATATCTGACTGCTTAGGATCGAAATCTGGGATCAATTTTTTTAAGTTTAATTTAGAGGTTACAGAACATGCATTTGTAGAATCGTTTGATTCATCGTTTACCCTAAATCCGTTCTATTTTAAACCTTTCTAAATCAAATTTCAGCTGTAATTCTTTCTCTTTTAATGCCTGCTCCTTTACTAACTCCTCCAATCTCATTTTTTCAGCCCTTTCTAACTTTCCAATCTCATTTTTTCAGCCCTTTCTAACTCTTCCAATCTCATTTTTTCAGCCCTTTCTAACTCTTCCAATCTTTTCCGTTTGCAATGATAGTCTCATACAGATTTTTAACAAATTCCTCTTCAAACCTTCACTGTTAGTGATTGCAATTTTTATGCCAGGGACAGTCATATTTAAAGTGGCATTTATTCCTTTCCTCAGCAAGTTGCAACATGTCTTGCTTTTTCCCTTTACCAAGGAAAGCCATTTTTTAAACAATATCAAATAAATGTCACGCTAAATTTTGCACTATTGTTACTATTCTCTATTAATACAATAACACTGGTCCCATGCATACACAGAAAATACACAAAGAAAAAACTTAACACTAAAAATAATCAAAATCATTCAAGAGACTTAAAACACAATAAATTTAAGCTAAAATTGCACACAATGCTTGAAATACAATTACAATTCTCTAGAAACAAAATAACACTGTTCCCATGCAAGAAAAAACACTAAGTATTTCAAAATTTCTAAAGAACACTTTAACCAAAATTCCTAATACAATATGCAGTTTGCAACTCAAAAATAGAACAGTACTCACCCATTTGAAGTACTCAGCTTGCTGTCAGAAGCAAATTATGTGCACTAGTGGTTTTGAACTCTTAACAATAAGTTCAGTTCGACCAGCCTTGAATTCACTCGTGGTACGACTTCCGAAAATCGCTTTTCCTTCGGACACTCTCGCCGTTAACACTGTAGATCAGTTTGATATTCTATGAGCAGGACGCTCTCTTTCTCCGAAGCTGAATTTAATTGCAGCACGGCTTCCGAAAATCGCTTTCCTTCGGACACTCGCCGTTAACACTATAGATCAGTTTGATCTTTGAGCAGGACGCTCTTTTTCTCCGAAGCTGAATTGAATCGCAGCACGGCTCTTCCGAAGATCTCTTTTCTCCCCTGCGTTGCGGTCCGTCCGTAAAAATCCAAAATTTTCCTCCTCTCACGGGTCCTGAATGCTAACTTTTTATCCCAAAGCGCTGCCACCAAAACTCTAAGCTGTAACGTTTGAAAAAAATAACGGTGATATTCTTGGTTAATTAAAATATGGAATTTATTTACGTCACAACTATTGAAACTTATTTACAAAATGATACATTAAAGTTATTAAAATTAATTATAGATTGTTAGAGTCCACTATTTTGTGAGAGGAGGATTCGTTGGTCACCGCTCGCGTGCAAGTTCAAAGCATATCTCCCCTCATCTTCCGGTCGGGTCGCTAGATTCCTCGGGGTCAAACAGGGTTGCGCTGCACCTGAAGCTGCACGTGTGGGCGTCGGATCTACAAAAAAGAAACCGACCAGATGTTGTTGTTTTCGAGAAGTGACGTTACACCGTCTACTACACATTCCAGTAGTTTTAAATGACTTCCACAGCCGTGAAACAACGCTGTGAGCGATGTCGAACTCCTGGCAACATCTGTTATTTTTCGCCCTTCTTCGATCTTTCCAATAATTCGGCCACGCATAAAATCATCTATGTGATGTCGGGAAGACATACCAAAAAATTCTAAGTTCGTCTATTAAATCTTTCCTGTAAAACTTTGATTGAAACAACAACTGTCCACACGCGTCAAAACCTTTAAAGCTCTTATGAACGCTATCACGTGATGAACAGACTCACGTGATGAACAGACGTGGAAAAAAAATTTGCATACTCATACTTCTTCTTACTAATATCCCGCACTTATTCTAATTTTCCACATTTTGCTTCCTTTCATTTTGTGGTTGCTATGGATGATAGTGTTATCCGTCCTTAGCAATTGTCCAACAGTGTATTTATTTATCTTGGTGGAATTTTCAGTCGTTAATAAAATACATTTTAAAGCGCTCAATTGAGCTGAGATTTTATATACATGATTATTTTGGAAGACAATACAACAATTTAATTATAATTAATACAAATTAATTGATTAAAACTAATTATTTAAAGAATTACAAATAAAGCCACGTTGGCGCCATTTTTGGCTACTTAGCGGCCCTTTTAGCGACTTGTGTCAAAACTTGAAAAGGTTTTTTTTCTCACGTTTTAAAGCATTCAGTCGAAATGAAATTTTATATACACGATTATTTTGGATGACAATACGATACTTTAATGATAATTAATAAAAATTAATTACCACTTAATGTTGTGATTCTGTCATATGTATATACATATTTATGTTAATTGTAACTATTTAATAAAAAAGTAGCTAAAATAAAATTTTTCTTTGTTGATCTAAGTAGGAATTGACTAAAAATTTTTTAATATATTACTTGTTTATAAAAACAAATTTCTCAATTATTTTGCGTACATTATTTGTACTGGAGATCAATATAAAAATTTGCGTAATGTATGCGCTCACATTGCAATACGAGGAAAAAGAATTTAAACAAAATAAAAAGCCTTTTACTTAACTGAATTTTTTTTTATCTAAATGATCGTTTTACTTTAAGAAACCATTTATAGAATTCTATTATATAAATCTGGCATTAAACATGTATAAAAATTATTTAATTAACTTTTCATTAACTTTTTGTATTTAAAAACTGCAAACGATTATTTAAAAAGAATACATTTATGCTGAATTGTTATAATTAGGAATATTCTAGTATAGACCTTTAAAAAGGAAAACTAATTTTAAAAATGTATTATGGTGAAATAAGCAGGCTTAAGTAATTTACGACCGGAATTGTAGCCATTAAGTGGGAAAGCAAATTTTAACTTCATAGATTATCCTTTTATTGAGCGAGAGCCAAGTGTTAGCTCATGTTTGTGAAAGAAAAAAAGTTCTGTTGGGAAAACAATCTGAAAGAGTGGAACTAGGATTTTTAAGCATTTGGATGAAATCCAGGTTTTTGTTTCCGGAAGTGGAACGCAAATTAGTTGAAGCTGATCAAGGTTGAAATTAATTTGTGTACCAAAATTTTGTGCTAATTAATCTTAAACCAATTGTAATCTCAAAACACTTAAGAAAAGTTTAAATAACATAGAAATCTATTTTTGACAGTGTTGTGAAAAGTTGTTGAATGTTGTTGTCGCTTGATTTTAAAGCAGTCTGAGCAATTTTAAAAAAATTGTCTATTATATTTATTGACTAGCTTATGTACCCGTTCTTCGCACGTGTTTTTTAATATAATAGCTGTATTGTAAGAGTAAAAATTGGTACAAAACAATATGTAGAAAAATATACAAATTTTTTTTGAGTGCGCTTATTTATCTGTAAGGCTACTTAAGTCCTCGCAATGTCCCCTGGGGATAAATTTTTGCAAAACCCCTTTTGTAACGTATCTCTTCTCCATGAAAGGAACGCGCAAGAAAGTTTCAAATCTGTAGGTCTTATAGTCTAAAAACGGGAATATTTACCTATAACGCCCTTTAAGTTCTCGCATCGCCCCTTGGGGATGGATTAAAAACGGGAACTTTATTCATGGATTGGTTCCCCTCTTCATGGGACTTTAAAGGGTTTTTTTTTATTAAATATTTATTTTTGATTCTAACTTTTAATTATTTACCTCGGTAAAAAAGTCTTTTCTATTAAATTCGTCGAAAAATCTTTTAATTTGTTTCGTGTAAATGGTGGATGTGGATACGCTTCAGATTTTCATTACATTGTGCACAACTTCTATTGTGGACCTCGTCACGGCATCTTGGCTGGCTTGTTAAGATTTGGATCCATAGTGTCACCGAAGACCCGTGGCTGCAGTAACCTAGTGATCAAGGTCATGAGTTCGAGCCTTGTACCGTTAAAGACTCGTCGTGCACAGGAGCCGACGCACGTTAAATATGTCGAGGGTCAAACGTCCTCCCGTTGGTGTGGAAGTAGGTGAGGAGGTGTCAGCTCAGTTGTCGTCCTCATCTTTTGACCATGGTTCAAAATTACGAGGTCCGTCTCCAAAAGCCCTCGAGTAGCTGAATAGTGCTACGTTAATATTCACTCATTCACCCACCATGTAGAGGGGTTGATGCCCGTTAAATCTGTCGAGGTTTCAAGTCCTCTCGTTTCTATGGTATGAAAGTTCTGAGAGGAGGATCTCTGGTGTCGTCTTCGACAATTGACCATGGTTTACAAATTACGAGGTCCGTTGCTAGTAACCCTCGTGTTTTCTTTATTGTGCGACGTTAATAAACACTTCGTCAGAACTTCTTTTGGCAGACTAAAGAGGAATTTATAGGAAATAACAAAGTTCGTTTTTTGTCGTTTTTTTTTTCTTTGAAAAAAATTGCAAAGTTTACTCGGATTTAAAAAAATATATATGTGTGTGTGCTTAAATTTTAAAACTGCATTTCGACTTTTTAACATATAATAGAATCTGTTTATATTTAAAGGAATATGTGGTATTACTGCAAATTCACTTAATCAAATTTGCTAAAAAAAAGTAGTTCTGTTTTAGTTCACTTTTTAAATGTATTTTTTAAAAAAGTGTTAGGTTTCTTCTTTTTCAATACAATCCCACTACACACATTAACGCCCTCGTGTAAGCATGTTGACCTTCACTTTCGAAGGTCTGGAGTTCAGTTAACTTAAATGAGTAACTGCAGATGCCGAGTCTAGTAATGGAAGAATCTAACCATATTTAGAATTTGCTGATCCAGTTATCGGAAGGTTTATTTAATGGAATGAGTAACACATGAATAATGTGGACCAGTTATAAAATCTCTAATTAAACTGTTGATTGACTCCATTCCAAATATTTTATTTCATTGTTGCAAATGAATGGTATTGATATTATTCCTTTCATAACTTGTTCATTCTTGTGTTAGAATTTTCTCATTTACAGATCTAGATTTTTGTTAAATTCATATTTTGATGAAGTACATATTTAATACAAAAGCACAGAATTACTCGCAAGATATAAATTATCCTGCTGGAAATTACAACTATATCGCGTGGGATGTACTAATTTTACCCAAAATGTTTTAGTTTTTGAGCAAACAGCTTTCAGTTAGGACTCATTTTTATACTGTTTTTCTATTCTTTAAAAAATATTTCAGGTTGGATATTTTTTAAATGGGACTGAATTAGTATGCATATTTTTGTCATTTAGTAGAATGCTCAAAATATTGTATTAACAAATAGTATCGCTAAAAAAAGTTAAATCATGAGTTTTAAATCAAATTTGAGATCCATATATGTTTTAAAAATTTTGAATAAAGTGTATTTTTCAATTCCTACACTATTACGTCACGCTCTTTATATATTTATTTATCTTGGTGGAATTTTCTATTGTTAATAAAATACATTTTAAAGCGCTCAATTGAGCTGAAATTTTATATACATGATTATTTTGGATGACAATACAATACTTTAATTAATAAAAATTAAGTGATTAAAACTAATTATTTAAAGTATTACAAATACAGCCACGTTGGCATCATTTTTGGCGGCTTAGCGACCCTTTTGGTGAGTTGTGTCAAAACTTGAAAAGGTTTTTTTTTCTCACGTTTTAAAGTATTCAGTGGAACTGAAACTTTATTTACACGATTGTTTTGAATGACAATACGATACTTTAATAATTAATAGAAATTAATTACCACTTAATGTTGTGATTCTGTTAAATGTATATACATATTTATATTAATTGTAACTATTTAATAAAAAGCAGCTACAATAAAATTTTTCTTTGTTGATCTAAGTAGGAATTGACTTAAATTTTTTTTTATATTACTTGTGTGTGTGTGTTAAATTGGTAGTTATACAAACCGTCTTCCACGGAACATTGGGGTACCACGAGGTTTTACCCACAAGTGTTCTACGAGACAAAAATTTGAAGAGAAATTTATAAATGTATATTTGCAAAAAAAGCATGACATTCTCTTCGCAGTTGAGACACCTGGAGCACACAATTCCTTTATCATATTTTAAAAAATAATAACAAATACGATTTTTACTTGTCTTTACATAATAGTAACTAAGGTGTTGGTGTACTTTAAAACATTCTATTTAGATATATTCTTCTAAAGGTGGGATGGAACTCCTCGAAATCAACTTATAAAAAAAAAGTTAAAACAGTTTAAAAGGCTCATTGAGTCGATAAAGTTTGAAAACCACAGAATCACACTTTTTTTTTATAGTTATTTTATGAATTTACAATATATTTTGATTCTATTACATGTAGACATCGTTTAATGATTACACATTTACTAAATTTCCTAATTTTTCCTTAGTCATTGTACTAAAATTTTAATCTTAAATAGTTGCATTTTAAATTTCACTTGAAGGAGGAAAAAAAATTACCAAGAAATCTGTGGCAAGGGAACAGGAATTAAAACGACTCCTTGTCGAGAAATTTTTATAGGCTAACATATTAGGTGAATAAACATATAAAACACTAACCGTAACAAATACTAAACGCGATATAAGAAATTCCGAACCACGAAATAAACATGAGTCATCGAAGTAAATCAACTTTGATTGTGAAACTAATAGGGCGTCACCCTGACTTCAATAAATTCCGTGGAAGATCATCTACATCCTGCTTCGAAATCTAAAGTCATCCTTCCATAGCTCCTGATATATCTGTCAATTTTATTTAACAGCACCAAATAAAACTTTTTATTATTTTTTTCTTCTTAGCTTCGAAAAGATTCTTAGTTGTTCCCAAGGTAGTGCAGAGGTACGGTTTCCGTGTCAACCAGTAGAAAAGTAGTTGTTCGTTGTTGTGTCTTTTTATCACGTCCTTGAGATACGGCACCTGTTGTCGTCCAATGAGTGACACCGTGGTGCAATCTCGGATTTCGCCTCATGCATCCGAGAGTGTTGCTTAGAAAACAATGATAATTTGTCGCTTACTACCGGCTGCGATCGGAAACAATGGGATTTAAATTTCTTCCACTCTATTAAAAGGCAAGCTTTAAAATTGTATTCGTTGGCGATTCGAAATGAAAAGATAATTGATAAGTAATGTGAATATTATTAGCTGTAAAGGAAGTTACATTGTTTGTATTTTTAATTTTTTTTCTTCCGCTGTTTTGGATACCTGCCGTGAAGAGGGATTGACACCCTTTAAATCATTTGAGCCACCCATCCAGAATAGTGGTTAGTGACGCTGACTGTGGTGCTGTAGGGCCTGGGTTCGAATCCGGAGAAGGTATGGATGTTTGTAAATGTATAGTGCCTTCGCTGCATGCGGGTACTCTAAATAGCTGTCGAGCCGCTAGGCCTCTCGTGAGATTGGTGGAAGGGCAGAGTGATGGGAAACCCCTGCTCAAAATTGGGGTGGAGTCGAGCAAAATCGTACTGTCCCCTGCATGGTGCTCAAAACTAAGGCTAACGACAGGCGTAAAAATCTAGCCCTTCACCTCGATGAATTTCGTGGACCTTGATCTGACGTGACTGTCAATCAAGTGGCATAAATAACAAATATTTTGAGGATCAAAGTCTTCAGCGTTATGCGGAAGGTTGGAGAATAGGGGGTCATTCAAGTTATGTCCACCTCACTTGACCATGGTTTAAAATAACGAAATACCTGTGGATAACCTTCATGTAGTTATTAAGCGCGACGTTCATAAATAATCAATTTATGTTTTGGATGTCAATAATATCACTGATCTTGATTGTAACGGAGTCTGATGGAATTGAAATGACTAATTCTTAAATTATTTAAAAATTTAAATAAACTTGATAAGAGTACTAAAGAACAGAAGTAACCCCTAATTCTAAAACATTAATTTATCGGAATGTGTGTGTGTGGCTACGGTAGAGTAGTGGTTATGTTCACTGATTCGCGTGTCCAACGCTTCATGAGTTCGAGCCCTTGTAAACCCGTCGTGCAGAGTGGCTGATGCACGTTATATCTGTCTTCTCTTTGATGTGGAGTGGAGGTGGCAGCTCAGATGTCGTCTTCATCACTTGACCATGGCTCAAAAATAATCAGGTTCGTCGACAATAGCCTGTGTATGTGAGTGCAACATTAATGAAAGTTTTCTGCAGTCTAAAATATAAAATAAGTTTTCATTTTATTCTGATTGATACTTAATTTCTTTGATTGAATTATCTGTAAATATATCTTTTAAAAAGTGTGGATTTATAATTCTTTAACAATCTTTGTATTTTCTTCAATAGCAATTAAAGTCGGTTTTAAAGTTGAGCCTCTTTAAATTATCATACATCTGTTTTAATTACTCAATATATTTGTAATGTGTGTTTCGTTGTTTGTTGTTTCCTTATTTGTTTTCTTGGATTTTGAAAGTTAAAATTCTCGGTAAAAAGTAAGGATCATTACCATTTGAACAACACTTATCTTCCTTTTTCTTGATGTAACCTTGTAATGGATTAATAGTTTGTTTTGAAATTTACGTTTGAAGGCCACTATATTTTAGCTATACCAGTGTCAAGACTTTTGAGTTCTAAAATTCTGTCACAAATCTTGAAAATTACGGTTTTTATTAGGGTTGTTTGATATGTAATTTGAGAGTGAAGTATCAACTTGGAAACTGTATGTGCCCTCGTTATTTTTCAATTCCTACTATTAGCTCGCACTCTCTATATATTTATTTATCTTGGTGGAATTTTCAATCGTTAATAAAATAAATTTTAAAGCGCTCAATTGAGCTCAAATTTTATATACATGATTATTTTGGATAACAAAACACACACACACAATAATTTGACTATAATTAATAAAAATTGATTAAAACTAATTATTTTAAGAATTACAAATACAGCCACGTTGGCATCATTTTTGGCGACTTGTGTCAAAATTGGAAAAGGTTTTTTTTTCCTCACGTTTTAAAGCATTCAGTTGAACTGAAATTTTAAATACACGATTGTTTTGGATGACAATACGATACTTTAATGATAATGAATAAAAATTAATTACCACTTAATGTTGCGATTCTGTCATATGTGTATACATATTTATATTGTAACTATTTAATAAAAAGTAGCTAAAATAAAAATTTTCTTTGTTGATCTAAGTAGGAATTTTGACTTAATTTTTTTATTTTGTTTGATTAGAAGGTTTATCGCCAATATATATATATATATATATATATATATATATATATATATATATATATATATAGCACGTACTTCCGAGGTAGAGTGCTAATACATGTAATGCATTACCAAAATTAAAACTTTACTTCAGTCATGTATTTAACACATTTTTAGCATTTGCTCTTTATCGTTAAGCTTACGGATATTTTTTGGAAATAAATTAATGAACAAAAATGTTATTGGCTCTAGGTTAAGAATTGTTTTATTTATTTGGAAGTTTTGAAATTTATTTTCATTAGGACTTCATCGAAAAACAAAATACTTATCACACTATTGTGAACAATAAAAAGTCGGTATTTAGATACAGTTTCAAGATTGCTGCTCTTTTGATAAAATGTAAATTGATAAATTTATTTTGAATGACCTCTATCAATTTGTATCATTAAAAAACGTTATTTGTCCAAGATTGACGAAACATTTTCATAAGGAGAAGGATAATACCGATACAAAATACCGATGTTTATATTGTTATTGGAATGAATTATGAGAATAATGCGGACTACATCTCGACATTCATGTATAAATCAACTTGTGTTCATCAGTAATATAGCGATTACGGTAGCTAAGTGGTCATGGTCGCGAGCTCTTTGTGACCAAAATAGATCTGATTTTACTAGACTCGTTACATAACAAGGCTGATGCATCACAAATCTGTAAAGGCTTAAAATTGTCATGTTAGCGTGGTGTAGAATAGTGGAGGATAGTGTGAACATGTGTTGTGGGCTTTATGAGGCGTTCTCGAGTTGCTGGTTCCAGTCCTAGCGCCACTGAAGATGCTAGGCACATAAAGTATTTGTTTTATGATGGTATTGTAATCTGAGATAAAGTTGCCTGTCAATGTTAAGTTTATCAATTGAAAAATAATTCATTAACGAATATGAGGTGAACATTTTTGATTGGTTTATTTTGATTAGCTTTTATTAATTTTACACTGAAAATATTGATAAACAAAGGTATGTTACGAATCAATGCAATCTCCTCTAGATTAGGTTACAAACAATGGATTTTGCCCAGTGAACTTGGGTTGTGTGTGTTGTATCTGTTATTGAAGATAACTGTAAAATTTTTCTCCCTGGTCTTATTTTAGAAAATTAATCTGTATCTTCTGAAATATTTAAACAAATATTGAGTAAAATCGCGTTTTTGGCTAAATGTTATATATTTTAAGTTAATTGGAAATGCACTATGAAAGATTTATGAATTTCCCTTATGCCTTAAAATAGATAATTATAAGAAGTTTCAATTTGATTTCATGAGTCATATCGGTATTTATAACCTTCAAAATATTAGTGTATCTCTTAATAAATTGGCCCCTTTGTTTATGTATATTTTCCTTTTTTATTACATTGTTTTGTGAGCAATGTTTAAACGGAATATACCGTCATGGATACTTCACCACTAATAATGTCCAGTAGTCGCTCGCTTCAAGTTTTTGTTTATAAATCGAGGGATTATTAAGAAACTATTTGTTTGTCGTTTCAAATTAAAATTGGTGATTCTTCAAATACACGTATATTTTCGTCGTTACTAATTCGATTTTAATTTTGTAGAAGAGTAAAGAAGAAAGTAAACGCAAGGATTCGAAAAAGTCTTCTGAAAAATCAGATTCTGCAATGTCTGGATATCCACCCGGTCCAGGTTACGGTTCTTATGACCCTCAACCACCACCTTATGGATACCCACCACAGCAACCATACTATCCACCCCCACCACAACCTGGTTTCCCCCCTCCCACAGTGAGCCAACCAATGGGTGGAGGCTATTATCCTGGACAACCCGTACAACCTCCTCCACAGACGATGTAAGTACATCTCTTGTTATTGAAATTTAACATAAATTATGCCTATTAACTTTTGAAACCTTTGTAAATAGTTAATTAACCCTGGTTAAGGGCTTGTAGATAGTTCCCATTAACCCTGGAAACTGATTGTAGATTGTCTTTTATGAACTCTAAAAAAGTATTTGTTGGTGTATTTATTTTTGACGTTAAAATGTTTTCGTGGAATAGAAATGAATTTTGACGATACAATAATATTTGAAGGAGATTAGAGTCAAACAAAATGCGTGCTTTTACCACATATGCAATTCAACCTTATTTTCAGTACAAAAAAGGCGACTATTCTTTTCCGAAAGGAAATAAGCCCACCAGAATATTATTGCTAGCAAAATAATTCTTAGGATTACTTTCAGTGTTAAAAACAATGGTATCCTACCCAATGAACTTTCACTTTTCATGAGTTAAAATGAACTTACTACATTAGTTCCATAAAATACTACTTGATTACCTATTATAAAATACATTAAATTGAACAACAAAAAAACTTGTTAGCAAAAGGTCAGAATACATGTACTTATATTTCTTAAATTAAAACGTCTCGTAAAAGATTTTAAATTTTTTTCGAATTTAAAACAAATACCTTCATTCGATTCCGTATGTTAATCCAAATCATCAAAAATTTTTAACTCTAAATTATTAATCATATTTCTTATACTACTTTTTTTCTCCTAATTAAAACTTTTTCCCTTAATTTCTTTAAAAAATAGCTTATATATACGAGGCGCATCCAGAAAGTAAGTTTCCCGATGTTTTCCCCTGTAAAGAAAATGTTATTAGCCTTGTCAATTGGGCATGCGTAACAGAACTATGACGTTTCAATCATATGCCAGCTGGACAGGTCCCGCCTCGTGCCAGTAGCGTGGTAGCAGTAGTTCGAAATTGAAACTCTCATTCCTTCTCCCGCCGCCTGCGAGGTTCGGTGGGTGATAAAGTTCTTGAATGCATAAAGCATATTGCGCCTATTGAAATTCATCGTCAGCTTTGTCAGGTCTATCGGCTGAACATCATGAGTAAGCAGATGGCAGTTTTCAGAGGGTCTTCAAAGTGTCCATGAGGAAGAGCGCAGAGGGCGACCGTCCCTCTTCAATGTTGATCTTGTTGAGCTTGTGGGGAAGCGCGGGATGGACGCTTCGTTTACGGAGCTGAGCAGCCAATTTCCGCAGATATCGTGATCCTTGTTGCATGAGATTGTCACTAAGCACCTGCTGCTCAAAAAAATTGTTAAAAAATTCAAAAAAAATTGAAGACGTGTGTCACACGCTGGTCCGCTCACAGGCGGCAGAGTTTTGCCACAGAGTGATAAAAAAATTGATTCCACGATTCGACAAATGTTTCAATTCTGGTGGTGACTATGTTGAAAAATAGCTGAAACATATTGCTGTACTTGTTGCCAATAAATATGTTCCTGAAAGTGTGAGTTATTTTTTTTTTAAAAAAAAAAGGGAAACTTACTTTCTGAATGCGCCTCGTATAATTTTTAAATCTACATTTGTATGAAAATATACTAGCTACCAATAAGTAATTGGACACTTTTATTCATTTTCAATAGTAGGTAGAGCCCCACTTCAAGCAATTACAATCTTAACCCTCCGGGGTATGCTTTCCCCAAGTTTTTGGATAATGACAGTGGTATTTTCTTCCACTCGGCTTGGAAAAGAGATGCAAGTTTTTTCACTGATTTTCCACGTTTACTGCATCCCTTAATTCTTTGATCCAACTCATCCCAGAGGTTTCCTATAGGATTCAAGTCAGGACTCTGAGCAGGCCAGTCCAGTCGATTCAACCCAGTGTTATCTCATACCTATCCATGGTGGACTTCGTAGCCTGACAAGTGGGGCGTAGTCATCCTTGAAGTAACAATGATATAACCCGTAAAATTGTCACAGCATAGGAAGCACGTCGTTGTCTAGCATAGTGGAAGGAGGAGTCGACTTTAAGCTTATACCGTGAATTCGGATAAAGGGTCTCGGTGCATCCTAAAACCATAAATTCCATGGCCAAAATTGGCCCTTGCGCCATTAAACTTCAAAGTCACTCACTCACTCATCCACCACCTCCTGAAAACTTTACTGTAGGCACAATGCATTCTGGCAAAAGGCGTTCTCCAGGCTTACGCCAAACCCAGACTCTGCCATCTGTCTGGTGAAGATTGGACCTTGATTCATCACTCCAGAGAACCTGCTTCTACTCATCTAGGGTCATATTTCGAAGTGCCTTGCACCATCTCAACTGAGCAGCACGGTAGGATTTTGTAATCAAAGGCTTATGGTTTGGCAGCACGACGATGAAAACCAAACATGTGTTTTCTTGCTGATGGTATCTATCGAAACAGATGTCCTGGATGCTTGTTGGAGCTCCTGTTGTATGAGGGTTATCAGTTTGTTCAATTTTTCCGAATTTCTTTGGACAGCACTCGTCGGTCTCTTGCCTCTTAGTTTTGTTGGTTTATCGGGTCAAAGCACATTCCGCCAACTACCACTCACCTTCCACTTTTTAATTACAGATCCATGTCGATTTTGTAATGTTTAACTCTCTAAATATGCTTCTTTAAGTATCGGCCATTTTTATATCCGACAATTGCGCCCTTCTCGAAGTCAGACAGCTCTGATTTCGTGACATTTTGCATGCAACTAATGTCAATGCTGTTTCAAACACGATATTTAAATACAGAAAGCGTGACGTAGATCAGAATCGCGGATATCCTCATCTGCTTGGGAGCCCAAATGGCCGTGGTAGCCTAGTTGGTGGTCAAGGTATCGGATCGTGGCTGGCTTGTCACGAGTTCGAGCCCAGTACCACTAACGAACCACCGTGTAGGGGAGCTATGCACGTTACATCTGTCGAGAGCTCTAATGTCCTCCCGTTGGTGTGGTAGTTAAGAGAGGGGACGACAGCTGTCACTTGGCCATGGTTCAAGATTACGAGGTCCGTCCCAAAAGCCCTCGTGTAAGCTGAACAGTGCGACGTTAATATTCACTCATTCACTTATGGGTGTCTAAATACTTATTGGTAGATAGTGCAGTTTGAACCATTCCCCCTAATACCAAGGAAAGGAAAATTTGTTACAGTATGCTTATTCCAAAAATTATTTTGCTGAAATAAAACTTTTAGCCTCGAAATCAAACTGAAATACTTTCTATGTGTAAAGGCAACTTCAAATTAGTAATCATTTGGTATAAAAGTAATTTTCACTATATATATTATGCCTATATTTTTTTATCTATTCCAAAAATATGTAATACATGCTCAAAATTTTAAATAATAAAATTAAATTATTAAGAAGTTTTTTTTGCGAGTTTCATAAAAATGTATCTTAACTTTTCAGGAAAAAAAATACTAAGTGTATTTTAATTTACTATTTATTTACTGAAATCTGTTTAAAAAGCGCAAAATTTTGTCTCAATTCCGATCAATTCGTTATTACTTAACTTGGAAATGTCCTATGAGTAAACGAAATTTTAATTTTAAAAATAAAGATGCATTAAATCAACTTTCTTTAAAAGTCAAACAGAAATTTCCCTTCTATTAAAAATGGACCAGTCTGAGTAATTTCGTTCGTATCTCAAAATGTTTTTTTCTGATATCGTTGCTACGGGTGCGTTGTTAAGTATTGATATAATTACTGTTGACGTCTGGAAACGTTCTTTTCGATAAGATACAGCTTTTCTATTCCTAGAAATAATCGATAATCAACTATTACTGAAATGCGCGAAATAATTTGTTATTGCTTTTAATTTCCATCGAGGGTCATTTTTATTCTATTATAGATGAGTTTTAATTATTACTTATCATATGTTGCCAGAACACGTATTGAACTCGAGTTTGTATGTCACTTCAGTAACTAATAAAATATTTTGTGGAAATTCTTCAAAAAAGAAATTTATAACTACCTACATTTGCACATTGTTATGTCGATACCGCGATTTCCTTTAAAAAGCTTCATATAGATAGCATCGATTATACTATGTATAATCAGTCGAATAAAATTGAAGAAATAATTTATTTTGTGTTAAGCCTAATTCGAATAATTTATTCAAACTTGTGTCTGAGACAAGTAAATGAATGATTTACAGAAATAGGATATCAATATTAAAACATTTTGTACATAGTTTGCACTTGTGAGTTTTAAAAAAAATTGTCAAGGTCAATTTTTTGGATAGTATTCTGAACTTGATTCTGTGGAATAAAGTTGAGATAACAGTATCGATTTTTGCCTTGTCGAACATCTGTTTCCTTTAATAACATTCTTTATATCACCTATCTTAGCGAAAAAAAATTCTCTTATTTTTGGTTAACATGGGAAAAACGTATCTGGTTTTTTAGGTTGCCCTCAGTGGGTCATCAAATGGTTATATAACCTGAACTAAATTCGAAGCTTAATGTCAGACCGAAAAATGTATTAATTTTCGTAAAAATTTGGAACGTTGCTATTCATTTAACAAAACATCTTGCAAAACATTAGAAAAAAACAAAACTGTCCCGACCTGCAGAAACGCCCTCTAGTGACCATTAAACATCTGTAGAGGCCAGGTGAGGAGATAATGTGGTCGCTATGAGACACCGTCCATGTTCTATGCCTATTAAGGATATTTGTTGTCTTTGTGCAATTAATAAATGTTACTCTTAAAGAGAGACTCAATTGAATTCAACCCTGATTTTTTACTATCTTAAGTCTAATCTTTAACATCCTACGCTCTGCAGAAGTTTGTTTTTGTGTTTGAATTAAATGAACACTTTGTTGAGAATTTTAATCTCTTAAAATCCGTATGTACGAAATTTAGTTTTTAAAAATGTGATGATTTTGGTCTAAATATTTTAGTATTGTAAAATCAAATTTTAAAACTCGTATCAAAGAAAAACTTGAAGAATACGATCCTCACCCTTTTAAAATACCGTAACTGTATACATTTTTAAGAAATATTTAATCATGTAGTTGAATTTCAATTCAAGATTTCTTTCTCTAAATCGGTATAAGTATAAAAAAAAGATGTTCTCATTTATTGAATTTTCAACTCGTTCCTTTTAGTGCATATAGAATTAGTTATGAATATCATTTGCATTAATACAAGTACGACGCTATTTCATTTATTTTCGTGCTGAAAAACAGATGAAATAACTTTCAATTATGTGTTTGCTACTGGTAAAACCCTTCTTAATATCACGTGAGTTGGAAAACATTTTCAAAATTTCTTTCCTAGAACACGTTGCGAAAGAATGTTGTGGAATACATCCTGATTGACTGGTTTTTGAAATTTAGCCTTTTGTAAAATTTTTCTTTATCTTATGATTGATGCTGCATGTCTTTCTACTCAAGAATATCGAAGTTGTATTATTTGATAAGCTTTTGCTTATGTCATATTTTAAATTTTTTTCGAGAATTATGAAGTATTAACCTTGCAATTTTTATTATGCAATATCATCAGTTAGAGACTGGTTTCGAATTCTTAAATTCTTTTTATGTAAGTTAGGGAATTTTATTTCTGTGACTTCAAGCGAGAGTAATGTTACATATAAATCTTGTTTATCAATTACAAAACCTATTTCTTTAGATAATAGAATTGTTTTCGTACTGTATCTATAAAATTTATCACATGACAGAAATCTTGTATAGTCTTAATTGAGTTTGTGAAATTCATCGCCCTCATCACGTAATTAGTCTGTATTAAGATTATAAATTTGTTAGATACACATTTACTTGACAAATCTTTAATCGACCGCCTAAAAACCGTTATTTATTCCAGGTAAATCCTTTTTGAATCGAACTTTGAAATTTTCAGATACTTTTAGGCGGAAAACGACTTATGCATACATCATTAACTTTTCTTTCGCTGTAATTTCAGAAAGTTTATTGATAATTTTTTTCTATATTCAAATGCTATAAAAAGGTAGGAATTATTATTCACAAAATTTTTAGTAGTGATGAAAATAAGAATGTGGCTGTGGTTGAAATAATTTTATGCCTAAATTATTTTATTAAACAAAATAGAATGTTTGGAAACGTACATATGTAAGATATATAATAAATTGACTTACCCAAGATATAGTTAAACAACTTTAAGTTGACAAATATCAAGTTTTAAAGAAACTATTTAGATGTTATTAAAAAAATGTATAAAACAAATGAAGGTAGATTCGTTTTTCATTTCCCCCATTAATTATATTATTGATTAAAGGATTCAATTGAATTACTAATCCTAATTAGTAGTGTTAATTTCATATATTAGGAAAGCTTACATTTAATTTCATGTTCATGGTTGGAAATACGATTGAATATCATCATGTTTGATTGTAAGAATTTGCATTGCTTTTACTATATCGCATGATTCTAATGCTATGCCTGCATACATTTTCAGATAGATCTTTTGTAGTTCTAATGAAATACTTATGTATTAATTGCATGTTTATATCATTGTGTGATGGAACTAACAAATCCACAATTCTTTCCTGTTTCCTCCCTTTCCCCTCCCCTCTTCCCGCCATTTTTATTTACAGAATCGTTCAGGAAAGGAGAGACGACGACTGCATGAAGGATTGCGCGATCTGTGCACTTTGTACAGCTTTATGCTGTTTCTGTTGTTCAGATTGATAAGTAACCAAGTCCCCTCATGCTTCTAATAAGTGCTATGGACTCAAAAAGTTACAAATGTTCTAAAACAACCACCGCATTCTCATCAGCGATATGACTTCTACGAAGATTTTTCTGCGTTTGTAAATTTCACAAATATTATTAATATCGATGTGGAATCGATATCGCTTAAACTAATTGGCAGATACTTAGGAGCAAGAACAATCATGGGCCATACTTTGTTCTCTGAATTGTGTAAAGAAAGAACGCTAAAACTCGGATTGCATGGAATTTTGTCTTTCAACTTCAAAAAAATCCGTTCACCAGAACATGTGTTCAGTAATTGAAAATTAGTTAACACATGAAAGGAAGATTTCGAATATTATGCATATTTTAATCAATGTTATTTTAAACCTGAAATTAATTCCAAAACTTGTTTGATGTATTATATTACAATGAAAAATCTTTGCAAAAGTTATATCTTCATAAATATGGCTGCCTTTTGTTTATCCATGCCTGGTTTAGTTGAAAATGTATTGTAATTCAAATCTAGAGTGTGGTGAATTAGCACAGTAATTTTTTTTTCTAAAAATTTTTTACGAACAAATTTATATAAGTTTTACTGCCAACTAAATTTGTACTTACATTTGTAAATTTATATATTGCATGCACTGATAATGATTTTTATGTGTATCGAATAATCGATTAATTCTGTGGTTAAATTCTATGTCACAAGAATTACTTCTGTTTTAATAAACTAACATTTTAGTACTTATATTAAAACTCATACATAGTTATAATACAATGAATTGCGGAAGTCTGTTATGACTGTATAAAAAATGTGCCTTTTAGCTAATGAGTAATGTGATTTTTTTGTGTGTGATTTTGAATGGCAAGTCATTCAGTATTGGGTATTCTTTTTTTTATCATTGCGAGGTAGATTACTTTTTTTTACCAATCGTAAATTTTGTTTTAAAATATTACTTGGGTTTTCTTTTCAAATGTAAGAGCCAATACATATCCCCAGTTTTGTTAAGTACAACTTTTCACATAAATTGATTCCAAAAATGCCAAATAATATGTGGTAATTCATAATTTTGTTTTTATGTTTGAGTTATCCATATTCCTAGTCATACTATCTAAATCTTGCATGCCATTTGATATTTAATAGTTAATATTTTGTTTAATGGGCTTTATAGTTTCATTATTTTAATTTAAACAATACTTACAAAATAAAGTTTTATGTAATATTTTAATACTAAGTTTTTATTGATTGGGTTACGGTACCTACATTATTTTTCCAAACGTGTATTTTGGTTTTTTTATATAAATATTTGCTTTAGATATGTATTTATACCTTCAAATAAATTTAGTGAAATTTATTATGTGTGTATTAATGAATTTTTAGTAAGACTTAAAAATTAAATTAGCATAAATAGGTTTTTGAATAAATGTTTACTTTTCTGTAAATTTTCAGATGTTTATATGTGATCTTTATTTGATATTAAATCATAAAAAATATAGTTCCTGTAATGTAATTTAGTTTGAGATTGAAATGTATATGTTGCATCTGTTTTCTTGAATGAAACTATTTGCCTGTAAATATTTAGTTATATGAATGCTGTTTTAATGTAATCAATTTTTTAAACTTTGGTTGTTTGTAAAAATGAATAAAAATTGTATTTTTATTTTTTCGATTTTGAGATTAAATTAATGCATTTTGATGGATAAATCATGCTACGTATGTCATTGAAATTTTCTTTATACATTATATGCTGTCATTTGTTTTAAGTTAGAAGAGGAATTTATATGTAATTTTTTAATGCTTGAATTAGGATCGAGATATTTTGGATGTAAATCATTCTTTTGATATTTAATAAACTTATTCTAAATTTTGTCTAAAACGCTTTACATCAAATTTTGCTTAAAACATTGAAAACAATTTCGGCAAAAATATGAAATTTTATCTGACAAATCAATGGTATTGTTCACAACATCTGTTGTTCAAAAATTAAGAACATTAATCTTTTTGATCACCATTGTTTCGGAATCAAATTTTTTTAAAAATTACATGTTCTATAATTCAAATACAGTAAATTTCTCAGATTTATATTTAAAATACCCAATAACTGAAATATTTTCTTCAGGGAAAAGGCATTATTGGTATGTGGATCAGTATCTTAAAATGAGAGAAATGGAGGAGGAAAAAATGAGAGGAATTTGGTGTAATTTTATTTCAGTAATTTCTTAAAATTTTTGCGAACAAAACTGGAGATAACAGTAAAATAGTTGAAAAATGATCTGACGAATCGTAATACTCGATGTGCAATGTAATCTGGGAAATAGCTGGTTATTATCATTAATTAATTTACAACTTTTATTTAGAATGAATTTCTCAATTAATAAACATGGAAACTACCTTGAAAAATAATTTTTAAAACTAATATTGTTTCCGTTATCATCGACAAGAAAGAATACAAAGATCTTTATATGTACTATATATATTTTATTTAATTTTACGAATACTATAATGCCTTCTACAAACTTTTGGTATTTTGCAAATTAGTTAGAATTGAAATAATTCCATTCGCCAGATATTATTCACAATTGATTATAATCGTCTGACTAAAAATTAAAATTTATTCCGAATTATAAGTATTTGCTGTATTTCAATAGCGCCTTGTTTGTAACTATAATATTAAAGTTTTTTTCTTTTTTGTCTTCAGAATCATTTTTTATTCGTAATAGCTGAAATGTACTCATTGGCTTAACGCAGCATTTTTTTTAACAATCCAAGGTCAGTTTTTCCGTCATTGTTCCGCGTCATTAATTCCAATGTTTGTCGTTTTGTAGCCGGAGTTCGTTGAGTCATGAAATTTACTAAGAAAACTGCAATTAATCAATGCGAATAGTATGTTTCGATAGATCACCTTGAATAATATTAAAAACGAAATTAATCAACGTGAAATGCAACTTTTGTTTGTGTTTGATTTGTTGAACGCTTCATTAGGAAGTACTTCCAAGTATTGAACAATAAGCGTTAAGTAATTTGCGGAAGAAGATTTTGCGTTCACAGCTTTTCATACATATTCTCAAATACAGTTACACCTTACGCTTGACTGCTTATTGCTCTAACATTATAATCAGAGCTTGGACATTAAAGTTATTGAAATTACTCTGAGAAAAGCTTGAAGAATTGACCGAAAATGAATCTTGAATCGTGATTTTTCAAACTCCTTCAAATACTATCAGGTTCACACGAGGATACTATGTGCCAGTGAACTTGGTGGGGTTTTTTTTCTTTTATCATTGTTCTTCCTGCGTGAATAGGTGAGAATTCCTTCCCCTCGCAGTCACAAAATTGACAGAACCGCGTATAAAGAGCGTACCTTCCATTTATACTTGTAGTTGAGTCTAGTGGTGAGTGGGAAAACATGGGTTTCGAGTGTTGGAAAGAGTGTCGATTGACCACGTGCTGAGAGATCCAGGCGATTTCTATTCAAAATTAGCTCCTGTCCGTCTGCTCCTCCCGTTTACGACTTAAGTTGACTCGTATGAAAGGAACATTAAACGAAATTTGATGCACTTTCTCTTTTCCCAGGAGGGCAGATTTCCGATACCGTTGACACAGTGAAAAACCTCGAACATTCGAAACAAAACAGAAACCCATAGTTCTTGCAGTGTCGGGAACACCGAAGTCTTTAATACTGTACAAGGAACGTCTCCTAGACGTCATTTTATACCAAGGTATTAGTTACAATATTAAACCAGCTCATTGATAAACAGTTCGATGCTAAATTATTGGTTATCTAACATTGCAGTTTAGCCAGAAATGGTTACAAAGATAATTGAATGCAGATGATTCTTACGGGGGGAGGCAGGAAAATTTAATTATCAAGAAATATTTTTTCAGAGAAACTTAGTTCCCTTAAAACTAACAAAAAAAAAGTTTAAAAAAAACCATTTAAAAAAAGTGATGTAAATATTGAAACACGCCACGTGAGTTTAACCTGCAGCGGGGCTCTACTTGTAGGCAGGTTGGGGTTTTACACGTAAAGTTCGATTACCAGCGTGAACTTGAAAAAATAAGATTATGGCAACCATAGATGTGACGAGGGGAACCAGATGAGCGATTTTATCGCTTTTGGCGACAAATTTAGCGGAAAAATATGATCACCGAGGAATAATCGAAAAGGCTTTAGGATCAACGCTTCTAGAAGTTACCATGAAGCATGACACGACCTTTGAAACGAAGGTCATGTCAGTTCAGGAGAGTTCAATCGTGTGCATTGACTGTGATAAAAAGGACTTCATCTTAGTTACTGCTAGTGGAACTGTGTAGAGCCGCGTATTTGGAATGTTGTAATGTTTGTTTATAACGAGTGCGATTTGCACTATTGTAAATCTTTTAAAATATTTCTTTGTGTATACGCTTCGATTTGTCTTCATTTAGTCGTCTGTTCGCCCATGTCCATTAATAAATTTGTTCTTCAAACAATTGGAATTAGCGGCTGTGCTCTTTCCACGCAAAGTTGTAACCATATAACACAGATTGAAAATTGGAAAAAATGTTTCGAATAATATTTTAAAACACTTTTTTAAGTAAAAGAGAATTGCGTAACAAACGTTTACATTGATCCTATTTATGACCCAAAAGGAATGGGAAAAGAGGCAACCGTCTGTTCAAATATCATTCAATGTCGACTCGGTACAGCTTATCTGCAAGTGCTAGTGTTTGAGGATTACGTGATTTCGATTTTTCACAATTTATTAACTCGTATAAAATGACTTTCAATTAAAGACATACGTTTAATTTAGAATTTCTCTTTTATTTATTTTTCTATTTACTGAACTGAATAACTATTAATATAATCACGATCAAGTTAATTTTAAGAACTGTTTGGCTGGAGCTTAAAAAAAATTAAGTTAAGCTCTCTCCAGCCAAACAGTTATGCTTTGATATGAAAAGCGCACATGAAGAATTGAAAAGTTTATGGATTTATTGATATTTCCAATGATGGAACCAATCCTTTGCATTTTTTCGAGTTTTATATCTCACTTTTAAAAGAAAAATGAAATTTGCGTCACTGTGGAAGGAAATGTCTCCCACAATTTTCTTCTGTAGTTAATTCTTTACATAACAAGGAATATATATATATATATATATATATATATATATTAAATTTAAGTCAATTCCTACTTTGAATAGATGAATAGAAAGTATTTTATTAACGATTGAAAATTTGAACGATATTATATACATACATATATATATATCCACTACAAGTTCGAAAAATATTATGTGAACTTGATTGGAGGAATAGAAAGTATTTTATTAACGATTGAAAATTTGAACAAGATATATATATAGTGAGCTAATAGTAGGAATTGAAAAATAACGCACAAAATAATAATGCGATATAAATAATCTCACAATTGTAACAAAATAATAGTTTGCATTAAAATGAAAGAATTTATTTTAAAATAATGAAAAGAATTTTATTTATCTCTCTTTTAGTTTAGAAATTGGCAATAACTTTTACAAATTTTTGCAAACGGCGCCATTTTTAGGATGAACATTTCTGCCGTGTTAGATACGGTTTGATTGACATTTTGAAGTTTCTTTCGAGAGAGAGTAAATAGAGTAATAGGAGAAATGTTGTAAGCCTTTTATCAATGGAGAAACACAATTTATACATTGCAACATTCCCTAAAGTCTGGGTGTTACGGAGAGGTAAATTTTAACCTTACGGTTCAGCTTAAAACACGTTTCATGCGTAAACTAATTCTGATACTGTTGCAGAGATTACTTTTTTGATAAGGCTAAAAATGTCAATATTATATTACCGTACAAGACCAAACAAACCTACTTCACCTTTCTGTAATCTACTTTATGATATGATAGACATATATTCAAATCGGAATGACGTGTTTATGTATCTTAATCACGCCATGTTTATTGTCATATGTATAGATAAACTGCATTATCTGGGATTTCCAAAAATGTTTTCCTATAGTCTATTTTTTAATATGTAATAATTTATTTTCATGGATTATTTTAATAATTTTACAGGGGATTGCTATTAACTATGTTGCGAAATATTTATCAAAAAGAAAATATCAATGAAATATTAGTAGCTTTATTATTTTTTTCTGGAAATAACTGCAGAGTATCTGTAAATATGATTAAAATTATATTTTAAACAAAATATAAAAACTTAAACTCGTTAAAAGATCAAATACGACAAGTAGTTGTACATTTCAAATCATTCTTTAAAAGGGTTTAAGATAAGATTTTAAGTAATTCATTTAATTTTTAATAATAAGCAAAACAGTCACAGGAAAAAGATCTGCCCATACAAATAATTAAAAGAAAAAAATCTAAAAGAGGAAAATGTGGTAAAAAGAATAAAAGTTACTATGTAAGCGAGCTCGGTGGCTTAAAGGTAGCATTAAACTGAAATAGAGCACCATTCTGCTTAAAAGTTTATGCTCCATTAAAATATTGTACACCATTAAAATATTATACGCCATATTTGATGCGTTTGACAAAACCGAAGCCGCCATCTTTCTTATGACGTAGGGTGCCGAAGAACCCCAATGGCTGGAATTTCAAGCACAGCTTTTATTTGTGGAACAACTTTTTCAGTTCACTGGGAAAAAGTTGTTCGTAGCCGTTGCTATGGCAACTAGGTAGAAATTGTTCGGGATTGGTTGAAAAATGATTCCAAACGTGTACGTGGGATAAGACCTTAAGGTGGTGGGTTCGATCCCTGTTAGAGTCGATATATTTTCTGGGTGCGAAAATCGTAGGCATGCATGTCATATAATTGTGTGGCATATCAAAGAACCCTCTTGAGTATCAATTTGGCTCTGGTACTCACGGCAAAATTAAATCACAGCAATATTTAACATCCTACGAGAGCTTGAAAAAAAATCAAGCATCCAAATTTGGAAACGAGGGCTGCCACTAGATGGTGCCACCATAAAATAGGTCTCACATTTGGGGATTTGCCGTGTCTGCAAATACTTAGTTGTCACAATATGCAACCCATTAGAAAAAATAAATAAAAGATAATAAATAAAAAGTATTAAAATATGGTAATACTTCTATTCGAAAATCTTTTATTTGTTGTATCATCACCTACAGAGCTGCACAATGTACAAGCTACGAACTCGTAGATTCCAAACCATGGATCCCGTGAACGACAGCTTTATAATTTGTGATAAATTTTCGTCTTCAGTAAAAAAAAAATTTCGAATATTGCTTAGCGTATAGGTGTTCACAACACGTGAAATTTCAATAGAAAGTTTTTTAAATGTGTTACAATAGCTTCTCTTGTAAACTAAAGTAAAAATAAATTAAACTTTTAATTTTCCTCATGTACTTAAATATTGGTATTTATTTCCTTTTAATATGTTAAGATGCCTCCAACCATGCGTATCATTTCTTTCCTCAAAATGCTATATTTTCACCAAATGATCATTTAAAGCTGCCATCTAAGGGCCGTTTTAAATTCGGTAACGTAATGTTAATCCTATGAAATATCTACATTCTGTCTCGGAAAAATGAGACCCCTCAGGCGGCTCACCTTCTTTAGGTGAGTACGGGTTTCACGCTCCCGAGGTGCCCTAGTGATCTTTTCCTTCTCCCTAGGGGTTTACTGTCTTTGGTAAACACGGGCTTCACGAACCCGGGGAACCCTAGTGATCCTTCTCTATTTTCGGCCCTCTTTCTTGCCATTCCAATTTCCCTTTTTCTTCTTTTCACGTCCAGACCACAGATCTACATTCAAAAATGTACTTTGTTCCATGTTTGTTTTTTTCTGGTAAAAAATTTGATATTTTTTACTACCGTATTATGGTTTACATTTTATATTACGTTCTTTTCATTTGATTTGCTTAAATTTCTTTCAATATTTTGATTTTGTTGCTTCTTTTATGTTCGATTATTGATTTTTTTGTGTTCAACTTATTATCTTTATTTTTCTGCCACGAAGTCCTGTGGCAGACCAGAACTGAGTGGAATGAAGTTGTGTCTGATGGTTTTTCACTTTTGGTATGATGACACAACGGACTGCTCCCTGGGAAAACTGGCACTTGGAGCGGGGGTTTGAACTTCTGAGGATCTTTGGACTAGTGAGGTGGGGTCTTGGAGGAAGCGGCCATGTAGAGGGTACAGGAGAAAAGCTGAGTTTTGCGTCTCAGGCCGCCAGATAGTACAGGAGCCCGGGACAGCCTAACCAGCATGTCCTGGCTGCTCTATCAGCTGGTGTATAATCCCGCCTGTCTTGTAGCTCCAGGTGGTGCCTGGATGGGGTCCTGCATTGCAGAGCGGGGGGCTCTCCCGAGGCCACTACTGGTTGCTGAATCTAGGGCTAGCCCTGCCAAACTGATCCTCTGAAAATCACAAGGGATTCTCCTCCTTTCTAAAAAAAAAATCAAAATAAATCCAAATAAGGAAAAAACTCAAAACGCATCTATTAAAACCCCCAACCCACTTAATCCAACTCATGATGCTCAGCCCATGGCTTCTTTAAATCAAAGTCCGGGTAAAGGCCTCATGTTACCAGACCTCGACGTTGACAAACTTTCACTCCATACAAGATTTTTAATCATTTCTCTTACCAACAATGAAATGTCGAAAGTATCACCCTTTGCCATACAAAAAGCTCTCATCGGAATAGGTGGTGAACCGAAATCCGTAAAAAGATTACGTTCCGGGGATCTGCTTATTGAAACAAACTCTGCTCTTCAAACCAAATCCTTTTTACTTGCGAAGCATTTCCTCAATAGTCCTGTTACAATTAATCCACACAAAACTCTTAATTCCTGCCGTGGTATCATTTCTGAAACTGACCTATTGGGCACCCCTGACGGGGAAATCCTCGAGGGTTTTTCCAGTCAGGGTGTTATTCAGGTCAGAAGAATCACCATTAAAAAAGACTCTACACGTATTCCAACTAAACATTTAATTTTAACTTTCAATAGCCCAATACTACCGACAAATATCAAAGCTGGATACCTTAACTGTAGAATACGCCCATACATACCGAATCCTCTGCGCTGCTTTAAGTGCCAGAGGTTCGGTCACTCACAAACTTCCTGCCGCGGTCAACTTACTTGCTCTAGATGTGCATCTGTTGGACATGCTTCCACAGATTGCAATCTAGAGCCAAAATGTGTTAATTGTTTACAACCTCATCCATCAGATTCCAAAATATGCCCTAAATGGAAAATAGAGAAACAAATACAGGAAATAAAAACAACTAAAAATATTTCTTACCCAGAAGCACGTAAATTAATAGTCCCACAGTTATCTCAAACTTACGCTCAAGCTGCCAAATCCTCTACTTTAAATAATTCTACCCAAACAGATGAAAATATAACTAAAATAAAATGTCCACCTTTGAAATTACTTGCACCACTATCATCCAAACAAAGAACACATATTCCTACTGCTGTTACCACATCATCCTCAGCCCAAACGCAACTCTTACCCTCCATCTCTTCAAAAACATCTACAACATCGGATCCTCAGCCACCAACTCCCATATCCAAGACAAAAGGGAAAATTGAAGAACAACCATCACCACTACATCGTCCCCGAAAAGATACCATAAAAATAGACTTGATGCGCATAAAACCTACATCCAATTTAAAGATAAATCCTGAAAAAAACACATCCGTAAAGATTGCGAGGGAACAAGATTCCCCCAATGAAACATCTCCCGTCTCCAAAAAATCTCGGAGACGGAAAACTTTTAAAATCTCGGATGCCATGGAGACAGACGCTAATCCTTCTGATACGGATTACGTCACAGGTCTGGCATCCGAGGAAGATGAGTGCTTTTTAGAGGCTGATTTTACACAAGTGGCAGATAATCCCTTGAAAGGGTCTCTTTCGCAAAGTTCGCTCAAAAAATAACTTCCCCGGTTTCTTGGAACTGTCGTGGCTATAGATCGCATACAGATGACGTAAAAGACATCATACGTCAGTACCATCCAGTATGCGTAGCACTTCAAGAGACTTTCTTGAAGTCTTGTCACACGACAAAGATACATCGGTATGGTTGTGTGCGGAAAGACACGGAGGGACCCTCTGTGTCCGGAGGCGTATGTATTTTCACATCCCTCGATGTTCCATCTAGTGCTCTGCCACTCCATACCTCGTTGCAGGCTGTAGCCGTGAGAATCCACTCCACGAGCCTAATCACAGTCTGCTGTCTTTACTTACCACCAAATACTGTTATCCACCAACATGACTTGAACAACCTGGTTGATCAGTTGCCAGCACCCTTTATCATACTTGGTGACTTCAATGGACATAGCACTCTGTGGGGTAGTGCGAAGACGAACCCTCGTGGCAGACAGATTGAACAAGTGCTTTCTGATCACTGTCTCTGTCTGCTTAATCACGAAGAACCAACGTACTTTCACGAACCCACACGATCCTTTCACACAATAGATTTGACAATCTGCTCACCATCACTCTTACCTCATTTAAAGGCCGCGGTAGCCGAGTGGTATAGGTATCGGACTGTGGCTTGCTTTGTCACAGGTTCGAGCCCAGTACCACTAAAGACCCGCCGTGTAGGGCAGCGATGCACGTTAAATCTGTCGAGAGCTGAAACGTCCTCCCGTTGGTGTGGTGTGGTAGTTAGGAGAGGGGGGTGCCAGCTCAGGTGTCGTCCACGTCACTTGACCATGGTTCAAAATTACGTGGTCCGTCGCCAAAAGCCCTCGTGTAGCTGAACAGTGCGACGTTAATATTCAATCAATCAATCAATCTTACCTCATTTAAATTTGTCCGTTGAGAAGGACCTCTATAATAGTGACCACTTCCCTGTTATCCTTTCTCACGATTCTGATCCGGGTGGAAAAACCTTCCCACCTACATATTCTTATCGTCGTGCAGACTGGGCCCTTTTCACGCAGTTGGCTGTGATAACTGATGCAATGGTCAAGACAGAAAGTGTTAATACTGCTGTACAAGAAGTCACCAATGTTTTGATTGCTGCTGCTGATTTATCCATACCAAAAGTTTCCAGTCATTCATTCCAACGTTACAAGCCTTGGTGGAATGCTGATTGTCAGACTGCATATAAGAACCAGCGGAGGTTATGGGGAATATTTCGCAGATATCCCACTACGGAGAATCTCTTGGCGTTCAAAAAGGCAAATGCTCGCAGAGTAAGGAGTCAGAGGCAATCCTGGATTCGATATGTGTCCTCACTCACTTCGTCAACGTCCAGTAAACAATTATGGAAAAAGGTTAAGGCTGCAAACGGGATATATCGGGAATTTTCCTTCCCTATTTTACAAACCTCGAACTCTGTCTTTTCTTCCCCAGAAGAAATTGCTAACATTCTGGGTGAAACTTTTCAGAGTGTATCGAGTGCAGCCTCTTATAATTCTCGTTTTCTCGAAATTAAGAGGCGTGCAGAACGTACCCCGATAAACTTTTCAACTCGCTCCTTTTTTCCATATAATTGTAACTTTACGATGACTGAGTTAAAAAAGCACTTATACAAGCGCACAATACAAGCCCTGGACCGGATGGAATCACATACACAATGCTTCGTCATCTACATCCAAACTCTCTGGCCAACATTCTTTTGTTATTCAACAGAGTTTGGATGGAGCATTGCTTTCCCTCCAGCTGGAGGGAAGCCATTGTGATTCCAATCCTTAAGCCGGGCAAGGTGGCAACAGATCCTCTGAATTACCGTCCCATTGCTCTGACGAGCTGCTTCTGTAAGACCTTTGAACGCATGGTAAATACCCGTTTGGTATATGTTTTAGAGAAAGAAAAGTGTATTTCTCCTCTTCAGAGTGGATTCCGCAAGGGCCGATCCACTCTTGATAACCTTGTTTTTTTAGAATCCCAAATCAGGGATGCCTTTGTTAGGAGAAACCACTTGTGTGTGGTTTCTCTTTTCTTTGATATAGAAAAGGCATACGACCGAACTTGGCGTTATGGGATTCTCCGTAATATGTATGATTTTGGCCTAAGGGGAAATCTTCCTATTTTTATTTTTAACTTTTTCGCTGTTCGTTATTTTAATGTACGCATTGGTCACTCATCTTCTCATAAATTCATTCAAAAGATCAAGGTGTTCCTCAGGGTAGCGTTTTGAGCGTTACCCTTTTTAATATTCATATGAGTAACATACTTCATCAACTTCCACCTTCAGTACGAGGAATGCTTTATGTTGACGATCTGCAGGTCTCTTGTCAAGGTTCCGATATGCGACTAATTGAGCGACAGCTGCAAACAACTGTCAATCGATTAGTTCAGTGGTGCGATCAGAATGGACACACGATATCTCCATCCAAGAGCAGCTGTATCCATTTTTGCAGGAAACGTAATCTACACCCAGATCCTTCCATTCATATAGGACATATTCAAATACCTGTCGTCAGTGCGGTGCGCTTCCTCGGAGTAATCTTTGACTCTAAATTGACTTTCCTTCCGCATGTCCTTTACTTGCGGAAGAAGTGTGAACGATCCCTCAACATCTTAAAAGTACTATCAAACACCTTATGGGGAGCGGATAGAGTCTCGTTACTCCGAGTGTACCAAGCACTAATACTTTCACGTTTGGACTATGGTTGTGTAGTTTACGGTTCTGCTCGTACATCTGTATTAAAACGACTGGACACAGTACATCACTCTGCTCTGAGAATCTGCTCTCTGGTGCCTTCAGAACTTCGCCTGTTACCAGCTTGTATGTGGTATGCCATCAACCACCTTTAGATCTAAGGCGGAGGCAATTAAGTGCAAATTATTTTATTCGTGCCATGTCTGTTCCTTCTCATCCATTAAAACCCTTTTCTCTTGCCATTGGTCTCAACCGACTCTATGAGGCCCGTTCATTTAACATCAAACCTTTTTCGGAAAGAGCAAAGGCTATTCTAAATGACGCCCACTTAAATAACATAAATATCCAGGAAAATAATATCCTTGCTTTCCCTCCCTGGGACATCCAAAATTTTAACTATCACAACCCCTTTTCAGGCTATCACAAAACAGGCACTGCTGATATTATTTATCAGCAACTCTTTTCTTTCCATCGCAGTAAATATTCTAAGTACAAACCCGTCTACACAGACGGGTCGAAGACTGCAGGACATGTTGGGTGTGGTGTTGTTTATAATAATAACATTTTAAGTTTTAACTTACATAATTCCATGTCTGTCTTTAGTGCAGAATTAACAGCCATTCTTGTCGCACTTCAGCATATAATTATTTCTAACCACCGTCATTTTTGTGTGTACACTGACAGCATGAGTGCTCTAGAGTCCTTGCACTTTTCAACAGAACATAGGCACCCCTCTGTGATCGAAATACTTGTTCTTCTACGAAAATTGGAGAGAAAAGGTTTTCATATAATTTTTTCCTGGGTACCTAGACACGTGGGTATACTTGGTAATGAACAGGCTGATACCGCTGCACGATCCATGTTTGATCACATGCAGCGGCCTGTCTGTTACCGAGATTTAAAGACTTCTACACAGAACTATATCCATCGTGTATGGCAAGAGACTTGGGATCAGCAGATCCTCAACAAACTGCATAACATTCATCCTTCCACTTCTCATTGGGAAGCACTACCAGTGCGAAGACATGATGTCCGCTTGACTCGGCTTCGCATTGGTCACACTCGTTTCACGCACAGGCACCTTCTGTTGGGTGAAAATGCCCCAGAATGTCCCTCGTGCAAAGTCCCATATTCAGTTTGTCATATTTTAATAGATTGTCCCGTTTTTAACCGTCATCGCATCACTTTCTTTCATACATCTGTTTTAACCTTATCTGACTTGGTGGGGGAATTCCCCCACCAAAATCTATTTGCCTTCGTTTTAAAAATTGGATTTTTACATATGATTTGATTTGTGTGTTTCTTTATATTTTTAATATATTATATGCATGCATGCATGCATATACATGTGTACATATATTTTTATACATATATATTTTAAAAAAAATATGACATTCTTTTAACAAGTGTTTGGCGCAGCTTGGCCAAAGTTGGCCCTTGCGCCACTAAACCCCACATTCACTTCACTTCACTCGGAAAAATGAGCAACAAATAAGCAGGTAATGAAATGGAAACAATGTATTGAAACACAATGCAATTTTTATAGGTTGTTGAGAACAGAAGAAAGGCAATGTGCCATACAAAATAAGAGAAAAACAATTAGTTTTCAAATGTACATTATGAACAATAATGTTCCTAACTTGAGCTAAAAACGTTTAATTGATAACGTTTATCAGTAGGGCGTGTAACCACCTCTACTGGAGATGCAGGTTCGACACAGACTATTCATACCTGCAAACAGGTCGTCAGTCGCACTTTGCGGGATCTGTGTCCATTCTCGAAGAAGACATGTTGGCAAGTCATTAAGATTTCTGGAAAGATTGCACATAAAAAAGACTTCTTCCAAGCATATTCCAGACATTTTATAATGGATTCAAGTTTGGCGAACACGCTGCCCATTACATTAGTTGAAGCGTTTTACGTTCCATGTATTGATTAAACACGCGAGAGCTATGTACTCGTGCGTTATTTTTCATGAACAGGGCCTCAGGACCCATGATTACCAGAAATAGGCGAACATATGGGTCGAGGATTACACTGTATGCTCATTTTGATATTGATTACACAGCGACAGGTGACTGAACGACTAACATTTGGGGTTTGGGTAATCTCTGCCATCTGTTTGCATATCAGCGTATATTTTCACTCAAATGCCGTCATTGACTCATTTTCTGAAATTTTGAACAGAGAAATAAACAGCAAACAAACGTAACATCCAACGCAACAAAATAGCAACGTTTAAATGAACCCGTTTTTATATCTATTGTATTGCGCAGCCTTATTTGCGGTTATGCAAATATTTTACTGTGGAACTGCTTTCGCGTTTTTCTACAAGGCACATTTGCAGGCCCATTGTTACTGTAACCTTTCTTCTCGAGTTATTCCAATTTTACTGTTTGTTGCTTATTTTTTGAGACAGTGTACTTTCCACTGAAAAAAAATCTAGACCATTGCTTCAATTTCTATGCAATACATAATGAATATTCCTCTGGAATTATAGCTTTCTTTCTATACTTTTGAAAATGCTAGTTGAAGATCAGAAAACTCACAAATGGATTCTATTACTTCGACTTAAACCCACATTCTTTTGAATCGGTCTTGCGTGGTAGTTAATTCCATGTCAATTATTATATTTTACTTGTTTTCCAGCAGATGGCATCACATTATGGATACTTTCTGTGTCAACGCCTTCTCTTTTCGTTCGCTGTTCAGCGACACTCCCGTCATCACTACACGATTCAGCAGTGTGTTTGTCCTTCCCCTTTATTTTAACATCATGTACCACGAGCACCACGGCCATTAATTGCTTTTATTCTCCATTTCATCTTTTGTTATCTTCCAAATTCCGTGTCTACTTTCTGATTTCGTTCCGTTAAGGACGAATTAGAGAAGAGCACACAGATTTCTACCACCTCCCTCCGGGATGGTGCCTCATTAAATATGTTCCATACTTCCCAATTGAATTATTTCTCGCTCTCTCACTGGTAGTATGACCTCAGCTAATGGTGAGAATATTTCTTTTAGAATGGCTCTGAGCTGTTGTTAATAATTTTGATAGTATCTTTTAAATGTTATGGAACTTTCAATTAATTATTCTCTTTTTTTTTTTTCTTATTAATTATGATGAGAGGATAATACTGTTTTTTGGTAAGGTACCTCGTATTTTGAAGCCGTGGGTCACAAATGGATTTTATATAAATATTTCCAGAATCTGAAAAATTGTCATTCTAAAGAAATTTTTTTTACCTACTCATTTGGATGCAATGGTCTAGATTTGCGAAAGAAAATAGAAAATTACTCAATAGAAACATTCAGAATGTTTCATAAACGGGAGTCTTATAAGGAAATTCTCAGTTAGAAAACCATTTGTAATATATTTCCAAAACTATACGTATACTGTGCTTCCTTAATCATTTAAAAGTTGGGTGCATTTGGTAGAGAAATATATGCTTGCTATCAGTGCCGATTTAAGCTGATTTCGGGCCTTTGGTGCAGAAAATCTACTGGCCCCCTTTGCACTAGAGGATCGAAATTTATAGCCAGAAAATCTAGTTAAAAGGAACTCCCAATGGATAAACCGGCACCGCCTGTTATCTTCCTTCATATGAGGACTTTGAATATAGTAAAGAAATTAAATATAGTAAAGAAATTAGGTGATCTATTGGATTGGTGCAAAAATAATTCAGTTTCAACTGTCAACTTTAAAGCAGTATATCTTAGCATATATAGAATAAAATTTATTAACCAAATAATGAACTATTAGAATTTATGCATTTTTCCAACAAGGAGCAAATCTATTTATCGCTGCAATGTAAAATTCAGGAGTTTCAGAAACGAGTAATTCAAAAGCATTTTGAGTTGTTTGGTTGTTAAAGCCTTTTCTGGAAGTTGTTAAAGTTCTTGGAAAAAGTAGTAGTTGGTAGATAAGAGATTTTTTGAGTAAGTTGGGTGAGGCTGAGTTTTGTATCCTCTCTCTCTCTCTAGTTCGCGTTCAATTTCTGTAATCATTTGTGAGACATTCAGTTTGATGTTGTTATGCAGAAGAATTAGTGCTTTTGCAGGGCATAAATATTTCAGTTTAGGTACATTTTGTCAATTTCCTGACACTACTCTGATGTGATAGTTTTTCTAGGATTCAAGAAGTTGTAATGAAAAGTTCCACTTGCCGATCCTAAAACAATAACCAAAAACTTCTGATGCAGCTTCGACTTAATTAAATGTTATGGTATTCATCTCTGTCCACCCACTGAACGAAACGTTGTCTGTTGTATAGAATAAATTTTTTTCGCCAAATGTCTCATTGCAATCAAGAAATGGATCATTTTTGTCGCGAAGAAGCACAGAAACGTTTCATATCAAAGAAAAAGTTTAGCTTTCGTTCAGCTCGTGAGAAACCTATTTGTGAAACTTTTAGTTCAAATGTCAAACAACTGTTGAACGGTCAACGTTTAGTTCTTCTACAACCCTCTTCATCTTCAATGTCCTCCCCATTGCGAAATTTTTGTAACCATTGCTGAGTTGCAGTGGCATAGCGTACACTTCCGCAACCCCCACATCGGGTGAGAAGGCAGGATTTCAGGCGACCCGAATCCTGACTGACACCAGTTATGTCTTGAGGCCCAAGACCTGACTTTGCAGGGACACTCTAATATTCTCCGTTACACAACTGCTGAGCTGCGCGTTTGCTGATAGTTCCCTGGCCAAATGTTAGGTTGATATTGCAATCATTTTCTGCTGTATAACGTCCCGTTTTGAACTCGTACTATAAAATGACTCGAGTTTGCTTTCTGTCCATCATTACTTAGGCAGCCTGAAATACACAAGAGAAAACACTGATAATAAAACCATTAGCATGAATCAGTAGAGCAAAATTCGCTCTTCGAAATGGTATATTACGTGAACATAAATGAATAAAACTAGAGATAAGAAAAACTACAACTCGATATTCGTAAAGACAGGAGAAACAATTTATAAATGTTTTCAATCTGTTGTTAAAACAATGATGAAAATCGAACATGTAAATGTTCAAAATTGATAAACTTTTACACGTTCTTAGTTCTTAATTACGTTAAGGATACTACATGACGTTTTATCTCTTTACGATAGCGTTTCTCAAACTGTGGGGCGCGCGAGAGTATTGAAAAGTAAAAAACAAAAGATTTAAAATAAGTGTTAATTTATTGCAAGGAAGCAAATTATGAAATACATTATGATATAATAAAAATTAAATGCACATTTACACTTATTAAATGTACTTAAAATGTATCAGTACTTAACAATTTATCAATACTTTACAAACATGTTTAATGATTAGTAAATGCCTTCCATGAGCTTGTCATATACGAAGTTTAATACTTAACTTGATAAATTTATGGCTTATAGTTAAATTCACATTGTAGCTTTAGCGTCAAAGTACATTTTTATTGCATTCAATACATTGTTCTTGTAGACGGAGGGCGCGATGAAAATTGTGATTGAAAATTGGGTCGCAAGCATTGAAAGTTTGAGAAGCGCAGTGCATTACGAGTCTAAAACAATTGAATTTTGTATTAGTATTTTTACTTAATATCGGGATTGTTATTTCTCACTTGTTGCTTCCGTTTTCATACACAGTGATGAACGGAAATGTCGGTCTTGTTGTAATTGTCCGGACTCGTGTGTCATCTTTTGTAAGAACTGCAGAATCTGCTGCCAAAAGTGTCTTGTCTACGTTGCCTTCTGTGGGTTTCTTTGCTCGCCATGCAGTGTTTGTTTCTTGCCGTTCGTTGTTATGTGCAATACACGTAGTGAAGTATTAAAAGTGGTTTAATATAATCATTCATCTGTCTGCATGTTGTCAACTGATGTAATTTTGTAAATATCTGAATAAATGTTTATTCATCACTATGTTTACTTTTCAGAGAGGTTTTTTTTTCCTGTAAAAAGTAAAAAGTGTTTTTTTTTCAGGTATAGAAGTTTAAGTCGGCATTACTTTCCAAGATGGCGACCGATTTAACAGCTGTCAAGTGATTTATTCTCAGTTTGGTTTGGCAATTCATCAAAACGATCATCAAGCAAGGCGTAGATTCGTCCAATGGGCCCAAAACGAGATTGCCGTTGTTCCCGATTTTCATAAGCGAATTTTGTTTAGCGATGAAGCGCACTTCTGGTTGAATGGCTACGTCAACAAACAAAACTGCCGCATTTGGAGTGAAGCTAATCCACAAGTGTATGTCGAAACACCGTTACATCCAGAAAAACTGACTGTTTGGTGCGCTTTATGGGCTGGTGGAATCATTGGTCCGTACTTCAAAAACGATGAAGGCCACAACGTTACAGTCAATGGTGATCGGTATAGAGCCATGATTACTAACTTTTTCATTCCTGATTTGAACAATCGTGATGTCCAGGAGCTGTGGTTCCAACAAGACGGCGCAACATGTCACACAGCTCGTGCCACAACAATCGATTTATTGAAAGACACGTTTGGTGACCGCCTAATTTCACGTTTTGGACCTGTGAATTGGCCTCCAAGATCTTGTGATTTAACACCGCTAGACTATTTTCTGTGAGGCTATGTAAAGTCATTGGTCTATGCGGATAAGCCACAAACGCTTGACCATTTGGAAGACAACATTCGCCTTGTTATTGCCGATATACGGCCACAAATGTTGGAAAAAGTCATCGAAAATTGGACGTCCAGATTGGACTACATCCGAGGCAGCCGTGGCAGTCCTATGCCAGAAATCCTATTTAAAATGTAATGCCACAAGATTATCTTTCGAATAAAAAAAAATCATGTCAATCGAATAATACATCGTTGTTTTATTGCAATTTAAAGTTCTATACCTCTAAAAAAACACCCTTTAGAAAAAAATGGTGTCTTGCAGTGAAAAAAACAATGTGCTTTTTTACTTTGTGTGTAAGTCTTCAAAATCATTTCAGAGACGTTACCGACATGAATTCAACAATCCGATAGCAACGTAACAATTAGAAATAGTTAAAATAGTTTCGAGAAACCAGATATATTTTGCATTAAGGGAGGTGCAAGTTGTCCAAACGCCAGTGATGAAATGTTCCCTCCATTGTAGTGCCGATTTATACTTATTTCAGGCCCTGGGTGATCTACAGGCCCCCTGGGTACTGGAGGAACGAAATTTATAAGCAGGCAAGCTGGTTAAATCCAGCTTATCCGAGGCTCTGGGTGCCCGTCCCAAACGCCCAGTGTATAAACCGACACTGTTCCATTGGCGATGTATTTGTGCCCTGTCTCAAGTAAATTCATTCGCTATGAAGCTTCCTAGCAGGAATTCCTAGGTCCAGTGTTCTTGAACGGTTGAAACTGACTGGCAAGTGGCATGTAACTTACGGAGTTCCTGTCCCTAAAAGGGGGACGTACCTCCTCATCAGAATTGATAAAATGTAGAGCCGAATTATTGGGGTGACATAAGGAATTAATAGAGAGTGAAATAATTACGATGGGCAGAACATATCTGCTGAAAAACAGTAGCGGACGAAGTCCGCTCACTGATGAAAAAATGCCCTGCTTTCTGCGTTATGATTGGTCGAGACCAATCAACGCAGAAAGTGGGCGTGGAAAAGGATTGGGTCGATCCGAAAATAAACGACCCGAAACAAGGAGATCTTGAAATTAAATTTAATTTCAAGATCCCATAGAAAAAAGGGGAGAGAGAGAGAGAGAGAGAACAAATTTTGAATAAAATTTAATGAACCAACTTGCACATTGCCAGTAAAAATGGGGGAGGGACCAAAAATAAAAGAGTAAAGGACTGATCGCGGTATAAGAATTTATATAACGCAATGAAGTCATAAAGTGATAAATACTTGGTAATGAATTGATATTGAAACTGACTGCGTATACATTGAAGATTTGCTAACTCATCAAACCTAATGATCGAGTCATACTTAAAAGTCATACCTGAAAATCGTATTCAGTGACGAAGCAACGTTTCATGTTTCAAGGAAGGTTAATCGACATCTGCAGGGTCAGAAGACCCGCGTTGTGTAAAGGAAATTGGGCGAGGTAGTCCTAAAGTTTTTTTGATGTCTGTGTGGTTTCGCTCTATCTTATCAAAAAATTCCTTATTTTTCTCGGCGTCATCATTGGACTTCACATGAGCATGATTTCATTGATAAAACATTCCCAGATCATTGGAATTAACAGAGATGGATCAATTTTATGACCACTTAGTTCTCTAAACGTCACACCACTCGCTTTCTTTTTATGGAGATACCTGAAGAACCGATTTTGTGCTTGAAGAATCGAATCGAGCATAAAATAATTAAAAAAAAATCGAATCACCACAATAACAGTTATTTCTCCTCGAATGTTTAATAACATCTGGAAGGAAATCGAGAACGTACGACATTGTCCCAAATGGTGATTATGTTGAAGTGTGTTGATATAAAATTTTTTGGAATGTTTAATAAAATTCAGTCCACACATGTTTTCCTATCTCGTATTCTCTATTATTAAAAAAAATATGCATTTAAGTGCATAAATTATGGGCACCCTGTATTTTCATTAAGTAATTATTTCTAGTATGTAATGTGATATTGAACTCGAGCAAGATTTTATAAAAATCTTATTTCTCTGATAAAAGAACATTATCTACTAAACAAACACGTGTAGTTGATTTTGCTCAAAATTTTCCTGAAAGTTGATTTTTCTTACACCATTTTTTTAAAATCTTTTTTAGTAGAACAGTCTCTTGAAGTGTACTTTTTTTTTATAGAATTATGAAAACTATTTAATTAAATGTTGACTGAAATCAAATTAAAAATATTAAATATATTTTAATTACTATTTTTGAAGACATTTTCCGAACGTATTCAACTTTCTTTAAAGTTGTCTTAATATTATTTTTCAGAATAAATTAGAAATGAAAGTTGACACATTAAAGAGAAGATTTAGTAAGAATATTTGTGCGCGAGGGGAAAGGTTGATTTTTCAACACAACACAAAAAAGTTTTTATAAAAAATTTTTTAATTCACAGTACTAGTCTCTTCTGAGAATCGAATTTTTCATTTTGTTTATTTATTGTAAATTCATTGCAGCAAAATTTAAAACTTCTTTTACATGTCAATCTTTAAACATGGATTTGTCAAAATCTATACATATAAATAAAAATGAAGTGTCTGTTTGTAATTTGAAATTAACAGCTTTTTACTAAATGCATTTAAAAGTATATACGGTACTTATATGAAAAAATCAATTTTTAAAATTTTTGTCTGTCTGTATGTATGTTTATCTATCTGTCTTTCTGTCCCTCTGTTTGTTCCGGCTAAACTCTGTAACGGCTGGACCAATTTTGACGAAACTTTCACTGCAGATAGCTAATGTTTTAAGGAATAACTTAGGCTACTTTTATTTTAGAAAAAAAAATTAGGATTCCGAGAGAAAAAATAAAATTAAAACCAATGAAATAGTGAGCAATATCCGATTCAAATAGGGATTATTTATTTCAATAGGGACTATTTTTATTCAATAGGGATTATTTTTATTTAATAGGGATTATTTTTATTAAAAAGGGATTACTTTATTTCACGAGCCTTCTGTCTCAACGATTGCTAGCAGTTATATCAAACTTTTTTCTTTGATTCGGTTGCTGCCATTCGCGACATTTCTCGTTCATGTCTTGATCCTAATGATTTTACAGTCCTTAACTTCATTGTCAAAGGTCATGCGTCCCTTTCATCCCCTTCCTTGCGGCTTCGTTTGTGTTCGCGTTTCACCCTACTTGCTACTTAGACTTATTTTGATCCTAAAGATTTTAGTCCTCACCCCATCGACAGCGTCAAAGTTCATGCGTCCCTTTCACCCCTTGCTCAACAAAAAGCAAAGAAAAAAAAGTAAAACAAAAAAGAAACATAGATTCACAAAGTAAAAGAAAAGTTTTCGTAAACTCTGCGAAGTGAATAAACACTTTTTTGTTAAATTCCACGTGGACGAAGTCGCGGGAAACAGCTATTTAACATAAAATAAATGCATCAGAAAGTAATATTAACGTATTACACATCCAGATAAAAATTATTTACACTATTTTTGGCGTTTATTACACAAAATTTGTAACAATGTGTTACTTTTGCTGAGCAGGTAGGTGTTTTCAAAAATCGACCCACAAGAAAGTTACGGAGCGTCATAAATAATAACAATAAAAAAATCAGCAATTATATCTAAAGACTTAAAATTTAGCAAACATGGTTATTTCGTTCAGCTGAATTATGTAAAAATCTTTTTTTGTTTAATTTATATAATTCACGTAAAATTAACTCATTAGAAACTTCTTTTTCCTTCAGTCTGTATTTTTTAATTTTTAAATTCACCCGTGCGAAGAACGGATATACCAGCTAGTGAATGATATAATCTATAAAATAAAAGTATGTTGAATTGAAAAATTCTTATTACTTTTTTATAGCTCTTTTTCCTAGAGATATTTGATGACTCACTCTATCTTGGTTTTATTATTATTATTATTATTTCACTTTTAAATTTGTCATATGACTTTTTAAGTTCATTTTTAGTATTCCAAGTATTTGTTTAAGTAGAATACGTTTTTATAAATTGAATGAATTTGAGATACGTTTCATCTTCGACAAGACATAAATTGAAAATGAAATCCTTTTACGTTCGTTTCTATTACCATATATTTTAGATCTTCAACCTTATTTTTTTTTACCTTAGACTTAACAAAAACAAAAAATATTGATATATTTTTTTATATCTCTGGAATATAGACGTATTGCAATGCCCCCCCCCCCCGGTTCGAATTCATAAAAATTAATACTGGTAAAGAATTTTTCATGGTTTTAAACCTCTTGTTTATGATAATTACGTATCTTTTCTTTCATTTTGGAAAAAATTCGAATTTTGAATTTATTAATCAGGAGGAAATGTAGGTATTCCGTGTACAGAAATTTATTCATTTTCCTGTAGTAAATAAATATTTAGAATAAAATGAACAAATAGAGTGTCTTATATCTCCTTAGGAAATATATTACGTTCGTTTGATTATATCTTATAATAAAATTTAAGATATATTTCAAAATTATGTAAAGAATAAAAATTAAAAAATGTAGTAATTTGGTTTATACTAATAGAGACCAAAAGGATTTAAATATTTTATTTTATTTTAATTATTCTTTCGCTTAACTTGGCAGGGATTTTTTTTTTTTTTTGCTATTATATTAAAATTACCAGACATATCTTCCAATTTATTAAAATTAGATTAGCAGTATTTAATTTGTGTTGTATGTCTGATAATGTTACAAACGTCGTGTTTTCGTTTTAAGTTGGGTTTTTTTCTTTATTTATAGAATAATAAGAGGAAAATCGATGAGATAAACCTTAACGTTTTGAACACTCTTCGGAAACTCTTTTTGTGAAACCAGTCTTTTTTCGCAATTTCTATTCGCTTGTGTACGGCAATACTAGAATTAAATTTTGGTGGAAAAACGTATACATAAAATTGAATTTCGTAGAATTGTTCTTGTTTCAATTTTAAGAGTTGCAAATTTTAAAATTTACCGTTACATAACTGATTACATATAATTAAGTGTGCTTATATTATCAGAAAGTAATTGCATATAACATTTTTTTTGTAGAATCTTCAGCTTACAATATTCAGTTAATGTTGTTTTAAAGTAATTAAAATTTATTTTATGTATATGTATTCTCCACAAAATGTTCGTAAAATTATTTTTATTGAAACGCATTTGACTGTTTTTCATTATTCTGCTGCCGAGTAAAAAGTATTCTATTTTAAATTCAGAATTAATCTTCATTTTTTATATGTTTTAGTTACTTTTCCGCGAAATTTTTAAGGGAGTATATATTGTGTATAAAAAGTTGTTTAGATGTATAAAATTTCGACCTTTTGTCTTTTTGTAAGTTTTTAATTGAAAAACACTAAACTTAAATTCTCTTAAGTGCCTTAAACTTTGGCTCTAGAATTCTTCTTTTGGTATCTTGTTCAGTCATTAGATTGTTGTATTTTAGAAAATATTAAAAATTAAAGCACTGAGTAAAATATCTAGACAGTATGACTGATAGTCGGAATGTAAAAATTTCGGCTGCACGAAACTAAGCGATTTCCAGCCAGGGTGGGGCAGCCTAACTTTTTATTTTCCTTTAATTACTTCCCGTCTTACTGACCTCCTTTTTTTATTTCATTTTTGTATTCTAAAAATATTTTTCTCTTTAGTAAAGTTTTTATTCATTTTCGTGCGTCTTATAAATTTATGCTTTACTTTGTTTTGAATATCGACGCGTTAATTTTAACTTAGTACTGGCGAAAGTGGCTCTAGTTTAATACGCAGTTTATGACAAAACATCAAATCTATGAATGAGTCACTTTCAAGCAAGATTCGTCGGTCACAGTATTAATAATAATGCACGAAAGATGCTTTCAAAAGCTTGATTGTATATTTGTTGTTCTATGTAGTCCCGACTCTGTGTAGAGCAAGGGTGTCAAACTCAAAGCCTAACTTGGGCTGAACAAACAAGGTTTTGGGAGAACCCCTCCCTCCTGGGTTCCACCCTGGACACTAAGATTGAATTGAGGCAAAGAATTACCAGACGCCATTTTTAGAATAACATTATTTATTCAATTGATTCAATTAGCAACCTTCTAAATACAAATATTAAACAATATGTCTACGTCAAAGGGATTTACCTTTAATATTAATTTAAATCACAAAGTATGATATCAATCAACTACTAAGCTCAATATCGAACGGGTTTACCGGAAGAAGAGGACCGAGAAATATACGCAACTTGAATTACTAACATTCATTAACTTTATACTAACTTTATTATATATTAACTCTTGTGGTCAGATAAACTAAGCTATAAATATCACCTGGCTATAATGTCGTTCTCTCCAGGTAGATCAATCCTTCCAATGGTATTTCGCTGACTAATAACAGTAAGACTCTAATCACGCAATCCACTTGAATCTTCTTAACTTCGTCACTACTGCTCTTGGCTCAATCGCCTTCTATCTGCTTACTTACAACCCTCTCCTTAAATACCTTAATTCATTTGCATATCCCGTTTTCTCCTTTCAGAGCTGGTTGGAAATATATGCGAATTTACAATCCCCAAAGACTCCTAAGAGTATTAATGATAAAGTGCCGTGTAGATTCGTCACAGTTTTACTTTAGATGGATCGTAAAAGAAAAACAATTTTTACAGAAACATAAGTTTATTTCGAATAATACATTATAATAAACATAAATAAAAGAACAAAAGAAAATTTAATGCTTACGCGTCATGTTAATTTAATGTTACATCTCTTTTCTGCTACTATCTGTCCCATTTCGGGAGATATTTTGATTCTTAATTAAACATTGTGTACCGATATACTGGCCGGGCAGAAATATTCATTTGTGGGCTGCGAGTTTGACATCCCTGGTGTGTAGGTACTGATGCACATTAAATCTGCCGAGGTTCAAACTCCTCACGTTCGCTTGGAGAGTTGGGTGTCAGCTTTAGTGCCGTCTTCATCATTTGCCCGAGTGCAAGGTCCGTTACTCATTGCATTACTTCTGAGTCCGACGCTTGTAAGTAATCGACATAAAAGTCAATAGCGCAAAATATTTCCGAAAGCGGTTCTTCTCTGAAATGTTGAAATCTTGATTGTATTCGAGATCTTTCTAGTGAGGCCAACGATTTTCATTTTTCTCATTCGTAAACAAATATGCTTATTTTTGGCCAGGAGTGACCAGGGACGTCTAAAGGCATAGGCCAACTGGGCCACGTTTCGTTCTCGACTGGCTTAAAAAGAGCATGATCCTAATAATTTTAATGGTCAAATATTATTCCCGTTGTAACGTTTGAAAGAATAACGATAGCGTATTCTTGGTTAATTTAAATATTGAATTTATTTACGTCACAACTATTGAATATTATTTACTGAATTATACATTGAAGTTATTAAACTTAATTAAAGATTGTTAAGAGTCCAATATTTTATGAGAGGAGGGATCGTTGGCCACCGCTCCCGTGTAAGTTCAAAGCATCTCTCCTCTCTCATCTTCCGGTCGACGGGGTTTGATTCCTCGGGGGTCAAAAAGGGGTTGCGCTGCAGCTGCAAGATGCACGTGTGGGTGTCGGGTCCACCCAAAGACGCCGATCGCTGTTGGGAGTTGCTACGTTACACCGTACAGATTTGCCGAAAAACAGGGAATTTCAAACTGCATGTCAACTGGTAAAAGGGGCAAGATAGCATTATTATGTGGTGACCGTTGTCCATGTCTAAGTCTAATACCATACACAATCATTCAACTCATTTAGTTGAAATGCGGCCATCGGTAAAGTTGGTTTGTGCCTAGGTTTCTGACATTGTTAATCGTGCACATTTATTTGTTTCAAATTATCGTTCGAACGAGTATTTGACAATGCATGCTATATACTGTCTGCTTTTGAAGACCTCAGGTAGGGCCTACTTTTGCATAGGGGCCTACAGCCCCAAAGAGTCCTCAAGACGCCACTGGCAGCGATGGATAATTAAGCTAGTGTCACACAAGACAACATCATGCCATTCAACTCTTTTTCTATCACCATTCGTTTAGTGTGAAGAGGGGAAGAAATTCCTTTCACTCGTCGATACAAAGTTGACTGAATAGGGGGTGCCGTAGTGAAGAGAAAAATCTCTGAAGTAAGAAATTTTCTCCATTTTTCAATACACTAGTCGCATATGAAGAGCGAAGCTTCCACAGTACCACTTTAGTTGAATCAACTATTGTGGAGAACTTGGTTTTCGAGAGCTTCAAGCAGGGAGTGCCAGTTGAACTGACCAAAGTGATTTCTGTTCTAAACTAGCTCCCGACTGTGTTTATATGTGGCATAAATTGAGTCATGTGAAAGGGCCCTTAATGTAATTTCTAATATTTTGTAAGGGGCTATTATTTCTTGAGGCAATATCTATTCGTTCCTAAGATTAATAAAATTATTAATTAAAATGTGTATGAATTGAATACCAGTGTTAATTATATAAATGGTTACATTAATTGTTAAATATGAAGATGGATAAGCGAAAAGGTTACATGAACGAAAAATTTCTTGTCAATTGCCAGAAAATACGAGAGGGAATTAAGAGGCATACTTGCCGATTACTTTTTCACAAAAGCACCAAATCTATTTTAGGCTTTAACAGGGTTTTTTTAAACACATAACTCGGAACCACCTGTAGCTCGATCTTACTACTGCAATGACACCACATTTGGTATGGAGACTAATTATGACGGAAGTAAAAATCCGTGAAAAAATTTTAGTTCCAGAAATTGACGATAGTTGTATTGTTGGCCCTGTTGTAGCTTTTTAAACCGAGAATAAGCATAAAACATGGGTAGGAAAGCAAACGGGTGTTATGCTTTCGTATAACAGCACCAGTAAATTTGGCCATAAAACCTGCAGACAGCTTTTAAAAATAGTATTCTCAGCCTAAGTGAGCCAATTCAAGTAATGTGCGACTCCCATAACCAGAGCACGCATTATTAGTATACCTGTATTATCTTTTAACCTCAACTCCTTGTGACTTTAGAACCCCACATAGAAGTTACGTAAGGAGCTCAATATTTTAATGCATTGAAAGGAGTGATTAAGAAGTTTAACAGAGTCATTGACTAGTCGTGAAGGCAGAGGAGGTAAACCTGTGTCAAAAGGTGACAATAGATCTTGCAACTGCACTCGCCGACGGATCGCAGGGAATCATTTTTGGTACACCTATCACAGACAGTGTGAAATATTACTTGTGAGATGTTGCTTACAGCCGTAGGAAATGTTATACAAAGAATGCATGATTTAGTCACTGAGAACGGTGGTCATATTTAATGTGGTCGAAGGGTATTTGCCGAGGAAATAAATGCAGAAAATATAGCATTTCACTGTTGCTTTGTATCTGTTATTACTTTTTTGTAACACATTTCGCATTGCACAGCTTCATAAATGTTCCTATCGGTGATATTTGGAACTAATTTTTTTTGTCACGGAATCTTTTATTTTCTATGTTACTATTAGTCATGTCACTATGCAGTGTTTTGTGCTATTGCGGTCATTAGGTCGAGCTGTGAGAATAGTCAGTTTAAAAAATCACCACACATTTGAATGCAGGTCCAATTCATTTAATTCGACGTCATAGAAATCACATCCTTGCCCATTTATTCTGTTCTCGGCAGCTGTTTGAAAAGAACAAGGAATAAGTATTTCAGATTAGTGGTTTTTTTATTTCGAAAAAGAGAATGGTCACTGATTGACAAAGCTGGGCTGTATGGGGATGGCTCCAGACTTTCCACTTAAACTTTTGCCGCGATTCTCTTGAGTTTGGTGAGCGGTATTAGGTCGGCCATTCTCAGGCATGAGGATGATACCATCCCTCAACATCTACGGTGCTAGCGTTCGAATGGTTTTGCATAAACTATCAAAGTGGTAAAATAACGATTAGTGGTAACGGTATGGACACATTCACACATTCTCGATCTGGATAATACTGTATGAATCCCAGAATACGCGGTTGCTAGAATTTTTCCGTCAGAAAATGTAACCTTGTATTTCTTTTTCATTCATGATCCAGGGCATAGATTCTCCGAAAAATTGCGTGATTCAATCTCGTTTGAGTAATTTAAGCTTGATGAGTATTCAAAATTAACTGTTAATGTGTTTCATTTTCAAGACGTAACTAATGATTTTGCAAATTTAAATTGTAGAAAACTAGTTTTCTATGAGCTTCATTTTATAATGGGTTGTTGCAGGTGAATTTACCATGCGTAAACCAGAAATTCGATTAAAGGGTCGCAGATGTGACTTACTTTTCCCATAGGGTCTCAAGGGGGAGAGGGAGGTCTATATTTGGTGACTTTCAAACCACCACTTTCCGTTTTGCTTCAAGTTATTCAAAATTTAACTTTAAAGGATATCCTAAAAAGTTTTTAGGAATAGATTTCAAGATTCATAGTTTGAGTGACATGAAAGATTTCTGACGAGAGGGTAGCGCATTGTCAAAAATAAAATCTGGCTTCCCCAGCTGAAGCTTAAGTATTTATAATGTGCAGCTATGATAATGTGCTTAATGTCCCTAATAAATTCAACGCCTTGCTGAATTCAGCCAGTATGGCTTTCAAATTACCTGTCAATTTTGGTAACTTGACTTGTATAGGTTACGGGTTTTTTCTCCATTATGCCTCGAAACATTTCAGCTCTCTCTCTCTCTCTCATTGCTTTCCATTTAATAAGTTTTCATATTTATAGGGCTTCCCTGAAAGGCCACTTTTCCTCTTAGGCACAGTAGGGAAATGTTTAGGGCGAAAAAAGGGAAAGAGTTAAAATTACCGCCAAGCAAGTCACGAGAGAAGCATTTCTGCCCTTAGGAGAGTATGGACTGAAATGAAATCTATTATGGAATGTGTGTGTGAAAAGCTTAACAGTGTTAGATGTCGCTATGAACTCAAAATTACATTACCATGGAAATTGATTACAATTATGCTATTAATTATCAAAGCTCGAAGAAAACCTTTGTTTTGTACCAGTATAATGACAGTGGCTCAACAAGTAATTAGGATATCTAAAAGTAAGCGATGGAAAATATGATAATTAACAAGTTGAAAACAGTTAATACAATAAATAATGTATACTCTATATTGTAATAATATACGATTTCATCAATTTACGAAAGGGTGGGTGGTCTGTGATTTTGTAAGGCAAGAAATGAACATGAGTGGCCAAATAGTTCCATTATCTTTTCCTTTCGATTGACAGGACATGGCGGGTTCATAGGTGGTGGATAACGAAAAAACTCTTCAAACAGCAAAAACAAAGAAAGGGAAAAGAAGTAAGAGTTGAAAGAAAATCCGTCCCAAACTAAAACTGGCAAGGTTAGAGCTGAAGGAGGGGAGGTACTCTGAAAATAGAGTGGAGAGGGGTGTCTTAAGCAATTTGTAGTGCCTAGGACGCCACGGAGGTTATAAATGGCCCTACTGCCATGTAGTTTATGTGGTGAAAAATACAAAATCTCTTCAATAAATTTTAATTAAGGCATTTTGCTAATCATTGTTTTAAGTATTTTATCCTGATATCTGTCCCCCTGCCTTTCCATATACAGTTGTTTACTGAAGGAAAAGCTTTGTTGCAACGTGAATTGGATCGGAGTTTATGAGGACCTCAAAATTGCCTGCAAAATGTGTGTCATGTACTGCGTTTCCTCTGTGTCTTGTTGCTGCCCGTGTCTCACCTGTATATTACCTTGTGTTCTTGCTTGCGATGTCTGTCATGAAGTGTTAAGTTCGATTCCCGGAGGCTAATTTTTGGTCATCATATCCGAAAACTGAATCCGATGTAACTGCAAATCAGTTGTAATTGAATAAATTGTTAATATTGTATTGTTGACTATATCCATTAATGTGAGTGTAAATTAAGAGTTTTCGAAAATGGTATTCTTTTTGTTTGTACCAGAAATGTCAGATTTTGTATCTTGAATTTGTTTTTCTGTAATCGTTTTAAATATTGCAGTCATTTTGTTAAAAATATTTTTCATATCCTTTGTAAATAGCAACAGCTTAAACTGTTTTAAGCCATTTATTTTAAAATTGGAATCTTTATATCGAAGTGACATGGACTTTTCGTACAAAGAACATTTTTAACAAAACATCAAGTTGGTTTTAACCTACAACAGTGGTTCATAAATTGGACCCATCGGGGTCCTTAGCATTTTTCAGGGGAATCCGCGAAGGTTTCATTTAATGTTAAGATTTCCTTCTTTTATGGACTCTGGAAGGTCTCTTGGGAAAAAATGAGATGTGCCATCCTAGACTAGATCACTAAATTGCCCCCAATGAAAAAACTTGACTAAAATATGCATCAAGTCCAAGACTACAAATTCAGTGTTTTTTATTGTTTTCAACTATATCTAAATATAACAACTGATACAATTGCACTTGTAAAAGAAATACTGCAACATCCTTCTCATAAAAAATAAAATACATTTATTTTTTCAAAATTAGTATTTTTTTTAATTTAATTATATAGATGTTTACTGAAAAAAGAAGTGTTAAAAAAGTGTGTGTTAGTAGCAGAGGCAGCCCTGGGATTATTGAAGAACCGTTAAATCACACTCAGCCAAGTATTGGGAGTCAAGGAGGGATGTTCAAAATCTTGGGGGTCCACGATGCCAGGCTGATACATAAAGGAGGGCCGTGGCTACGGAAAGTTTCGAATCAGTTGATCTGCAGTGACCGTTTAATTATTCTTCATTAAATTCAAAAAAGTGTTGTCATTCAACTTTGGGCAATTTTTCATTATTATAAAGTAATCTACAATTTTCATGTAAGATTATCTCAAAGGTCTTATAAAAATATATATACTTTATTTTAATTGAAAATATTCGGTTTACCATTCAAATACCGTTATGTGGTATTCAATGAAGTATCCATGTTTATGTGTCTGCAGACACACTTAATTTGATCCATTCCATTTACTTAAAGAAAACCGATTGAATAACAGAAAAGTTTGAAAAACTAATGTGCATTGAAATTTCAAATGATTTAATTCATTGTTTTAAGCCATATCATTAAAAAATCAAATGAAGTGAGTTTATAATAGTATTTTCTTCTGTCTGTAATTAAGATTTTGTATTTTAAAGCAAAACAAATGTTACTGTTACATTCCCATTTTTTTTACTCAGGGTTGCTGTTAATTTATGTAATTGAACATTTACAAAATATTAAACTAAAAGTCATTCATTAAATGAAAGATGTATATAAAGTTTTCTATTAAAAAATAATATTCTTTTAGTATAGTGAATAAAAGATTATGGAATACCAGCTCGGACATGATCTACAAATACGAAATAAAGATAAAAAAGATTACATCAATATCCGATCATTGAATATTTTGACCTGAGAGTTTTCAATTACAAAGTCTGTCGCGCCAACAACGCCTTGTTTAGAAACGGGACACAAATAAAAAAACCTATATGAAATGATCTGGTGCTAAATTGAAACGAAATATAATCATTAATTACAATAGAGAATAATGCAATATATATGGTATTACTCATAGTTCAAATTGTTGATCAATCGTCGATGATTCGATTCAATATACAGTTCCTGCAACAAAATTAAAATCAAATTACCTAAGTTAAGTTGACATACTAGACCAAACAGTGGCGCAACGGAGAATATTAGGTCCCCAAGCCAGATTTACAAATGGTACGTACTTGGTGTCAGTCAGGCATTGACCCCCTAAAATCCCCCCCGCGTTGCTAGGTTGCAGGGTTTGTACATTACGCCACTGAGGCCAAAAAGTACTGTGCTGTTTCTAATTACCACGCTGGCCATGGTTCAAAACCAGTAGGTGGATCGCCAATACCCCTTGTGTTGCCTTACAGTGCAGCGTTAATAAATCATCCACTCTAGTTGCCGAACTTTTAACTCGTACTTTCTTTAGACTCTTTCGTATTATTTTCAATTAAGTATAAATGATATGTAGTATACTAAATTATTATTATATCTTGTTCTTTATCTTATTCTCCTTTAAGACGCTCTTGACGTAAAAAAAAAGCCTAACATTTTCTTTTTCTCTCACTATCCGCTTCCTTCTTCCACTCGCAGTGTAAAATGGAGATTTTGCCTTTGTTGTGACAATGTGAACACGGAGGCCATGAAAGACGAACTGGAAATCTGTTGCAAAGTCTGCATCATCTTCTTTTTGGTGTACGCATGTTGTTGTTGGTGTCCGTGTTGCTGTCGTTGCTTCTCTCCCTGCCTCGCTGTGCTCGATCCTTGTCTCTATTTGATGGATTCGAAGCTCGTAAAGTTATAGTCATTCAGCTGTTGATTCGCCATTTCTCTTTTAACATTTCTCTTTGCTGTAATTTTGTTGTAACTGCTTTCAATAAATTCTGAAAAAAAAGAAACAACCATTGTGTAGTCTTTCCTTTGTGCATTCGTAGACGAAATAATCATTTACCCTTTGAGGGGTGATGACGTATATATACGTCGGTGAGGAGCTGTGCCTAAGATGCTATGAACGTATATATATGTTTTGTGTTTTTTATTCTCATTTGGTAAAGCCATTTATGTACAGCCTGAGTTTTTGAAGGAAGATAAAGCCGTCTATTGGCAGTAAATAGTATTAATTTTAGGTTTTTTTTTCAGGAAGAAGCTAGCACCGTAGCAAATATTTTTGCGAAAGCTAGTGAATTTACGATAATCATAGATGGCGGCATGTTGTCCATAGCTATTTGTATGCCAGCATACAACTAAAAAAAACCCTAGAAAAGGTCAGGCAGTAGGTACATGTGCAAAGAAAGTGACAAAGGTCTTTGTGTGTATCCATGTTTTTAAACTTACCATTCAGTGTTAAATTTTTAAAACTATCTATTTGCTGGTCTTGCCTAAAAATATGACGTACTAAGTGAAATAAATTATTACTTTAATGTTTTAGAGCATATTCACTTGTCCAGAACGAAAAGAAAATTTTGGGGATTGTCAAAAAAATTCACTTCATGGGGTCATCAACAGGAAAATTTTACCGCTCAAAGGGTTAAAAAAAAAAAGCTTTTGTGATATCTTTTATGGAACTGTTTGTGATATTTTTGAAACTACGAAATCCGAATACGAGTTTATATTCTAATATTAAATGCATCGTGGTTTATCACAAATATTTATAAATTTTCTATAATAATTGTTGTGAGGCAGTCCCTTTTTCTAACTTGTTATTTAAAATTGCTTATAAATGTTCTGTATATTCGACGAATCTTTAATCATTTTCTGTGCTGTATCTTTTCAAGATATTTCTTTAAAAATTAATTATAATACATTGTTTACATTTTACCGAAACTTGGCAGATTTGGGAATGGGAAAAGTTCCAATATTAAAAGCAAATGAAAAGAAAGTTTTATGTTGAAGAGAGAGGAAAATATACATACTCGAATGAAAAAAACTATCAATAGATTATACTTCTGATTCAGAATACCCCCGGAATTTTTGAAGACTATATTAAACAATTAAAACTATTCTTTATAAAGAAAATACATAAATTTTTACTAAGTGTTGTTGTAAACAAATAATTTTGTTTGCTTAGTAATATTCCTATTTCAAGATATTTTATTTCGAAAACTATATATATATATATATGTAGTATATATACATATATATATACTCATGTCCATAAATTAAGGATAATTCAGAATCACTGAAATTGAACTCTAAAATAAAAATTTCACCTTTAGAATTATCACACACATCTTGAAGAAGAATATGCAAATTACAGGAAACCACCAGATGGCGCGGGTAGTACGTCACAATTGATGAGAGTGTAAGAGAGGGGTATATAAGGAATGGTGGCAAAGAAGTAAAATTGTTCACAAGCGCTTTAAAAGCCTTTCAGTGCAATAACCGCATAGTTATGGCACAAAGAAAGCATTTGGATGATTATTTACGTGGTAGAATTATTGGATTACTGGAATGTGGACGTACCCAGCTGGAAGTATCCGAGGAACTTGGAATCACCCAGAATGTCATCTCCAGGCTTAGGCAACGATTCCAAGATGATGGTAATGTGAGTAGATGTTACAGCACAGGTCGCCCCCGAGTTACAACGCCGAATGAGGACTGTTATATTTGGCAGTTACTGCCAAAAGAAACAGACGGAGCACAGCATCAGACCTGTCTCGTCAACTCTCTTCAGCTACCGGTGCGACAGTTTCAAGGCAGACCGCGTACAGACGCTTAGGGCACATTGGTCTACATGCTCGTAGGCCTGACAGATGTGTTCCACTTACCGCAACTCACTGTCGCCTGCGATTAACCTGGAGTAGAGAGCATGCATTGTGGACACCACATTAGTGGTCTTGTGTGATGTTTTTTTTCTCTCTCTCTCTTCCGATGAGTCCAGGTTTAGTTTGCAGTCTGATTCTCGCCGGACTTTAATATGGAGAGTGCCAGGTACCCGTTACCACCATTGAACGACACCGTTACGGTGGTGCAGGATGGTTCGTTTGGGGAGGAATTATTCTTGGTTCCAGAACTGACCTGCATGTTCAGAGGGTAACGATGACAGGCCACATCTATCGAGATGTCATACTGGAACAACATGTACGTTTGTTTCGGGGTGGCATGGGTGCTGAATTTCTGTTTATGGATGACAACGCCGGTCCTCACCGTGCAAACATTGTAGACGAATGTCTTCAATCGGAGGATATCACCCGTATGGATTGGCGAGCATACTCACCGGAGTTGAATTCAATAGAGCATGTGTGGAATATGCTTGGCCGACGAATGCAGCCCGTCAGCCCCCTCCCACCTGTCTACCGGGAACTTCGGAGGGCATTGCTTGATGAGTGGTGTAATATTCCCCAAGATCAGATTGATAATTTGATACTCAGCATGCCTAGGTGTTGTAAGGCCTGTATTGCATCGTTCGGGAGACATACTCCGTATTAACCATCATACTAACCATGTTGTACTGTTTTTTTGTTAATAGGTTCTTTTTTGAAATTTGCTCCAGGGAGTAAAAATCGCAATTTTTATTAATTATGTCAAACATATAGCATCTTTTTTTGCTCTTTACCTTTCTTTTAATAAATAGACTTTACAAATAAGTCAAATTTGTTTTACTTCTGTCTCTTTCTTTGCCTGAACTTCATTATTCTTAATTTATGGACATGAGTGTATATAAAACCTTCCGTTTCTCTAGTGTGCGCATGCAAGTTTTAGCTCTTGTCCTGATTTTCTAATTATTTTAATTTTATTCAGTGAATGGCTTTTCTTTAAAAAAATTAATTTGTTCTGTCTTTCCACACACACAACTCTGCTAACTTTCGTTGTTCACGAGTTTCTGAAGTAATATTAGGAAATAATTTCAAATTGCCATGATTAAAACGTTTTTGCCCATTCAGTACATAAAATATATTTGTTTTTATTTTCAAGTTGGGTTTTACTACTCTTCGTCTTTACATACATAATATTTCAAAATTGCTTCATAACGTTGTCTATAGAAGCAAAAAAAAAGATTCTTAAGCAATCTATAATTGGGAATTTTACATTCACTAACATGAAGCGATTCGGATGAAAAATGGATCGATGTTGAGGGTAGAATGGAGCACCTGATCTCCGAATGGATCAAAGATTGTGAACAATTGTCATTTTAAAAGGAAAAATGTTTTTCCAATATAAAAAAAAAATAGAAATTTTTTGTTTTGTTTTACTTTTTCGAGATATTGAATACTTGTGTTATTAGGTTTTTTAAAAATAGAATACTACTTTGTGTTCTTAGATTCATGTAAAATTCGAAGATATGTCGAAAAATATGGAGAAATGTATCGCTTTGTTACTGGAAAAAGATATTTTCAAAATATTCTATTTTAAAACATTTACCGATAATTCATTATTAAAATTTCCTCGAAATGTCTTTATTATTTGTAAACGTGCGTGATTGAGCACAATTTTGGATCATTTCTTTGTTTTTAGCATCTTAAAATAAAACAAAACTGAAGGTAAAAAAAATTTATGTCAAATAAATATTTAAATTTTAAAGTTTCTTGAATTTCCCCCTCTTAATATTCCTAGTCTAAAAGCAATTATTATAATAAATGTTAAGAATTTATTAATTTGTATTTAACGCAGTTGTATATAAGTAGAAGCATCATTTATATTTTAAGTAAAATATCGATATGTTACTCTATCATAGGGGGAAAAAAGAAACTATTATAAAGAGCTTTCTTTTCCAATTTAGGTTAAAATTTGTACATGATATTTAGCTTCTATCGCTTTATCTTAAAAATATTTCTTTCAAAAATTCGTACATGTTTTGGAGTAGTATTTTTTCGAGTGTGTACATGCTAAGATTTCATATAAAAGAATAAGGTTTCTTTGCTTTAATCCTACTGCCAAGCAGTTCTTAGTCACAAACGTTCAACATTTCGTTAATATGCTGTATCTTCATCTCTTCATATGCAGACATGTAATGGATAGAGGTACAGATGACGAAGCACTCCGATTTTGCATTCTCTGGTGTGCCTTGATGACTTGTTGCTGTTGGTTTCCTTGCCTTCCATGCTTAGCTGCTTGTTATCCTTATCCCTTCTTTTGATAAAGTCATCTTCACATTTTCTTTCTTCTTTTGTAAATTTTTTGCATGAAATCCCTGATATAATAAATATTGATTTATCGTATCTTTTGTTCTTTGCTTATAGTATAATCAAAATTTTTGTTACTATTATTTCTTCTGATTGTTGTATTTATCTTTGGGAGACCAACAAGTTCGATGGGATTTTGTTATCAGCGAGACTTTTCGGTGTTCTCCCTTATGGCTTTGAGTTGTTTGAAGTAAAAATTGGTTTTACTATGTACATTATGGTCTTTTCCGGGTGGGAGGAAAGACATTCTTCTCAATGTGCAGTACAAATAAATCCTGTGTTGAGATTAGAAATGTCTTAATTTTTCTCAAGGCTTTGGGTCCCTATGCAAAAATATGTTCCACCTGCGAACCTTTTCAGTACACAGTATATAACATACGTTGCCAATACTTATACAGACAGTAACCCGTTACAAATAACTGTACGATACTCAAAGCCTCACAAACCTAGACACAAATCGACTACCGCCTTTTGATTAAATTAGTAATGATGGGGTATGATAATGGGCTTTGATAAGAACGACGGACGTGACATAATGCAGACTTGACTCTGTTTCTAGTTGGCATATAGCTCGAAATTCCCAGTTTCTTGGAGAATATATCCAGGAATAACGTTTCACGATTAAAATCTTTCGAAACATGATCTTAATAAGGACAAGACGAGAGCGAGATGAGATTCTAGAACCGGACCCAGTCGGCCCACGCCTGAAGACTTCCTTGGTTGAAATATTAATGTGTTTGGCTGTATATTTTTACGGGCCCCACGAGTGATTGATCAAATCGCAATCAATTTTAGGCCAGTTTTACGCGAGGTAACTTTGAGCCAATGAACAGTTTTCTGTCACTATTCCTGTAGTGTGAAGAAGGGAGATAATTTCTTTCACACTCGGACACAAAGTTGACGGAAAAGGGAGTGCAATCATTGTACCGATGGAATAATAAAAAACTTTCTCCATTTTCAATACACAAGTAGCCGCGTATGGAGAACGTAGCTTCCACAATATCTATTTAGTTGAGTCAACTAGTGGGTAGGAAAACGTAGTTTTCGTGAGCTTTATGGCAAGGAGTGCCAGTTAACTACGTATGAATTGACCCGGGCGATTTCTATTGAAAACTAGCTCCCTACTTTTGTCTACTTGCTCTGTTGTATGCGGCACAAGTTGACTCGTGAGAAAAAGCCCTTACTATGGGAAGATAAGAAATCATGTCAATATATATAACCCAAAATTGACAGAGTTTGGGCACAAAATTAAAACTTTATTACCAGGAGAGCATTATTATCTGCTTCGTGATGTGTTGATCTCAGTGAACTGAAATATGGCCTGTTATGAATCATTTTCACTAAGGATTATTTTTTGAACATAACATTCATTTACAACAGTGATTCTTAAACTATGGTCTGTGGATCCTTAGGGCCTTTCTACGGGCTCCGCGGAGTCTCTCATATAACGTTAAGATTTTCCTTTTATACGAACTGATAGGCCTCGTGTAAAAGTTGAAAGATGTGCCCTCCTAGACTGGATCACTGAATTGCCCCTAATGAAAAAACGCCACTAGAGCATGTATTTCGATCAAGGATATTGTCAGGAAGGTGTGTCCAAAATCTTGAGGGGGAGGGGGTCTCCGTGATGTCAATTTTATACATAAAAGGGTTTGCGGCGATCGGAAGTTTAAGAATCGCTGATTTACACAGAATGGGTTGTCCGTCTTGTATTCATTTACATATGTAGGTAGTTGTTAACATTTTATTGGCATAGCTCTTATATTTGTAACTGAAATTTTTTTTTTTGAAGAAAAGTTGATCTCAGCTTATTTTATTTATTTAGCGATTGATTTTTTGTATTCTAGGAATTGTTGTGGATAGTTTTAATCCTAAAAACGAAACTAATTTGGAATATATTAAAATGAATGCGAATTTGTCGCAAAACTCATGAAAAGTAACTTTTTCCGAAAGTTTTTTTTTCCGTTTTACCATTTAAAAATACAGTTGTACTGTTCAAGTAATACAAAAAGTGCTACTTAGTAGAAATTTTCTATACTGGAAATAAGACGGAGGGTTTCGATGTTCTAGACACAATGCCAAGAGAACTTATCTCAATTCTACTCAAGTGGAATAAAGGCTTCTGCTTCACTTTAAAGGAAAGCTGAGCCCTAAAATCCTTTCGTGGTGTATTATACAAATCAAGAACATAGGAGCATGGCGCGTAACGAAGAATATTAGCCCCCCAGCAATATCAGGCTTTGGGCCCCAATCGGATCTCATAAAGGATTGCAACTTGGTGTCAGTTAGGCTTCCCCCTGAAACCCTGGGTCACCCACAATGTGGGGCTGTACGTTATCCCACTGAAAAGGAATTATATAAGTAAACTTTTCTGTCATCCTCGTAATTTAAAATTATGAAATTCACACATCACCAATAGCTTTCACGTAGTTTCTAGTTTTGTAGAATTCAAATCCACAATCATTGAAAAAAAATCATTTATAGTATACGTATTTCGGATTCTATCATGATGTTTGATAAGATTTGCTGTGCCGATGTTTTCAATAGCTAATAAAGAACTATTTATTTCGTTAAATTTTGGTTAAAAGATACACAACACAAAACAAATATAAATGAAAACAAATTTAGATCATCATTCTACACCGAACAATTTCCTTTTTGCATTTTCCATCCATTGTTCTCTCGTCTCTCCCATATTGTTTTTCTTTCACCGCGCGCCTGTTCTTTTTTTTATCTCAATCATCTGTTGCCAGGTGCGGTATCCCAGCTCAAACTGTTGCCAGATGGAGGATGCCAATACCAACCGTTGCCAGATAAGATTTCAGATCTTAATAGTATAATTAATGAAGATTATAAAAGTATATTTAATTAATGACCTTCAAGTATGATAAATAAGGCTAAAACTCGCTATTTGCGAATGCTTGTATTGGGTAGATAAGTAAGTATCGCTGATATTCTAATTCTCAATTTACCATTCGGTTACTTTAGTATCGAAAGATATATTGCGCTTAACTTAATTCGAGGTGAAATGTTAATAGAAATATATTTTGTCGTACATAGGGCCTTTAGTGAGACAAGACGAAAAATAAAGTCATGCTGGGACCGTTGTTGTGCTTGCTGTGCTTATATATGTTGTTCTAGGTGCTGCTGCAAAAAAGAAGAAAGTTCGAGTGACGAGGTTTTAAGCTCAAACAACGACTCGTCGACACGAGAAAACCATGAGTTCCTCTGGTACACAGTTAAACCGTGATTGTAAAGAAATAATTCAAATCTCATTGAAAAATATTCGAAGACTTTTTTTAAATATTAAATGTTTGAAATATTTTGACGAAAGGAAATGTGTGAAAAATTGAATAACTTTTTTTAAAATAAATGTCTCTGTTTATTTGTTGATTCTGCCTGATCTTTTTTTATTTCTTTACCTGTAAGCTCTTCCGTATTTATAGGGATTTAATCTTTTGGGACCTGATTTGGATTCAGCTTCCAATATTCCTTGGATTACTGAGATAACGGTACATATACTTGTTTGAAGTAGTGTCAAAGTCTGTACTTTGTACAATCATGCTTTAGGACTTAAATCTCGAAAATTCTTTTAGTATAAATGAGATTTTTTTTTCAATCTTCTCTAAAAATTTTCTTCTTTAGAAAAAAAGGTTTTGCAAACTAAAAGATCCGCGCAGACTTGAGTTTAGTACATTAGAAATAACTAAAAGAGAGTTTTGTAACTACTATTCATCATGCTTGTTTAAATACAGCTTTATGAGATCTGAGTTTTGTCTTACAGTTGAGAAAAAGTTTTTGATAGACATATTCAATGCAGCTATTTTTATGTGTTCTTTCTTTTGCTTTGTATCTTTAAAAATTGACTTTTAATATAGTTTCAAAAATGTTTTCAGGCTATCTTCCCTCAAATGAAGCATAAAAATCTTATTAATAAATGAAAATTACACATTATACGGTTATTTTAAATCAATTATGTAAAACTATCGTTCCATTTGTAAGCTGAAATTAATTTAAATGATTAATATAGGTATATATATATATGCAATGTATGTATGCTGTGATAGTCAGTATTAAAAGGACACTTTATGAACTTTAATAGTTGAAGAGCAGTGGCGCACACAGGAATTTTTCAGGGGGGTCCGGGGTCGAAAGTTCACCATTCTTGTATCATGCTCCGTTTGATTTTGTCGATTTTCGGGAACAAAACACAGTAAAAAACTAGTGTTTGAATAAATAATTAGCATTAATTAATAAAATTAATCATTAATAGCAAGTAATTAGTTAAATTTTACTTACTATATACTTAGAATTATAATCAAACGGAAAAAAAATCACGGGTTTTGGGGGGGGATCCGGACCCCAGGACCCCTTGTGTGCGCCACTGTTGAAGAGGGATTGTAAAGAATTTGATGGGTCAAAACAGGAGGGCTCTACTGCAGGACGGGACCAGTTTTCTTTTGAGGTGGAAACAGTTATAATGGGTGAACAAAACTGTCTGCAGTCGATTCTATGACACTAATATTTGTAGATAGTGTTGTATGTGTCAAAAAGAGTAATAATAATGAGAGGTAAATCCGGTGAATGGTAGTCATGTTTTCAATTAACGACACAGGATTGTAACAGGATATTACTGCAAAAATAATTAATTCGAATTGTGTGAAAAACGAGTACTAGTAAGTAGTCAAACACAATCCTGCTGCAAGGGCGTATTCAGACTATTAATTAATCGAATTATTTTTTTCAATTAATGTATTTATAATTATTACTCATAAATTTATTTCATACATTTAATTTTACTGATTTCTGCATTTTGACGGTACTAATTACCGTACAAATTTTAACTGCACGAAAAACTTATTTTCATACTACAAATACCCCAGATAGTTAACATAAAAACAGTTAAAGAAATTTAATTGTTTTGTAATGGAATATCCTACAAGTAATATAGTAAAAATAAAATATAGATAATTTTTTGCAACGAATTTCGAAACTTTTTTAACAACACATTTCGTCAATTTTTATGCTATGAAATTATTTTCCTTCTGTAACAATGTTTTTAAAAAATTTAACTTGTGTATTTTTAAATATACTTAGAAATAACTTTCAAAGCAATTAATAGTAGTATTTTCGTGTAAAATAAAAACAAAATCAGTCTTATTCAAACTTTTTCTGAAATTTTCCTTTTGGCTAAGCTATTTTCTTGGATTTCTCTTTTTGATATCCTCATTTCTTTTGTGGTCAATATTGTTTTCTGTTAATACATTTGAACATGGGTTTATTTTTTTTCAATGGCAGCATTTTTTCACACATTCACGAGGAACAGTTCTCGTGCAATTTTTTTTTTGAATCATGGAAAAGAATCTAAGCGTCATCGTTTCTGGAGATAACAGTTAACAAGTACCTCGCTTTGAATTTTAAAATTATCATTTTTTTCGAACTCCAAAGCCAAAATTTTATTGCTTTCGCTCAAAGTGAATATAAAAAAGGTACTTACGCGTATTATACCACCAACAAATTTCGTCTCATCAAAAGACGCTGCGATTTCAAAAAATGTCGCCAAATTTTACCAAATTTTTGTTAACTTTGTTCGGACCTGAGCGGAACGGCTTCCACTATTGGCTGTACATCACTGTCGGTGACGTCGTTGGTGATGTCGTTTAATTTGGCGGAATTGGTCGACGGTATAATACGTAAGTACCCGAAAAATAAGACTTTGTACTATGTGAAATTAAAAAACGTATGATTTGTATCTATTCCTCTGTATGAAATGAAGATTCATTTTATTTAATCAAAATTGTTGATTACTATTTTACATATCTATACTTTTCATGCATTTCAGAATATATAAAGTACTAAACACAGATATTTTATGTGTGATATATATATGTTTAAAGGTTTTGTGCGTATGGTTTGAATGGTTGTAAAACTAAAATATTGTTATGAATGCTGAATAATTAAATTCGTCAGATCTTGATTCGAGTCTGTTGCATTTTGAGGTGATTTTTTTTTATACTGTTATTCTTTCAGGATTGCGAACAATGAGAAAAGTTAAAGATATTTGCTTTTATATCCACTAATTTGTTATCTGATATCTGTTTATCTGATTTTTTTATAAAAAAATTATTTAAAATTCCTCTACATTTTGTAAAGTTCTGTTAACTACTATGCTTCCGAGTTATTTTCTGGTAGTGACTTTGTATAGTTCCAATAATCCAGCCGCTAATTCATTCGAATGTTACGTGGTCGCGGTAGTCTTAGTGATCATGGTTCCAAACTCGAGGCTGACATTTTCGAGTCCTTATGCCCCTAAAGACTCGCCCTTTGCTTGTTAAATCGGCCGTGGCTCTAATTCCTCAATTTGGCGTGATTTAGAAGCTCGGGTGTCATCCTCGTCACCTGATCGTGGTTCAAAATTATGAAGCCCATCGCCAGTAGCCCTCTTGTTGATTTAGAGAGTGACTCATTCACTCATTCGATGACCGTATAAAAGAGATCCTTTGATTCGATCGTTATAATCACGAGAAATTAATACAGCTAAAAAAGAGGAGAGTATATGCGTAAAATCAATTTCTAATAAAGCAGGAAATGTGGATTTTTGTACATAATTCAGTTACTACCTTTTAACTTCGAGGGACGTTTTAAAAGAAAGTTTCATCATTTTTTTTCCACACGAAAACTTTAATCCCGAAACAAAATACATCATGGATATGCACCTTGCACTGTTTTTGTACATAGTCAACCCCGACATTAAGATATTTGTTGTAACCTGCAATGAGTTTGAAAAACCGCTTTGGTAAAACTAGGTGCTCTGCAATGCAAGGAATTCTCGAACAGCCTGAAAGATTGTTTTCATTCGTGGATGTTGAAGGACACCCATTTCTGTCGTGCATCCTCTACACCAAGGGTATCAAACTCGGGGTCCGCATTTGGTACCCAACAGACATTTTTGAGGTCCAGTCAGTGTATAGGCACACAATAAGATGTAACAAAATATCAAAATTTCTCCCGAAATTGGAAGATAGTAGCAGAGAAGAGATGTCAAGCGTCTGGACGTAAACATTAAATTTTTCGTGTTCTTTTATTTATGTTTATTACAATGTATTATTTGAAATAAACTTACATTTCTGTGAATATTTATTATTATTATTATTTTGTGGCCTATCTAAAGTTAAACCTTGTTTGTTTGGCCGAAGTTAGCCTTTGAGTTTGACACCCTTGCTCTACACTCTACCTTCTTTCAATGAATATGCAACATCAGCGATCGACCGTTGAATGAGACATTACCTCTTCACATGCACGGGGTGTAGGCGTTCGTGGAAGACTCGCACATTAGTCCCTCGTGCCCATTCGTATCGGATACAGAACGTACCTCCATTGGCGACCACGTTGTCAGCATGCATCTATCATTGTTACATATGGTGGTTCATCAATTCAGATGAGAAAAACTCATTTTTTGTTTCTTAGAAAACTTTTATTACGAGACGTCACGAACACTTTAAGCATGAAAAAACATAAATGATTAAAACTTGTACAAAACGGTAGCTCACCTGCCACTAAGCTCTTGCACGTTACAAAAACAAATGTTTCACATTATAGCGCCCTCTATTCGACTCTTTTCAACAACCATCGTGATTGGAACTCGAATAAATTTGGACACGTCGATCTGCTGCTGCTCTTTCTTTTTCGACGTTCTGCACATGCGTCATTCCTCCCTCGCTGATGCTTTTTCTGTCATTGAACTAGCAGCGGATGTGGTTTCTTATGGCTATTGTTTTTTTCACCTAGGGTATAGTCTTCCTTTAAAAAAAGGACGAAACTTGCTTTTGGAATGTTCCTCCTACTTCCAAACTGTGATATTTCAGTTTTATGTAGAGTTAATTAAGGATTTTTGAAAATGTATTGTAGATCATTTAGGCATTTAAATTTTATTCTTATGTAAATTATTATTAGATGTAATATTTTTATGCTACAGAGGAAATCAAAATCAAATTGATAACAATCCGCAAGGTGGAATGAGAGGATGCCTGAACAGTTGCCTTGGTGCTATGGGGGCTATAATGTGCTGCAGAATGATGGACGATTGCTTTACGCCAATGGGAGGATTTGACGAATTCGGTAACCCGACATCCATGGAAGAAACTGATTTTGGACAAGATGCCTTCGATATTGATTTTTAATTGAGAGGATTTACCTTTAGACTTCTCATGAAATTTAAATGTTTTTAGTGAGTGGATTCGAAATAAATTAATATATTTTTCTTTTTTCGCTTGTTCTTATTGAAATTCTTGCAAAGTTTATTTTCGTTCCAATTTAATGTTCGTTCTCGGGAATGATTTTAAAAATTCTTCTGTAGCGGGAGTGGACAATTGTTTTGGTTATAGGCAGGGACGTCTTAAGACTTCTTGAGGCCTTGGGTCCAGAGAAATCTTAAGCTTTTTTGAGACCCTGGCCCTCTAAGCAAAATTAGGACCACTTCTGATCTTTAGACACTATATAGCATGCATTGTCAAATATTCGTAATTTGAAACAAATAAATGTGTACGACTCACAATCTCACAAACCGGCTCGACGAATGGTCGCATTTCGACTAAATGAATTGAATGATTGCTTATGGTATTAGACTTAGGCCTAGATATGGACAATGCTCTTCACGTAATAATACAGTCTGGCTACTCTGCCAGTTCACATGCAGTTTGAAGTTCCTTTCTTTTCGAAGAATATGTATAGGAATAGTATTTGACGATTGAAATTATCCGGATCATAATCTTATTGAAATTGAGTGGAGAATGAAATGAAGCCCCCATCGAGGGCGAAGTCCTGGACCCGGGCCCAGTTGGCCCATGCTTTAAGACGTCCCTTCTTGCAGGGCCACTTTGAGGAAGCTGAGGATACAGAAAGGCCACATCTTTTTAAAGTGATTATATTCATTACTTTAACTGTGCATCACAGAAAAAGTATAAATTGTACCATAAAATAAATATAAGTTAAATAAAATAGTGGCAATTTTTTGTTCAATTTATTTATCATGCTAACTTCGTATCATCTATAGCTCCAAGCTCATTTAATTTTAGTATCAGTTTAATGAGACAAATGTTCCCTTTCACAGTATTCTACATTTTTTTAAATCAAGAGTGAGATTTCTTGTTAAAATTCTCATCTCAACCTGAAAGTTAATGTCAACCAACTTGCATCGATGTTTACTGTTGTTGATCTTCAAGCATGTCCTCTCTTGTCGATGTCATCTAACCATCTAATTGGTGATCTTTTAGCTGAGGGAATCGGAGCTGAAGGACCACCACCAACCTAGAGGGTGACATCGAGAAAGACCTAATGACTTTGAAAATTAAAAATCGGAGAAGAGTCACTATAAATAGAGGATGCTGGAAGAAGCGCGTTGTTGAGGCAACCAATGCCTGTTGAAGAAGATATTCACACGAGAAATCTTTATTCCCAATGTATGTAGACCCAAATATAGAGAATATTTTTTTCTATATTTGTTTTTCTGACTGTCTTGTCAGGCTGGAAAGAACTTTTTTGCGATCCGCATGTGGCACGCAGGCTTCTATTTTCAACCCCCCTGTTCTATATCTATTACTAATAAATGACTTAAAATTAATCTGGATAGTGACATATGTAATATAATATTGTGTGGTGTATAACCACACAATATTACCACATTTAAAGTATCCGACTACGTTCGAAACCGTGATTTTAAAAAAGCGCATAAATGGATAATTTTCATGATATTCAGTGTCGCTTCGATTAGAATACATGTATAAAATTGTTTTAAGGACATCATGACAAAAAAAATTATTTAAATACAATATTTTGGCAAAAATTAACTTAGAATAACCTTTTTTCAAAACGTTCTCCTTTTATAAAAAATGTTTTCTATAATAATAATATTTTGCTTGTATAAAGTAAAGACTTCTTTCCAGAGAGTCTGAATTATGATTTTTGAAAAATTCAAATTATTTTCATAGTTACCACCAATTGAAATAATTATCGGCGTTTTTCTCTTAAAATCTCTCCCCTCTGTTGTCGTAAAACATGGATAAACCCACTTCTAAGTTATATATTTCAAAAATTCTAGTTGAGCCTCTGTACAGAGGTCTGAGCTATATACAGGCAAAATATTATTATAATAGAAGTATTTTCTACAAAAGGAGAACATTTGGAAAAAAGATTATTCTAAGTTAATTTTTTGCCAAAATATTGTATTTAAATAAATTTTTTTTATCAAAATGTCCTTGAAACAATTGTATACATATATTCTAATCTAAGTGACACTAAATATCATGAAAAGTATCTGTTTATAAGCTTTTGCAAAATCACGGTTCCGAAAGTAGTTGGATACCTTAATCATTACACATTTAATACTTACTGAAGATAATGTCGATTGATATTGATCTTTAAAATTTTCATACGATTTTTGTTTTGTTGTCTTCACGTCATTTCTTCTTAATTTTAACAAACTTATCGTCATGTTTGAGTGACAAAGTACACCAAATTTGTTTTTGATATTGGCGTGAGTTGGCATTGTTTATTAATCTAATGCAATATGTATGCTTCAGATTATATTTGCTCAAGTTACCATTGATATATCATTTTAGGAATCCAAAATCTTATCGAAAATGGATAGAGGAAACTAGAGAAACTTTGGGGTTTTTTTTTTTCATACTTCTTACTTGAAAAAGTTCTAAAAAAAATTTTAAACACTTAAAACTACAGCTGGTTTTTATAAATATTACATTTTGTATGTTTCCTCTTATTCTTTTGAATTGTTTCAACCCACACATCTGGAAGGACGTTGATGACTATTTGAGAACTTGTCAAACCTCCTTCCATCCATTGTTATTACAGCTTACTAGATAATAGTGAATTACACCCTACGTTTTTTTTTCTGTCTTACGTAAATATTTATGTTTCGCAGCTGTGTAAGAGTTTATGGTATGAATTTTAATAATGTAGTACAATTACTGAACTTTATGCTGTTGTTTTTTAAAAAAAGGATTTTATTTTCAATCTTGCTTGGATGTTTCTATCTTTATTGAAATTGATACAAAGTGTATTAATATGATACTTATATTCTATTGATATGATTAGTGTGTGTATGTGATATACTATTTGATTATGTGATCCACCTGTTAGAATTTCTAATTTTTAACTTGCTGCAAACGTCCATTTATACAGTTAGTTAAATACCAATATTAATTTTCTTTTCAAAACGGACTTGATATACAGGACAGCTCTGCGTTCTCTACAAACTAACCAACCAATTCGACCGATTTAATTTGAAGATTAGAGTGCCAGTTCAGATGTCGTCCTTGACCAAGGTACAAAATTGCGAGGTCCATCACTAATAGCCCTCGCAATGCTTGTAGAGTGCAGTTATTGAAAATTAAATCAAATCGCGAGATTTTAAACTCCGTAGAAAATGTGTAGAATTTGATGAAATAATTTCAGGATATTTAAAAGACAAAAATGAATTCATGAAAAATGTAAAATTCATTCGGGCATCAGTACAAAAATACCGAAAAATATTACATAATATGCCGTTAATAGCGTGATGTTAATAAAACCAAGAGAAATGCCTCTAAATGCTAACAATATTAAATGTACAATATTATACTGGTTTATTTCATGTGATGCTCATCTGCAAAAAACGTAAATAGAATAAATATACGTTTAAAATTCTCGAATATTCATTATTTTCGAAATGAATGCAAATCTCAAACTACTTTGTGTTTTATTTTTCAATAATCTAATTTTTTGAGTTAGAATGATACGTTTTGGTGTAATTTAATTCGGATTCATAGTCTTTTAGTAGCGATTTTGCCAGCTAAACTAGAAATTTTCATTTCAAGTAAATCGATATTACAAATGTATGTTGTTTTAAAACATATATGTAATGGAAAAAATGGAACTATGTGTGAAAACTTTTAACATATTAAAAAGAATTTTAGAGATCGATAAAGTACGCTCATAGAATAATTTTTAGAAGAATATAAATCCTTTGATTTTGCGAATATCATGGAACCACTAGATTTTTTTTAGTAAATTTTTTTTCGTTATCATTTTGAAAAAAAAGCAAAGAAAGTCGTTTTCCTGGAAATCAAAATAGAAAATATTGCCATGATGAAAAAGTTGGGTACTTGCGTTTTAGCGCCACCTATTGGCGACATTATATGAAACGAAGCACCTAGTTGCCAATTCAGCGCGTACGACACATAGGAAATCGTGTTTGCCAACGGGGCGAGTTATTAATAAATAGAGTTGGCGATTGTTGCAATAATACCTATGTACCAAAAATTGTGTATTTCTCTGTTAAAACCTACCCTTTTTGTGTAATGGAGTATTTCCTCGACATTAGGCTACAATCCTAGTTTGGTTTACCCTCTTTTTTAACGGTAACTTTCCAGTTTCTTACTAACTTGAGAAACCTTATCATTTTGGGGGTGTTGGGTGACAAGTAAAACTCTCAGTAAAAGTTCTCTCTCAGTAAGTGGACTGTAGTTTTTTATTACTTGTTGCTCAGCTCACTCGATTCGACTCCTTACTCGGTGGAGTCAGAGGTTACACAGATTCGTTAGACACTCTGAGCGCTAGAGGGCGCTCTGTACATTTACATACGTACACCGAACATGCTGCCCGGCCTTGCAATGTTTTTCAACATGCAAGATTTACACAGAACATAATCATAAAGATAACACACAGAAATACAATACTTCAAAATACAAACAAACAACATACAAATGAAGACAATGTATAAAAGCAATTGATAAATCACACAGAATTTTTAAAAAAAAAAAAATTACTATTCTACACACAAACATTACTATCTGAAGGGTTATATATGCTACTTCACACACACTGTTTCAATTGGTAGAATGCACAGTTTCGAAATGGGTCTCTTAAATATACCTCTAGTGGTTTTGATTTCCACTACTCTTACTTTAGAATCCTCTTCCTGGATAAATATTGTTGATTCTACCTAATGACCATTGACATGAAGGTAAATTATCCCCTTTATTATAACCATATCTCCAATTTTAGCATTCTTTTTCTCGAAATGCCACTTATTTCTCTGCTGCAAACTATTTAAATAGTCTACGCTCCATCTTTTCCAAATTAATTGAATTATTTTTGTAATTTTCTGCCAATTATCCAACCTATTTTCATTTAAATTAGTTAAATCAGGCTCAGCAATTGGATGTAATTGATCTACCTATCAAAAATGAGAAGGAGTCAATACATTTAAATCATCTAAGTCAGGTTGATAATGGGACAAGAGTGACGAGAATTTAACATCCCCCTATTTGGATAATCACGGTCAGAAACTCTTCATATGTTAATCTAATGTTACCTACTACTCTCTTTTAAATAGAACTTAAAAAGATTTAACGCCTGCCTCCCAGAGACCTCAAAATTTGGGGCTCTAGGGGGAGGAATTTCAATCTATTCCTTCAGAAGCCATATAACTTTACAAGTGCCTCATCAGGTTTACACAAAATTAAACATTTTTAAGTTCTATATTTGCACCCACAAAATTTGTTGCATTATCAGAATACAATTCTTAGCACATTTACCTCTTCTAAATATAAAAACGCTTATGTACCAATAAAATGATTAGAGGTTAAATCAGTCACAATTTCTAAGTAAAACAGCTTTGGTGGGAAACAAAACATATAAATATGCAAACATAGATTTTGTTATATACACTCTTTTCTCTGCCCTTATACTTAATGTGGCAGCCACAGAAGTCCACACCTGACACATTGAATGGATAATTTTTGATAACTCTCATCCTTTGGCAAGTCAGCCATTCATTTGGATCAGTGCAAGTAGGTCATCTGTGCCTTGCAACAAATTACACAATTATGGAACCAACTTTTCTACAAATATTACGGCCAATCAATATCCAAAAATTTTGCCTCGATCTGATAAGTAACAAGGATTGTGGACCACTCATGAAAAAACTTTTTTATGAGAAAATACTCGAACTATTAAATAAGTCAAATTTTAGTTTCGAAGGCAAAAAAGAACTTGGAAAATTCTGGTTATAATTAATATCACTATTTCTCGAATCGACTTCCAACTCTCAGCCAAATCCTTCCACTATCAATAAATGGATCGAGTGTTTTTACTCGACTAAGTTGGAAGGTACCATGGCAGAATTTTGAATACCATTCTCATCTCCTACTTTAAACTCTTCCCTTTTGTACTAATTTCACTACAAAAGCTGTTCCGCCTTTTTAATTCTCTCCCAACTCCAGAGGCCCCAATTCTCTTGCTTTCTTTTGCTCTTACAATTATAAACAAATCGGCAAATAAAACTTCTTAAGACAACGAATGAATTTTAAAATAGTCATTACTAAGGTTAAGCAAATTTATTTACAAAAGAGAGTTAGTAGCAGAATCAAGAAAAAAGTAAGGAAAAGTCACTACAGCTTTAGGTTCACCCGGATCCTCGATCACTCGCAACAGGGAATTTGTTCGCAGCGGCTACATGGTTGCTCATCAGAAATTTAGGAACCATCTCACCACCACAATCCTGCACACAGGTTTTAAGTTTTAGGAGAATCCATTCCTCTGGAAACGAAGTCGGTAGGATTGTCCTCTGTTGCCACATAACGCCATTGCTCACTGGAAGGCCATCTCCTGGATTGTAGCGTAAATCCTGTTAGCCACAAAGGGGTTTTTAGCTGATATGACCCTTTCCTTATCCATGACAAAACCATCATGGAGCCACTCCAAAGAAAAGTGGCTAGTCACATTTAACTTCAACGCTTGCTTGACACGATGCACTAATCTCGCTTAACAGCACAGCGGCACATGGCTCAAGCCTGGGAATCGTTGCTGTTCTGCTTGGTAGGCGCAACTCGGGATTTACTCGGCAATAAGACTGTACACGCTATCTTTCCATCTCGAGGTTGTGGATTTGCAGCAGGATCGACTGTGCTCCATATGCTGACTGCCCCTGGACGCGCCTGGAGACCTCCATGCGTGCTCCGGATCACTTCCGGCTGCTCCACCACAATGCATCGATCGATGTTGATGTCATTTAATACTTGAAGGGATTCCTCGACAAATTGCCGCCATTCTCTGATTGATTGTATCTGGAAGCAAATCTGGTCCAATCAATCTTTAGCATCCATAATTTTTGCAGGAAGATTTTCGCCTTCGCCACCACAGGACCTAAAAGACCTAGAGGATCATATATCCTGGCGATGGTTGGCAAAACATCCTGTTTGGTATTTAATTCGTGCAAGTCTATTTTTTACCGGAAGGAGAAGCAATCATGCTTGGGGTTCCAATAAAAATGACCCAACACTTTTATCTCTGATGAATCTGAAAATCAAGTGTTCTCGAAACCTCAATCAATTCCGTATTATTTCCGCACCACTTATGCAAACCATACCCTCCCCTCCTTTAGCGAAGATATTGATCAGTTGATTTTTCTCAGTTCTTTTGCTTCGACAAGGTCTCTTGCACCGGTAAGTACATCATCAATGTACATGTCACTCATCACAACTGAAGACCCTAATGCAGTACCCTGCTTCATCTAGGGCTAATTGTTTTAGCGTACGTGTCGCTAAAAATGGTGCACTCGTTGTTCCATAGGTCACAGTTGACAACTCAAACGTTTTTATTGGTTCGTCCATGTTCTCTCTCCACAGAATGCTGAAGTTTACGCTGATCTGGATTAATCCAAATCATTCGATACATTTTTTGCACATCCGCAATGAATGCAAATATGTGCTTTCTAAAGAATCATTGGCTGAAAAAAGGCCATTTTTTGAGCAACTTCCCCATTGTATTGTAGAGAGTTTTTAAAGAATAACCGTTTGTGTAGTTGCACCTTTATCACGCACAAAACTACTTTCGACTCATTTGTTTTTTTTTATCAGAGCGATAAACACCAAGATGTAAAAAGTGAAATACATTCCACACTCCTCTCTCATCTACCTCTTGCATATGGCTCAGCTCTTATACTCTTTTAAAAATCTCTATATAATTTTAGCCAGTTAGGCTCACGCTTTAATCTATTCCATAAAGAATTTAATTTTTTTTAAGTATAATATCTTTTGACTGGCCTAAACAATTTGATCCTTTTAAAATGGATAGATAAACACTATATATCTTCCCGTACTATCTCTAGTATGATTTTTTGAAAAAAATGCTCTCACAAATTATCGTTTCCTTATTTTTTATTGTCTCAGGTCTGGCATTTTCGATTTCCCGAAAATCTCCTCATTGTCTTTCTTTCTTCTAAATCGACATTATTCTCTTGATCAACTCCACAGTGAGGCTTATTTTCACTCAGAAACTGGAATACTTCCCACCTCGCAATATAGCCAAATGAAGACTCGTGTGCTCGAAAAAATTAATTCCTTCTTGTATTTAAAAGATCGGTTTGTCCTGGTAAAAGAATTTCATAAAAGATGTCTGCTCCCAACAACAAATCAATATTTCGGAATGTTGAAATTTTCATCCAGCCACACTTTCTCATCCACTGAAATTGCCCAAACAAACGTTAAATGGTTGAGAAGGGAATCATATCCGTAACTCGCGGCACTACGGAGAAGTCTGCATTAGTTTCGCAACTATTTCCTCTATTTGGCACTGTTGCATTAACGCGCGATTTGGTCGTTAACTCTGAATTATTTAATCACCGAAACTAAAATGTTTTATTTTCTCTCTTTTAAATTTGGAGTCTATTCATACACTGTTGCGAAATAGAAATTGCTTGTTGAACCCACTGTCCAACAGTGCTCTGACTTCCTGCATTTTCCCCAAAGGAATCTAATGAAACAAATCGCGGTTCTAAGTAAAAACGAGTTCGATTTTCACAGTAACTCGTTGCAGTAAACAGATCTCCTACACCGAGAAGACACCTCTTTCGAAATCTCCCTATGTAATATGGGTTTTGAACAAAGACGCCTTCACTGAAAGTTGACTCATCGAGGATTCCTCTCTGTTTCCGGCTCTTTCTGCCTCCAATGAAGAAGGTTGAATGACCCTTTCACCTGTAAAATTTGGGTCTCCAGAGAAACACATGAAGGAAGAATGATGCTTTTGCAAGCATTTACAAAGAACTTTTAGATTTACAAAATTGACTCTATGCAAATTAAACAATTAAAAACACAAGGAATTATTTTTAACAGTTCTACCCGTTTATTTACTGATACTTGCTTATAC